>JACEVL010000466.1:0-41850 GCA_020284085.1 Aporrectodea caliginosa
TTTGAGAGTTCAAAAACGAAACGCATCAAAAGGCAACTAAAAACGATTTTACTAAGTCACTTCTCCAATAATTGTTATCAAACAAACTTGATTATTGTTTCACAACTTGTGTTCAATGTGTCCACCACCAGTATCCAAACATGTTCTGAGTATTTTGTCAAGTTTTGATGTCTTTGTTGATGGGCTCCAGAGGTTAATCTTCCCACATCAACTTCAATGCGACCTTCAATTCTCTTATCGTTTTTGGCTTTGGTCGCAGATTGGGGTATTTCTCCAGTGTAGCCCCCCTTACGTGTTTATCCATTTGTTCGAGTGCGGACAGATTTCGGCCTTCCGCTGCCTTTACGACGTTCCAGAGCCGATCCCCTTTCATCAATGCAGCGGCATATTTTTTAACGTTAGGCCTACTCAGCTTCCACTGTTATCAGGTCAAACGGCGATTAGTGCTTTAGCTCAAAGACCCTGCTCATGAAGTGTCTGCATACGAATTTTGTCTGTCATTGACACCTTGCCCATTTTGATATTTTAGAAACATTTCAATTTCATTTTATCAATAAAAAATTATTAATCTGAAAAATTCTTTATTTACCAACTTGATCGTCTTCTTGCTAAATGACGTCACAGTGATGTGCAGCTACGCTGGTACCCCGTTTCTTTTCTAAATAATATGTATCTGGCAATATCAAGTTTGTTTGTTAACAATTATTTGAGAAGTGACTTAGTAAAATCGTTTTTTGTTGCTTTTTGTTTTCTTACGTTTTTGAACCATCAAAAATCAGTGGGTGGACTCACTAAAAGTGATATAACTTTTGTTCTGTTTGAAATATTTTGATGAAATTTGGCCAATATACGTAGATTTGAATTACCTTTAAGCATGTAAAACGTGATTTAAAAATTCTCACTTTTGGCAGAAATATTAGCAAAAATGCGTAGGGGTTCCTTTTTTTGGCCCACCCTGTAGTCTCCGGGGGAGAGAATATTTCATCCCCCGTCGAAATAAACTCTCCCCCGGGGGAGACTTTATTTCAACACAAGATAGCCTACATTAACATCATATTTATTGCATTGTTTTGCTAACTGATGTAATATATTCGTTTGTAATGACAGTTAACATCATATGGACTAGCTCAGAGAGCGCTTTTGAGTAGAAATTTTGAAGAAGCGCTATATTAATGTTCAGGTACATTACACTTAGGCTATTATTATAGATCACCAATCAACTTCATTTTAGCTTCCTTGGTTTAACAAAAGCTTGAGTGTTTGGAATAAGATTCCTCTCTTCATCCAACAGGCGGCCAATCTTTAATGGTTTAAAAAATGTTATGCATTCACTTGGTATATGATATCATTAAGACTCATTATTAATTAGCCTTATTAATTACTGCTAATCTGCTGGTTAAGTTGTCCTTTTCCCTTCTGTTTGTCTCTTCGGTTAATGGTTTCATATTAGTTGCATATTTTAACCGTTTTTTATACTGTTAAGATAACCCTCGGGCTACCAAGGGGAGGGGGTGGTTGCCACCCCCCTATGTTTTTATGCAATTTTTTTTTCAATTTGTGGAATATAACTTGTGCAATTTAGGTAGCTGTAGCAGATTCATTGGCGCACATTTTGAGGTAAACATCATGGTGGTAGCCCACGCCATTCAAAAGTTATACCCGATATACCCGAGGCACCAGGGGGGTGGATACCACCCCCCTAGATTTTTGACTATATCTTATCTGTCATTTAATATTAAGAGACACAAATTATACCATTCTATAGAGGGAATGTGGGGCTACATTTGCATACTTAAATGTTTGTCTTTTGATATCCGGAAGTGGTCAAAATAAATAATAATACCCGTAACATGCGTGAAAAATGGCTGAATGGGAGGACCCCCCTTGGTTTTTTGTCTGTAGCGTATTCAGTTTTCTTTCCAGGAGAGAAACAAATATACCATTCTTTAGACGGAATGTAGGGCTTCATTTACATACTTACATGTTTGTCTTTTGAAAACCGGAAGTGATCAAAATAAATAATAATACGCGTAATCTGTGTGAAAATGGCTGAATGCAGCATTGTATTGTATTGTATTGTATTGTAATGTATCCATAAATTTATAAAGCGCCTCTCACAGTGAACACCAATCAGAGGCGCTCCCAGTGCGAAAGACTCCGAGCGAAAAGAGTGGTCTTAAGAAAACGAAACGATGAACCTGGCCCACCAGAAAGCATCAGAGAACGGGTTGATGAAGGGATTTGGTTCCATAGTGAAGGGCCAATGAAGGCAAAAGCTCGAGATTTAGCGATAGTAGTCCTCGCTCGATAATTATCTTGGATACATTGGATAATTATCGGTGCCTTTGTATTCGGTGCCTTTGTACATGTATGCATGCATACATGTACATGTATATATGTATGGATGCATATTTATATGTATATAAACATGTGTAGGCAGTGGGGTAACTAGGGGTCCGTGCGCCCGGGGGCAAAATTGTCCAACTCGAAAAAATTTTTATGACCTTTTTTTTTTACTTTTTTCGTCTTTTATTGTCACAAATCGCCTCTTTTATTGTCAGAAACCCTCATTTTGCGCCCCCCCGTGGTGTCTATTTCTTAAATTTGTCAATTTTTCGGTTAAAAAACCCTAAACTTTGTCTATTTTCTTACAAAACATTGGGAAAACTCTCATTTTGCGCCCCCGAACTTCGCCCGTGGGCGGCCGCCCCCTGACCCCCCTCGTTACGCCACTGTGTGTAGGTATGTATTTTTGTATCTTGGATACACATATCAGTTTCAAAACACACATAATCATATATTTGTTTATCCAAAAAGTACAAAATGTACGCAATAATATAAAATATCGCTAATTATCGGTGCCTTTGTTAAAAATGATGTAATTTCGAGTTGCATTCACATAATGTATAACTAAATATACCATTCTGTACAGAATTAAATGCTGAATCCATTGGTATATTACAATAAATTTTATGTGAAACCAAACCCAAAATCCAGGGGGGTGGTAACCACCCCCTTCCTTGGTAGTCCACGTCACAAAAAAAGCTTGGTAGCCCGAGGGTTAATTATTAGCAAATTTGACACTGTAAGCAGGATTTTCATCCTTGTTGGGCCTTCATTGCCACCTCACTCACCTGCTTGATAAATGGAAGTTATATAATCGGTAACTTCATCCATCAGCAAAGTCTGCATTGCTGACACAGAATGAAACAGATTTCTCTCATAGACGACGTTCCTCATCTTTAGAATATTCTACTGCATGATCCTCTTCATTTTTGGTAACGTAATTAAGCAAAGCTTCATGTGCACTCAGACTTATCCATGAAAATAATTTTGAAATGTTTCACTAAGTAGTACTTATTAATGCAATACCCAATAGATATAGGCCTACTAACTAATATTGAATCCTTTAAGTTCATCAAAGCCTATGCAATAAAATAAACTTGAGCTACGAATAATTAATTTATGGTGGTCTGCCTTTTATAGTCAACCAATCAACTTTGTTCTAGCTTTTATTACCCCCGTGTGCAAAATTACATTCTAAGCCGAATAATTCCGTGGATCAACAAATGCCTAGGCCCTATAGTAGGCTTAATCTCAAGACTAGACTGTAGGCCTACTTCATGAACTACAATGCTTTATTTTTTTGCTTATTGGCCTATCGATACTAAAATAATAGGTTTGGTTTAGCTGCGATTATTTAATGGGTAGTCCTATTGCCAATAATTTCGTGAATGCCTAATCTTTATTCATGCCAGAAAAGCAAGGGCAAGCTCATATCCGAAAGCCAGTAGCCTACTTCATTTGCAATCACTGGTTATGACTTTCCTGTTCTATAGGTAATAACCTGACACCAGCAAACAATAATAAGCAAACATTAGGCTAACCAGATGAATCACAGAAAATCAAGCGCAAAGTCTTATCAGTTGACTGATACCAGTTGAAGGGTAGGCCTAATCCGCATCATTAATCGCATAGAAGCCAGTGCTAGCTCGTCTTAGGAAACCAGTACAGTTATAATTACTCGCAGCCTTTGTTTCAGACTAGTATATAGCTAATAAGCTGGCCCGATACATCTGACGCTAATTATATTGAACGACTAATATCCAACACAATTTCAGTGGTAGGTCTAACCTTAGAAGAATCACTTTGAACTTTGAAGCTAATTAGCTCTAGTTGGCATAATGAATAAGTATCATTAGTGACTGGTAATGCTCAGAATCTTTTCAGCAAACAGTGCCAACTAGCACCAGTTAAAGTCTACTTGTTGGGTGAGCTATTTTCTTAGTTATAGCCTATAACAGTGTGTTATCTCTCCACTGCGTTTTAATTACATAAGCGCGTCCGACATCCTATTTACATGATGCATTTACTACTATAAAACATTTATTTCACAATTTTCGCATTTAATTCCATAGCTGTTTCGTGTCCAATTCAACTAATAAACTTGAAAGTAATTTATTTCAGAAATGCACACATTAAATCCTATTTTAAATAATAGAGAAAAGCAAATGAAGACAGACGGGCGAATTTAGTGAGGGGAGACTTTGTATCGTAGATAGGGGAGATTCTATTTCAATGGGGAGACTTTGTTCCGATACAAAGTCTCCGGGGGAGACTCTGTTACGGTAAGGGGGCGACTCTGTTTCGGGGGAGACTTTATATCGTGACACCGGCTAGCGCAAATGCCCTAGCTGTTACCAAGTTTTTTGAGTGATCGTGTCACAACAAAATCACCTTGAGAGTTGAGACGATGAACGTAGCCCTCGTCTGGATTGGAGAGAGGAACAGGGTGTAACAAGTGAAGAAAGGTATGCAGGAGAACAGTTAGTGTAGATTCTGTACATTAGAAGACAGATTTTGAAACTGATGCGAGCTTGTATGGGAAGCCAGTGTAGTTCACGGAGGGTCGGTGTGACTTGATCCCGAGGATTTAGGTTCTTGATAAGCGTAATGAAGAACAGCTGTAAGAGGTTGAAGGGTAGATGCAGGAAGACCACAAAGGACTGAGTTGCAGTAGTCAATTCTAGAAATGACAAGGGCCTGTACTAGGGTACGAACACATTTTTCGTTAAGACTTTTCTTGACTTGCCGAATGCGTCTGAGATGGAAAAAACAGGATTTGGTTATAGAGGAGATATGAGTTTTCATAGACAGCGAGTTATCAAGGAGGACACCAAGGTCTCGGACAACATCAGCTGGTTTGATGGAGCAATCTGGGCTAAGATTGAGTACAGTGTGGAATAATAATATTGTGAGTTAGGTAACGGGTTGCGGTAAAACCAGATAAGATCTGTCTTGGAGGCATTAACACTAGAAGCACCAAAGGGGTCAATCTGACCCCTTTTGGTTTTTAGCGGAACGCACCTCCGCCCCAGATATAGCCAGAGTCCTGTAATTTCATGACTTTTCCTAACTTCGTAGGGTATACCCTCTGCCAAAATTTGAACTCGGAGGGATTCACAATTTCTGAGATTTTTGCTGTTCTACCTTTAAGCACCAAGGGGTCAATCTGACCCCTGTATCAGTACTTGCATATCAGGCTTACGCATTTCTTGTTTTTTATTCAATAATAATATATATCAAAGCTAATTACGTAATAAATGTGAGAAGAGAGGAGATCTGGTGAGGGGAGAGGAGATCGATTCTGGTGAGAGGATAGGATCAGATCTGGTGAGAGAAGAGGAGATTTGGCGAGAGGAGAGGCGATCTGATGAAAGGAAAGAAGATATGGTCAGAGGAGAGAAGATCAGATAAGAGGATAGAAGATCTGGTGAGAGGATAGGAGATCTGTCGAGAGGAGATGAGGTCTGGTGAGAGAAGAGGAGATCAGGTGAGAGGATAGGAGATCTGGCGAGAGAATTAGAGATCTGGCGAGAGGAGAGGATATTTGGCGATGGGAAAGAAGATCTGGGGAGAAAAGATGATATCTGGTGAGAGGATAGGAGATATGATGAGAGGATAGGCGAGCTGGTGAGAGACAAGTAGATCTGGTCAGACGAGAGATCTGGCCAGAGGATGGTAGATCTGGCGAGAGGAGAGGAGATCAAATGAGAGGATAGGAGACCTGTCGAGAAGGATGAGTTGATGAGAGGAGCGGAGATCTGGTTAGAGGAAAGGAGATCTTGTGAGAGGAGACCTGGTGAGAGAAAAGAACAGATCTGGTAAGAGAAGAGGATATCTGGTGAGAGAAGAGGATATCTGGTGAGAGGAGAGGATATCTAGTGGGATAAAGAAGATGTGGTCAGAGGAGAGATCTAGTGAAAGGATAGGAGATCAGGTGAGAGGGTGGTATATATCTGGCGAGAGGAGATCAAGTGAGAAGATAGGCGATCTGGCGAGAAGAAGGATGACTTGGTGAGAGGATATCTGGTGAGAGGAGAGGAAATCTGGTGAGAGGAGAGGAGATCTGGTGAGAGCAGAGCAGATCTGGGTGAGAGGAGAGAGATCTGTTGAGAGAAGACGATATTTGGAAAGAGGAAAGGAGATCTGGTGAGAGGAAGGAATATCTGGTCAGAGGAGAGGAGACCTGGTCATAGGATAGGAGATCTGGTGATAAGATAGGAGAGTTACTGGTGAAAGGAGAGGAGATCTGATGAGAAGATAGAAGATCTGGCGAGAGGAGAGAAGATCTGGTGAGAGGAGATCTGGTGAGAGGATAAGTGATTGGTGAGAAGATAGGGTCAGGTCTGGTGAGAGGATAAGAAATTTGGTGAGAGGATAGGAGATTTGGCGAGAAGATAGGGTGAGATCTGGTGAGAGGATAGGAAATTTGGTGAGAGGATAGGAGATCTGGTGAGTGGATAGTAGATTTAGTGAGAGCGGAGGAGATCTGGCGAGAGGAGAGGAGATCTGGTGAGAGGAGAGGATCTCCTATTATTCCATTCCAACTTACTGATTACACTTGTTTATGCTCATGTAATTTATGTTAATAAAGTTGATAGTCAATTTCATTGAATTTGCAATTGACTTTCATTATAAATTATTTGAGGTCAAAATAACCCCCTTGGTGCTTCTAGGAAGTTCGATTTCTCGGTGCTTTTAGTGTTAAGTTTAAGACGCATGGATGAACACCATGATTGGATTTCAGTGAAACAAGTTATTAAGCGAAACATTGCTATCATAGTCTTTGGCGGCAAGTTTAATATAGAGTTGTGTGTCGTCAGCAAAAAGGTGTATAAGGATGCCGTGTTTGAAGGCAATGTCAACAATGTTAGAAGTATAGAGGATGAACAAGAGGGGGCCAAGTATAGAACCTTGAGGTGCACCAAAGAGGATATTGAAGTACCTAGCAGTGTTAGAACCAAGGCGCACAGAGTATGATCGGTTTGTCAAGAAATTAGCAATCCAGAGAAGAGCAGAGGCCATAATGCCAAATTGAGATTCAAGCACTTGAATAAGAATGGAGTGGTCAACACAATCAAAGGCAGAGCTGAAATATAGTAACAGAAGGGCAGTAATGAAACCAGAGTCAAGTGCCATGATTATAATTATCATTATAAACTTTAAGGACAGCAGTTTCAGTGGAGTGGAGGCGGCGGAAACCAGACTGAACAAGAGGTAGCAAGGAGTTGGATTCAATGTAGTTAGAAAGCTGACGGTGGACGGCACGCTCAACAAGTTTGGAGATGAAAGATAGGTTAGAGATTGGGCGGTAATTACCAGGATCGGAAGGGTCAAGGCCTGATTTTTTTATGCGAGGACGGATAATGGCACGCTTGTGGGAAGCAGGTAAGGTAGAAGTGAGTGATAAGTGAGCAGTTTATGAGTAGGATCAAAATGGGGGCAAAAATATGTCGAAGGGATTTAATAATCCAGACTGGGCAGGAATCAAGCTCACATTGCTTGGAGGAGGCATCAATCCCTCCCTCCTAGGCTGGGGCGACTAGATCGAGTTCTGCGCTCGTCTGCTCGGCTCATTTGGCGAATCTTCAAATTTGGCTCTGTCTCCGCGCGATGTGTTGAACTATCTCTGCCTGTGGCCCAACGGATCTCATACCGGAATCCTGCTGTTGCTTAACCCTCAGGCTACCAAGCTTTTTTGTGACATGGACTACCAAGGGGGGGGTTACCACCCCCCTGGATTTTGGGTCTCGTTTGAGATATCATATCTTCTAATATATCATTCGATTCATCATTCATTTCTGAACAAAATGATGTATTTAGTTTTAAAATGTATCAATGCACCTCGAAATTATGCAATTTATAGCATGAACACCCGTCCGTTCCATAGAACTTGTACTTGTTCGATAAAAATTAAGATGTTGTGTGCTCTGAAAAAAACACTGAATCAAAGAATAGTTTGTAATGTAATAAAGGCTAAATTGCAACAACACAAAATAGTTCAAAGTCTGCAATACGAAATTATTATGTCAATGTTCCCAGTTAATAAAATACATCTTCAAATATGCTGATGATTGCTATCTTCTGATCTTGGCTTCAAATATCTCCACCACGAATGCAGAATTAGATCACATTAGTGCCTGGGCTCGCAAATGTACCGGTAATCTCCACCTAAACCATTCTAAATCTAACGAAATTAATTTGTCCAGACCAAATGTGAATCTTGAACAAGGTCCTCCAATTATACGTGGCATAAAAAGGGTCACATCCCTGAATATATTGGGTATCGAGATTTCCGCAAAGTTCGGTTTTTCCTCCCATATCCAAAGGATTTGTGTACGGGCCAAGCAATCTCTCCACGCCCATCGTATTTTAATCTCGCATGGGCTCTTGGGAGTCAGACTTTATGATGTAGTCCGGTCCACCACTGTCAACCGAATGCTTTATTGTTCCCAAGTGTGGTGGGGCTTTGCCAGCAAACAGGAACGTGACTCTCTAAGTGCTGTGGTCCGCAAGCTGGTACGCTTTGACTTCCTACCCAAATCTTTCCCTACTTTTGAGGAACTCTGTAAAAAAGCCGACCAAGACCTTTTTAGAAATATCTTAAATAATCCTGGACATTATCCTTCATTACCTACTACCCCTGCCCTATATACTGGTCACGATCTGCACCCACGCTCACATAACCGTGTTCTTTCTAGATTTGATTCCCTCACCAGGCGCGGTTTCCTGGCTAGGATGTTGTACAGCTAGGCCATAGTGTTTTTAGTTTACTATTAACTAACTTTTCGTTACTATTTGATAACTTTGTATAACTTTGTATGTACAGCGCCGTGCGTTTTGCCAGCGTTTAATAAAGAACACACTTACTTACTTACTTACTTACTTACTTACTTACTTACTTACTTAATCTAACTTCTTTAGCTGCTGACAAACGCTTACGCAGAAAAATCGGTTTACTTTGTGAAAATTCCCGAACATTTTCACATATTTTAATTTCTTTTGAACACTTCCGGTCATCAAAAACAAATTAATCAGTATGAAAAAATAGCACTCTAATAAGTAAGTACGTGCTTTATTGAACCGCCTGCAAACGCACTGCGGGAACATCAGATTAAATCACAAAAATCACAAATGTCAAAAATATCATAAAATACAATAAAACAGACATCTATGCATATATGAGATTAAGATAATAGTAAAAAGAAAGATCAGCAATAAAATCAATAAAATAACATACGCGTAATAAAACCACATCGGGTTAATGCGTCAGCATGTGGGATCTCACGGTTATGTAAACGAGGACGGAGAGAGTACTTAACATTCTTTATAGGAGGCAGTAGACCATTTAGAACATGACTAGGGTTGTGAAGCACAGATGAGAAAAGAGAAGAGTCAGCACGGCGACAGAGGTCATCAAACATTTTCTGGTCGGCAGGCAAAAACTTAAGTCGTACCATTTTGCGTATAATTGCATTAATACGCGCGCGCTGACCAGCATTGGCAAAGCCGTACCAAGCAGGGGAAGCATACAGGAGGCGAGCCAGCGAGGTTGCCCGAACTACATAAAAAAAAGGCGCATCCCCGAGAGACCATGGGCAATAAGGATGCGCATCGCATAGAGCGATTGGCTAGCCTTAATACAGATTCGGTCAATATGGGGGTCAAAACTAAGTCTATCAGAAATGGTTACCCCTAGAATAACAGACTCAGAAACCCTACAAATACCAGGTATAGGGAGAGGGAGATCAAGTAATTTAGACCGCGGGCGCCTAAATACCATCTCTTTGGATTTATTGTTATTCAATTTAAGATTACAAGTTAGTGCCCAATTGGCAACATTTTGAAGTTCAGAGGAAGTGGAGGTAATAGCAGATGCTGGAATGAGAATATAGCTATCATCAGCGTATTTAACCCTCAGAGGATAACCTATAAAAAAATCACACATTGGATAACCTGGGGTGAATTTTTCACCCCTCACTATTTGAGGCATGTGATATAAAATTAAACCATGTTCGATCAACAATGGTAATTGTACCAAGTTCAACATAAAACTGCAAAACTAGGAAACGTAACTAAAGTCAATTATCAGCACAATCATCGAGTCTACATTCGGATATCAGTTTAGCAGCATTAGCAGCAGATAACCGTCGATACATCTTTCACACAAATTAACAATAAAAATGGCCACGGTATGACGTCAGTCACGTGACCATTCATCCAAAATAAATAAGACAAAATATATGGAATTAAGCAAAAGTCATCTATGAACAGATACACAAAGGCGCACGGCATAACTCCAAAGCTGTAAAAAAATTCAGCGCAAATACTGACAGTGGGGTGAAAAATTCACCCCAGGTTAGCCTCTGAGGGTTAAGCAACCTATTACTGCGATGCACAGGTTTCAAGCCTGAAATAGCTACCACAAAGTCAGAAGGTCCGAGACCAGAGCCCTGTATAATGCTAGCATTTATCCGACAAAAGGCTGAGACTTGGCCGAGAAATTTAGTACAATGCTGACGGTTTTTCAATAGGGATAAGATCCAATTATACAGAAAGTCAGGTATTGGCAATAGAGCAAGTTGTTCAGCTAGGTAAGAGTGCCTAACCGTGTCAAAGGCACGTGAAAAGTCTAGCGAGATAAGACGAACATAGGGTTCATCGTGTAACATCTCAAGAATTCCGTGGGTGAGAGCAATGATGGCGGAAGTAGTGGAGCCAGAGGGCCGAAAGGCGTATTGGTCACTAAGGGTAGAATTTATTTCGGGATCAGTGAAGATTGGGTAAAAGTAACTTCTCACAACAATTTTCTCCAACATGCGGCATAGCACCGGAGTAATAGAAATGGGTCTAAAGTCAGCCTCATTTTGAGGGCGCAGGTTTTAGGGACTGGCGTAATACAGCTAGAGCGCCACTGGGGCGGCGTGTAAGAGGAAGCCAGGGAGCAGTTAAAAAGATATGTAACCGGGGCAGAGAGGAGATGAGCCATCGTGGATAGGAACCAAGAAGGGATGCCATCAGGGCCAACTGAGGACCCACGGACCGATTCCAATCCTCTGAACACATAATATTCATCAATATTAACAGGTAGCTCAACATTAGCAGTTAGCTTAAGCAATGGCACAATATAATCAAGATCAGTAGAAACAACTTGATAATGTCGGTTTAACGACTCGCACGTTACACCTCCAAACACCGCTGGACTAACTACATCATCACCCTAATGAGCCAGCTCTCTAATTTTCTGGACACTTCTTTTTCTAGTAGCCTATTATATAAATGTCAAAATAGCAATTTTTAAAATGTGATTGTTAGCGGTAATTTGTATAAGCCTAAATATCACTTTTGCTATATTAAAATGTATTCGCTAGGGGACAGGATATACGTTCTAAAACTTCAGCCTAGTGTTCAGCGTAGCGAAACACTTTAATCGTCGCCATTTTGTGCTGTTTCAGTTTACCCCGATTATGGAGAAATTCGACTTTGTTGCCAAATCAGGTTAGATTCTATTATAATCCTATGCGTATAATTTAGTGGATAAACACATTTAAGGTTATCCCGTAGTTTAAGTTGGTAAATTATTTGAATGTCTTCAATGCCGTACTTCATGTTGATAAGTAAGCATTCTAACTATGTCCATGATAACTATCATCAATCCCGCTTCCATTCCATAGAAAAATATTTTTAATCAATCCAGCTTCCATTTCGTGAAAAAAATGGTCCAACTTCTATTTAAGCAACAAATTTTTTTTCATCAATGGAACTTTTATTTAAGCAAAGAACTATTCTCAGGGGTCCAGCTTCTAGGTAAACCCGTAGTTTAGGTTGGTAAATTATTTTATATCATCAAATTAAAATGGAAGCTGGATTGATTACAGAAATTGTTTCCCTAGATGGAAGTGGGATAGATGAAACCATTTATGTGTTCAAATAGACGTTGGATTGATGGAAATAATGTTTACCGTAAATAGAAGCTAGATCGATGAAACTAAGTTTTTCACACAATAAAAGTTGGATTGGTTAAAATTATTGTTTCCGTAAGTAGAAGCTGGGTAAACCCGTAGTGTAGGTTGCTAAATTATTTGATATTGTCATTCTAAAATGGAAGCTGGATTAATGCAAAATTGTTTCCCTAAAAAAGTGGGATTAATGAAAACATTCCTGTGTTTAATTAGAATCTGGATTGATCGAAATAATTTTCCTGGTAAAAAGAAGCTTGATGGATGAAACTAAGTTTGGTTTTCGAATCAATAGAAGATTGACTTATGAAAATAATTGTTTCCATAATTAGAAGCTGGATCCATGAGAATATTTCTTCACTTAAATAAAATCCATTGATGACAAATATTTCTATCGTTAAATAGAAGATCGGGTAAACCGTATTTACGTTGCTAAATTATTCTAATGTCTTCAATGCCGTACTTGATTTTGGTAAGTAAGCAGTATACCTATGTGCATTATAACTATCATCAATCCAACTTCCATTTCATCAAGAAATTTGTTCATCGATCTAACTTTCATTTAATTGGAAAAAAATACTTTTATCAATCAAACTTCCATTTAGTGTAAGTGTTTTAAGTGGAGCTGCAGTTTTAAGTGGAGCTGCAGTGTTTTTCCGCTATATATTAGAAAATACCATCCACCTTAGCCGCCTGCCTGACTCTCTGGATTTTGACCCCGCCTATCGATTTTGTTTTGATTGGGTGCCTGTGAATAAGCTGGTTCCTGCGACTTCGCTTTTGTGGGCACTGTAGAAGTTTCGAGTTTATGTTTGATGGTCAAATAGAGGTGCATTAGTTGACTCTATGATATTTTAAAATCATTACATATAGATGTGCTGCAGAACTCTGTTGGATCTCACAAATTGATTAAAATTCTAGACAGTCTGAGCATGAAACCTTAACAAATGTATTACAACAATGTGAACCTTAACAAATGTATAACAAAAAATGACTTTTGACAATGATATGTAGCAATTTGAAAAATATTGCCACCGTGTGGCAATAATAAGTTGTTGCCGGTGTCACAAAGTAAAGTATCCCCATTCATGAGTATCCCCCTTTAGAAGCGAAATGGAGTATTCGGTTTAATTTGCACTTTTGTCGGTTTCTAAGTCTATTCAGTCGTACTGTTTGGATTTATTTTACACATCACATTTGTAAGTTGCGTATCTTTAGTTTGTAAGTCGACCTGAATTCAATTTACTTCGTTTTTGGTAATTTGGACTGGATTTTCGCCGAGGCTATTGTGATGCGCATACCGATGGGACATAAGTGAGCGGGCACAGTTAGGGTGAAATTCAATTCAGTGTCATGATCAGAAACCCAAAACAATTATACTATGCTATCAATGCAAAAGAGTGGATGGAAACTCCACCAAAAGCAGCAGATAAGTCAATAGGAATAAATGCTGTCATGATACTCTTATCCCCAGTGCACAAGATGTCAATAATAGTAGAATGGTTTATCCCCCCGGATACTCTCAACCGGTTTATTCCATCCGGGGGATAAATTCATACATCCCCCTGATAGTCCTAGAACGGATACTCCATTTCGTGATACCGGCATTAAGCCAACCCTGTTTGCAGTAAAGCTGGTGTGTTTTAACAGATTTCAGTTACTACACGTATGTCAATGATGTAACATTTAAAACTAAAATATTAGTTAATAATTATAATAATACACATAATAATAATAATAATAATAATAATAATAATAATAATAATAATAAGCAGCATGATCACAGGGGACCCACGAGAAACTTCTTTCCTTTTTCAGCGAATATCATTAACAATACAACGCTTCAAATCCATCGCATTTCGGGGCACCTTCACCGGCCAGGACAACGAGGAGTAGGGTCATCTCCAGACAACCCCTCGACAATGAGTAATATTCAAGTCCCTGAGGGATCATGTTTACCCTGGGGGCATAAAAAAATAATAATATATTCTTTATTAATGCAAACTGACAATTACGCAGTCCTGATGATTACAATTCAGTATATGAACGGATGATCACAACTTCACAAGTTAACACAAAAGTCGAATTTAGCTATATTCGGCAGCTATGCAAGGCGCCCATCACGTCCTACATATAATTTTACCAATGCACCATCTCGCCAATGATAGGCTGAGTGGACCTTTGGGAGGGTGCGGGAAGCGATCCCGCTTCCTACTGCTCTTCACGCCAGCGATGTTACCACTATACTGTGTGGCAATTTAAATACCACTTGTTTTAGGAAAGCCTCAGTAGAAAGTGACATAAGTGAATGGGCACAGTTAGGGTGAAATTCAATTCAGTGTCATGATCAGAAACCCAAAACAATTATACTATGCTATCAATGCAAAGAGTGGATGGAAACTCCACCAAAAGCAGAAGATAAGCCAATATGAATAAATGCTGTCATGATACTCTTATCCCCAGTGCACAAGATGTCATTAGGAGCAAGAAGAGCATATTCTGTTGAATAAAACTTATGGCATGCAGACTGAAATGAGGATTCGTGAATTAGTGGATAAGTTCATAGTTGAGAGGATCTGTAATTAGACAGGTGTTAGATATTTCCATTGCCAATCACTATGAGAAAATTGATAAGAAGACATTATTGGTCAGCTAAAACTTTATTCAAGTAGCAAAATGACCAGACTTTGCAGCGCTCTGACATGGAAAATGCAAGAAAAATTGTATACCTGAAAAATATTTCATTTTTTTTGAACAGCTGCACATTCTTCTTCTTATTCTTCAGTGTTCTGCTTTTAATGTAATGAGGTAACGAGTAGTAAGAAGTAATTAGGCGATGCCGTTATTCTCTATTCCTTTATTTCTTTATAATTATAATCCTTGTCCGTCATCCAGTCCAACATCATATTTCTTGGTCTGTCAGGTGGTTGCTTGGTAACCGGGCAATTCGTCGCCGGACAATTCGTCGCGGACAATTCATCGCGGACAATTCGTCGCGGACAATTCGTCGCGGACAATTGGCGTTGAAAAGAATAATAATTCGCTGGATTGATGAAAATAATTCTTTGCCTAAATGGAAGCTGGATTGACGAAAATAATTGCGTAGATGGAAGCTGGATTGACTAAAATAGTTTCTCGCGAACCATAAGTGGGATTGATGAAAAGAATTCTTGCTAAATAGAAATGGGATTGATTAAAACATTTTTATGTTAAATAGAACCTGGATTGATCGAAATAATTTTTCCCGAAATAGAAGCTGGATGGATGAAACTAAGTTTTCGATTCAATAGAAGCTGGATTGATGAAAATAATTGTTTCCGTAATTAGAAGCTGGATCCATGAGAATATTTCTTTGCTTAAATAAAGTTCCATTGATGAAAAATATTACAGAAAAGAATAATTCGCGACGAACTGTCCGCGACGAATTGTTCGCGACGAATTGTCCGGCGACGAATTGCCCTAGAACCGGTTGCTTCCCTTAAATTCTTACTTCAAGCACTATTTTCAGGATCAATTTGCCACTTAGTGTTTGGCCAATCCACGGAATCCAGTTCATTGTCTCCTCTTTAATGTGTTGACCATTGAACTCTCCTCTTGCACCAGTTGCAACATCTTCTCGTTTGTTTTATAGTCGCTGCCTGATGAACGTGTCATGTTTTTTCTCTGTGAATAATTTGCTATCTTACTCGAAAAGAACTGATACTGATACATGAAACATGAACTCTTCTTGTAAGCATCTGAACGGTGAACTTAAATGGAGTAATGAGTAATGTTTGAAAGAGAACACTGCTGGTGTTGGAAAGTCTATGACAACAGCAATTACAGAAACCTTTTACAGAGGCAATTGCTTTGAACCGCATACCAAAACTCATCCTTGTGAATAGTCATATACAGATCTCGACTTTGTCTAGAATCTTGTGATGGGGGAAGTGGATACAAATTATTTAAAACACAAATGTTAATTATTTCAGAAACTATATACTGAAGACGATAAGCCCACAGCTCGTCAAAGAACCGATACTGGAGAAGAACATTGAAATCAACAATTAAGTGTGTATCCCGATGGAGAATACGAAACCCCATACAAGCGAAAAACCATACTGGTGCCAGTTATGTAAGAAATCGTTTAATGACGCTGGTAATCTGAAAAAGCACATGAGAACTCATACTGTCAAAAAATCACACAGATGCCAATTATGTCAGAAATCTTTTACTAACGTTGGTCATCTCAAAACGCACATGAGGATCCATACTGGTGAAAAACCATACAGGTGCCAGTTATGTCAGAAATCATTTAATCGAGGTGATAATCTGAAAACGCACATGAGAATCCATACTGGTGAAAAACCACACAGGTGCCATTTATGTCAGAAATCATTTAATGAAGGTGGTCATCTGAAAAGGCACATGAGAACTCATTCTGGTGATAAACCATACAGATGCCAGTTATGTAAGAAATCATTTAATGACGGTGGTAATCTGAAAAAGCACATGAGAAACCATACCGGTGAACAACCATGCAGGTGCCAGATATGTCAGAAAACATTTAATCAAGGTTGTAATCTGAAAACACACATAAGAACCCATACTGGTGAAAAGCCATACAGGTGCCAGTTATGTCGGAAAGCATATACTCACAGTGTGAGTCTGAAAAAGCACACTTGAGAACCCATACTGGTGAAAAACCATACAGGTGCCATTTCTGTCAGAAATCATTTATTGAAGGTGGTAATCTGAAAACGCACATGAGAACCCATACTGGCGAAAAACCATACAAGTGCCAGCTATGTAAGAAATCATTTAATCAGGGTGGTCATCTGAAAAAGCACATGAGAACCCATACTGGTGGAAAACCATACAGGTGCCATTTATGTAAGAAATCATTTAATGATGGTGGTAATCTGAAAATGCACATGGGAACCCATACTGGCGAAAAACCATACAGGTGCCAATTATGTCAGAAATCATTTAAACACGGTTCTCATGTGAAAAGGCACATGAGAACCCATACTGGCGAAAAACCATACAGTTGTAAGCTATGTCAGAAATCTTTTACTGAAGGTTGTAATCTGAAAGTGCACATGAGAACCCATACTGGTGAAAAATCATACAGATGCCAGTTATGTCAGAAAACATTTATTGGAGGAGAGACCTTGACGGTGCATATGAGAACCCACACAGAAGTCAAACCATACATATGTGATTGTTGTAATAAAGGATTCACAGATATTGTACATCTAAAGAGTCACAGAAGCACTCATGTAACTGAGAAGAAACCTTATACCAATAGTAGTTCTTCAGCGAAACAGTTTAAACTTCATGCAGGAACACCGAAACAGGATCTTAAAATAGGACGTGAAGTAATTGCTAACCTGTCTGATCATTTCACCAGATTTAGTAGTCCAGGCGTTCTTGTTGAAGAAATTGATCGTTACTCAACGAACTTACATCCGGCTTCTAGTGGAATTGAGGCTCCTTTTCCGAAAATTAAAGATGGAGAATGCATGTATATTAGCAAATTAAAATCTCCTATGAATACAAAAGAGACGAAATCTTTTGGATGTGGTATTTGTGACGAAATGATTGATAGAGAGAAGGAATTTCTGGAGCATTGTTCTGGCCATCGATTTTCACCACCTGACGACTTATGTGCTGACTTGTGCTGAATTATGATTCCACGTAACTGCAGTTGAAAACATTTGGAATTGGAGATTTATGGTGAAAAGATGAGCACTATGGAAGTGCAGGATACCTACATTATATACGAAAAGTTACTTTGTAGCAGTTTCATTTCAGAATACTTAGACAGTAGGCATTCTGATGTAGAGAATCCAAAGGTTACTCCTTATGGGCACCACATATCTACAGCGGACGTCCTTTTGGAGGTGTTGGTTTCCTTTGGCGTAAATGCCTTTCTAAGTTTATTTATGTAATTAATGGTGATGATAATGGTAGATGTTTATGCATTTCGCTTGATAGAATTAGCAGTTCCCCTCTTAAATTAATTAATGTTTACTTTCCATGTCAGTCCAGTAATTCTGATTACACTGTTGAGCTATGCAACTGTCTGGGCTACATTGAAAACATAATACTTCCCTTAGGAAATGTTATTCTTTTGGTGATCTGAATTTCTCTTGTACAGCTGACAGTGTCGGTTTTCTGCAGAGCAAGAATGTTTTTGATTGATTTTCCATTGCGCATTGTGATGATTTTTTGTTGTGACCCCTATGCAGCTACTTATGTTAGCGATAGCCGTAACGCAGCATCTTTTATTGATCATTACTTTATTTCTAATTCCATTCGGCTTTACAATGATCGAAATCGTTAATATTGACTGCGAGGCAAACCTAAATGATCACAGACCTGTCATGGCCCTCTTCGATTTATCTAATCACTTGCATTCCACACATCAGAGGAAGCCAAGTAGAAGACGCTATCCTCAACGATTTTCGTGGCGATGGGATAAGGCCTACTTACCGGGGTATTATGAAGCTAGTTGAATTCAGTTATCGGCTGTATCTGGTTTAAATCAAAGGCATGTGGCGAAAACTGTTCAAATACGCATCAAAATTGCAAAAATATTGAAAGCGTTTATAATTTGTTGGTCATGTCACTGTATAACGCGTCCCTTAAATCAGTTGTTAGACTTCCATCGCGCTCGTTGAAGCCTGGAATGATGAACTTGATCGTCTTAAGGATAACTCCATTAATTTTTTTTGTATGATATGTGGACATCAGCTGGTCGGCCACTGAACGGCGAGTTGCATCACATTAAATGTTCAACTAAAATGTCAAAATTATATTCCATATGGAACAAGTTTGCGAAGCAAAAAACGTAGGGGGTGGTAATCACCCCCCTTTTGGTAGCCCGAGGGTTAATTATTATTGGAGCTCCTGTAGATTGGACTTGGTGATGCCAGAAAGAACTGAGTTACAGTAATCTATACATATAATATGACACCTAATTTTGAGCAAATCATGAATGTGCATGTGTGACAATTTAAGATACCACTAATATATTTGATAAAAGACATAAAAGAGTTAACATGCCAGTGCCACCCAGGCTATAAGCAGCATCACCAACAGAACACTTCCAGTTTGAAACATTTACATTGTTCAGAATTTTTCAGCTTTAGTGTATTGCCCAGCAGCAGATATTAAAATTTAATGATGTTAAAGAGAAGCTTATTGGCCACCATAAAATGCTTGTCTCCTCAAAGGCAGTGGACAACTTGTCATCTGCTTATAAATGTTACCCTAGTGAATGACTGCCAAGTTTTGTACCTAGCGGTGTGGCATGCATTAAGACCACAAGAGAGCAGCCCTGAGGGACATCCTGTTTTAGAAAAGCCTTAGTTGAAAATGGCATATAACTATACCGAGTATAAGTGCACGGGCATATAGTTAGGGTGAAAACCAATTCAGTGTCATGATCAGAAAGCCCAAAACATTGCTGCTATCAATGCAAAAGAGTGAATAGACACACCACCAAACGCAGCAGATAAGTCAGTGGGAACATAATAATAATAATAAGAATAATCTTTTCTTTATTGAAGCGCCTGAGAAATGCACTGTGCTGTACATTTACATGTTATGCAAATTAAATCTTAACTACTAACAGAACAGACAGCCTGCAATACAGTGCATAAGATGTCATTAGGAGCAAGAGGAGCCTATTCTGTTGAATAAAACTTATGGTATGCAGACTGAAATGATGATTCGTGAATTAGTTTAAATGGATCTCTAATTAGACAGCTGAACATATGTGTAACATATTTCAATTCCAATTTCCAGATGCATTGTGTGAATTGCCGGGGATTGGTGTTAAACCCGCTACCCCTCGTCTTTCTTAGTACCCCATTGTTAAGTCTTCATTGGACACCCAAACTCCACATGAATCAAAGTCTGACACACCACAGTCATACTGTCCAGACAACATGCCTATCAGTGTGAGAAAATGAGTAAGAAGACATTACTAGTCTAACAGCTAAAACTTTATTCGTCTTTCCAAAGCAGAAATTGAAAAGTGCTGTGCTCGAACATAAACTAGTAGCACAACTGTGGAATCACAATTTGGAGTAGTAAAATGACCAAACTTTGCACTGCCCTGACATGGAATATGTTACAAAAATTGCAAACCTGAAAAAGTGTTCATCTTTTTTCTGAAACAGCTACACATTATTCTTATTAGTCTTTCAGTGTTCTGCCCTTAGGCAGATATAGGAATGAAGCTAAGCCATTCGTCTCTATTTTCCATATTCCGTTTTTCTTTATATCCTTGCAGCATTTAATTGAGTGGTAACAGCTTTTCAACTTCTCTCGAAATTCTTTGCTTGCGTTCCCACTGCTAACCATACAGTGACTCCCTGGTAACACCTGTGTTCCAATAAAACTCTTCTTCCAGTTCACACTGCTCACACAGACCACTTTAACCGCTGTATCTGTTTCTTTAATCCATCATCCAGTCCAACATCATATGTCTTGGGCTTGCAGGTGGTCTCTTCCCTTAAATTCTTCCTTCAAGCACTGTCTTCAGGAGCGAATTTCCACATAGTGAGTGGCCAATCCAGTTCATTGTCTCCTCTTGAATGTGTTGACCATTGACCTCTTGCACCGGTTGCAACACCTTCTCGTTTGTTTTTTAGTCGCTTCTGTTGATCTTGTCCAGTTTTCTCCATAGCCACATTTCAAAAGCCTCTAGGTTCTGCATTTCCAATATTGGCCATGTCTCCACTCATGAATAATCTAGTGCTTTGCACTCGTCTTTGGAATATAGCGCTTTCGAAATTTGGAGATTAAGAATACGACATCTATATAATAATCCATATAGTGTGACACTCCACATGAGGCTTAATACCATTATTTGTTTATATCGAGACCCAGACCATCGTTTAGCTTTTCTACTTTTGGAAACTGCTATGAAGATTTGAGATGGCGTGATTTAAAATTGGTTTGATTATATTTGTCTATTCATGGAATGGTGTATTTCTAAGTACAGGCGTTTGATACAGATCTGTAACATTAAGGGTTTAAGTAAGACAATTATTTTAGTAGATAATTACTTAAAGAATTCCTGGAAATGTGCCCTGCCATTATTGCTAACTTGTCACTCAACGACGAATCGTAATCATCGTAATCGTAAACTACATTTTTGGAAACCCCTACTCTAAAGACTAAAGCTAAGCTCAAAGCACCAGCTTATTCACAGAGGTATTGTTCAGAGATCCATGTCCAGTGGCGGTCCGAGTCCGATTCTCAAAGAGTCCAGGGACAGCCAGATCAACTGTTGTGGCGAGTTTCGTTGAGGACGAGAAAGCTTGGAAGGCAAAGGATCGGATGGTTAAGGGTATGATTTCTTGAAGAGGCGAGACTGGGGGGCGTGAGAGAGTGAAATATGGGGCGAACGGGTAGACCAGGATGGCTTGATGGTGAAGAGTTCGCAAGGGTTCTTTGGCTGGTAGTATTGCATTGAATTGTAAGTGAGCGACAAGACTTTGAAGTGGATGCGCTCAAGGATTTTCAGCCAATGTAGTGATTTAAGAACGGGAGTGATATTGTGATGGCTTGGTGTATTTGGTGATGCTTGAGTGCATATGAATAAACAGGCATTCCGCTGTATTGAGCTGCAATGAAATTATGTTCTATAAACATGTTAAATATTGACGTTTTACTGTTATTTTTAGCAAATGTATGAAAATAATGGGCAACATTCTTTCAGAGCTTATACATCTGATTAATAATATTAGAGTGGATTTGTTTTACCACAACTTTCGCTATAGTTAACTATTATATCTTCAAAGGCTTTCACCTTAATAATATTACAGTGGATTTCTTCTACCAAACTTTGTTATAGTCAACTATTAGGCCTATATCTTCAAAGGCTTTCACCTTAATAATATTATGTACAGTGGATATATTCTACCCCAACTTTCGCTATTGTCAACTATTATATCTTCACTAAATTTATCCCGAATAATAACATAAAGTTGTGCTATTATACAACGTCAGTATTTCGTCATGAAGTTTCTTCTGTGTGAATAATTTCTTATTTTACTCGAAAAGAACTACCATATTGATACATGGAACATGAACTCTTCTTGTAAGCATCTGAAAGGAAAACTGAAAATAAAGTAATCGGTAATGTGTGAAACTGCTTGTGTTAGAAAGGCTATAAGAGCAAAAATTGCAGAAACCTTTTGATTGCTTTGAACGGCATACCAAAATCCATCCTTGTCAAATGATCATATATGATCCCGACTAAAATTTTGTGATGGGGGAAGCACATACGAATCACGTAAAACATAAACAGTTGTTATTTATTTCAGAAACTGTATGCTCAAGGTGATCATCTCACAGCTCATCAAAGAACCGATACTGGAGAAATATTGAAATTAACAATTAAGTGATCATTGGTATCCTGATGGCGAATTCGAAAATCCATATGGGAGAAAAACCATACAGGTGCCATTTATGTCAGAAATCATTTGATCGAAATTATAATCTGAGAATGCACATAAAGATCCATAGGCCTACTGGCGAAAAACCATACAGATGCCAATTATGTCAGAGGTCATTTAATCAATGTCAAACTCTGAAAACGCACATGAGAATCCATACGGGTGAGAAACCATACAGGTGCCATTTATGTCAGAGGTCATTTAATCGATGTCAAACTCTGAAAACGCACATGAGAATCCATACTGGCGAAAAACCATACAGATGCCAATTATGTCAGAGGTCTTTTAATCGATGTCAAACTCTGAAAACGCACATGAGAATCCATACGGGTGAAAAGCCATACAGGTGCCATTTATGTCAGAAATCATTTAATTCAGGTGGTCATCTGAAAACGCACATGAGAACTCATACTGGTTAAAACCATACACGTGCCAGTTATGTCAGAAATCATTTAATCAGGGTGTTACTCTGAAAACGCACATGAAAATCCATACTGGCGAAAAACCGTACAGGTGCCATTTATGTCAGAAATCATTTAATCAAGTTTGTCATTCGAAAAGGCACATGAGAACCCATACTGGTGAAAAACCTTTCAGGTGCCGGTTATGTCAGAAATCATTTAATCAAGGTTATCATCTGAAAACGCACATGAAAATCCATACTTGCGAAAAACCACACAGCTGCCATTTATGTCAGAAATCATTTATTCGAGGAGAGACCTTGACGGTGCATATGAGAACCCACACAGGAGTTAAACCATACATAGCCTATGTGAGGCTTGTAATAAAGGATTCACAGATATTGGAAATCTAAAGAGACACAGAAGAACTCACGCTACTGAGAAGCAACACAAGCGCAATAAACCTTACACCAAGAGCAGTTCTTCAGCCAAGCAGTTTAAACTCCATGAAACAGGAAGTGAAGTAATTGCTAACCTGTCTGAATATTTCATCACGTTTAATAGTCCAGGCGTTATTGATAAACCAAATGAACGTTTCTCAAAGAACATGTATCCGGATTGTGGTGGAATTGCAGGTCCATTACCGAAACTTAGAGATGGAGACTATCTGTATATTAGCAAATTCAAATCTCCTATGAATAGAAAGGCGTCTTTGTCAAATTCTTTTGGATGTTGTATATGTGACGTTATGCTTGAAACAGAGAAAGAATTTCTAGAGCATTGTTTTAGCCATCGATTTTCTCCACCTGATGACTTAGTTGCTGGCCTCTGCTGAATTATGGTTCCATATAGTTACAGTTGAGAAACATTTGGGATTTAGATATTTACAATGGAAAGATGCTATGGAATTGCAGGATACCTACATATAATTTATACGAATAGTTACTTTGTGCGACTTTCATTTCAGAATACTTAGACAACAGGCATTTTGGTACATGATTTATAGAATCCAGAGGTTCCTCCTTATGGGTACCAAATATCTAAGGTGTTGCCTTTTCTCACATAATTGTAAGACTGCAGAATTTCTGGATGCCATCAAAATGAAATTTTATGCTATAGTTACTAAAGATGCAGTAAAGTCTTTCACTCTGGATTCCGCTACTTTACAACTTTATTGTTAAATATCAAATTTAGCTGCACAAATACTTCTGCTGGAGTGTAGATATTTAACCGAGCGGTTAGCTGTACATCATTTTGTGACACTATTTTAGACTATTGATATTTGTTGATTATTAAGTAATATTAGATTAATTTACATATTCTGCATATATTAAGTGTTAGACGTTATTCTTGGTCATTACGAAAGATTAATCTGTAATCAAGATTGTTATATATCCTGAATATGTTGTATGTTGTTGTCTTTAATAATTTTTATGTAATATTTAATTCTGTTCTTAACCTCTATATAAAGAAATTACACATGCTAAAAGTTTACAAAATGAAATATATTTATTTAATACGCTGGCATTTTATAATTCCAATTGCTATTGCTCATCTATGTTCAACTGGATTATATCGTTGTTTCGAATCTAACGTAAACAACCTTACTGTACATGTGGATTAGTTTAAGAGTAAAGCTTTAATTGCAAAATGACACATAGGCTATAGCGTACATGGTTACCTAATGAAATCGCATTGAGTTTACGATCCTGATGCTACGCATAGTCCTACATGTAATTATCTTTCAGCATGTAAGAACTTACTCCATCTTATCTCAAGGTCTTCGATTCTCCTCATTGTCTTCCATTCCTGGTCGCACATTTCTCCTCGTATTCCAAGCCCCACACTTTCAACGTCACTATTCTTATGCCTTTATAAGCGCTACTATAGCGAAATCGTTAGGCTTTCCAGGTTGAATTGCGGTGTTTCTAACACGTCTTAGGAAAAGTTAAAACCTTTGCTATGCTTTATTCCAATCCTCTAACCATGTAATGGATGAAATATGAGACACAACGATGGCTGCATGCATTTTTACGCATAGTATGTATGTAGCGTTTGTTTGTATGTATAAAGCATATGCACATATATGTATATGTATGTATGCAAGGTATGATGCACATACGCATGCATTACATGTATGCATGCATATATATATGCATGCATGCATATATGTATGTATGTATGTATGTATGTATGCGCATTCGGTTACCTTTTGCATGATAATATATATATAAGTATGTGTATGGACTCATCATCAATATATGATGACTGATCGAAATTATTACGCACTATAACCACCTTATGACCTGGTTATGTATCGATACTGTATGAATGCCCCCAACGATGTATGCCTATGTATCATATGTATGCATACTAAGTTTAAGATGTGCATAACGATTACGCCGGTGACTCATCGATCGATACTACGAGAATATTCCCAACTATTACGCTCATAACTCGACGGGTGAGGCGCTTGAGATTCCTATGCGATAAACTATTTCTATATCTATCCATTTCTGATAATCGCTTAGTTCGGTCCAACAGCTAGCCAATTTCTTTTCATGGCGTTTAGTTTTAATATTCCTAAACGGACCTGTATAGTTAGAATCGTACTCCCACGGAGTCATTTCAGACCAGAAATAATAAGTAGTTTTCCACGCTTCGTGGAGAAGAAATACTTTACGATCGGTTCCGAAAGAATCGCCCGATTTATTTAGTAAATGTCCTATTCGCGTGACCATTAAATCGGCTCCGTACGTACCGCGTTTCAAAACTTTAAATTTCCATCCGAATACCGTACATATAGCGTTATTCACTTCGTTCGCTATTTCGTATAAAGTTTTCCCATTAGTATGCGTGTAATCGTAATCGTAACAACAGTTCGCCGTAAGAAACATGTTTACTTTTATTTATAGAAGATATTTCTTTAAGCTCTTTTCTTTCGAGAATTCAATTTTCGTATTCATTTTTTAAGTAGTCTGTTGCGTATACGAGGAATTCGTTTTTTCACACGAGCTTATAATAGACCAACAACCTATAGACTCGCGGTATTACCCTAACTATTACGCTCATAACTCGGCGCGCGATGTTATTCGAGGATTGCCTCTCAACGCCCACGCTTTATTAACTCATACGATCGATACCGCGGGATTGTCCCTAACGATTACGCCTATGACTCAACGGTGGGCAGCGCGTTGAGAGATCTTTTCGAAACCTTGGGGAGATTTTCCGATAGTATCCTATTGATGAGAGTTAGTGGCGGCGCGTAGGTGGGGCAAGGTTGGTAACGTTTGCTAGTCGCGTTAGTCATAGCGAGAACTTGGGTATTGAAGAAATGTGGTTTCTTATAGGTTCAATTTGTAATAATAACCAATAGTTTGGGTGGTTATAACAAATTGAAAGAATCGGTTGGGTGGTTGTTCTAACCGCCGATTATTTACACTACTTACAAGTAAGAATGCGTGAAAATTTTAAACTGAATCCGAGCAGTTAGAGGAAGCCAATGAAGGTCTTCAGTCATGAGAAGTCGAAATATGGGAGGAAACGAGGTAGGCGGGCAATCAAACGAGCAGCAGCATTAAGTACTGATTGGAGTGGAGCCAGACGGAGTTTTGGTAGGCCAATAAGTAATGAGTTACAGTAGTCAATGCGTGAACAGACAAAGGCATGAACCATGGCAGAAAAAATCGGCGAGGGGACAGATTGTCGAATGGCACGTAGACGCCGCAAGTGATAAAAACTGGACCGAGAGAGATTAGAGATATGTGTAGAAAGAAAGAGTACTGTCAAGAGTAACACCCAGGTTACGGACATTTGTCGAGAAAGTAAACTGAGGGAACTGCTTGGCAAAGCAAATCGTAATCAAGTTTAATTAGCTGTTGGCGAGTGCCAAGCCAGATCAATTGAGTATTGGAAGAGTTGAGTGAAAGACGATTAGAGGACATCCAACAATTGAGATCAGCAGAAGAGAGATTCAATAGATTGGAAAAGAGCAAGTTGGTGAGAAGAGGGGCCATGAACAAAGGCCTGGACATCATCAGCATAGAGGTGACCAGAGGCCGAGTGTTTAGCAAAGAGAAGAGGAATATCGGCTGTAAACAAGATATAAAGAAGTGGACCCAGCACAGATCCTTGAGGGACTCCAACTTTAACAGGTACCCATGAGGTGCGAGATTCTCCTGGAATAACCATTTGGGTACGATCAGTAAGATAAGAGCGAAACCAAAAGAAGAGGAAGGCCACTAAGACCAAAGGAAATTTCAAAGGCGATGTAATAGAATATCATGATCTACTATATCAAATGCTGAAGATGCATCAAAAAGTGCTAAGAGAGTAACATGGGATTTATCCATAGCAGAATAGATGTCAGAGAGAAGAGAGAGAAGAGCAGTTTCAGTTGAGTGGTGAGCTCTGAAGCCAGATTGTCTGGGCGGTAGAAGGCCTGACTGCTCAAGGTAAGGAAAAAGTTGCAGAGATAGTTTGTGATAGTTTCTTCAAGTTTGAACGGCAGTGGCGAAGTCACAAAATAATATTATTATCAGGGAGACTTTTCAAAGACCATTATAGGTTAAGGAATCTTATGTCATATGAAAAGAGCCGAAACACACATGTCACACGCAAACATAATTTGGTCATTGATGTGAATAAGCTCTTTACTTTTTAATAATATGAAGCTTTCGTAGAAGAAATCTGCGAATGATGTTTTCAAACGGACGATTAGTTGTTTTCTGAGCAGCAAATTCAGTCATTGCTTCTGAATACGGAAGCTTGCAGTCGATATAACATCTGACTTTCAAATATTTTACAAGAAAATGTCTTCCAAGAACATAGTGGCATCTAATGGCTGGACGGTTCATAAGATCATTATCACCAAAGGTAAAGCACATTTCGTTGAAAAACACGTGTTCGAAAGTTGAATTTTCCGCAAATTTGCGAATGTCATAATTCAGCGGTGATAAATAATAACAGAGTGTGTGAAATCCAAGCAACGACTGTACGTCTCTATCGAAAAAAGAGTCAAAAGGTGGCAACAACAAAACTTTCGTATAAGCAAACATCTTAAAATCGTTCTCTATTTCAGACTCACGAAGAATTCGCTCGCATAAGCGCAAAACTGTATCGTATTGGCGACACTTGTAAAGGTACAAAGCACGATAGCAATCTACTGTGTTGCACTGAATATCAAAGTCATTGCGAATCACACTGTAGAATGATTTCATATTTTCTAAAGCATATTCCATCAACGAATCAATTACTGTTTCTTTTATTATCATCGGACTCACACTTGAAGTCTCGGTCTCCGTAAACGCATCTGTTCTGCGATAAACGAGCTGTCTACCTGAATCCTTCGATGGAATTTGTTTCTTCTGTCTTAAAGCCTTCAGATATTCGTCCATAGAAAATGCTGAATCTGGTAAATTATGACCAAAATCTAAACGCGTATATTTTCTTTCGGTGGATAGTAAGATTAAATAGTGAGCAAAAACCTCTGGTGAAAGACACAGATCAAGATAAAGCCGCCCACCAATGTAATGGATATTACTGTCAGTAATCTTCTTGTGAAGCACACACATTCCAACGATTCTTGCGACATCGTCAATAAACAACAAACAACCTGCATTCAGAGTTTCCTTTTCATTTTGAGGAGTCTGATCTACGAGAACTGCCGAACAGAAGCGTATTGCTGTTCGGAATTCTGACTTGACAAAATGAAGAGCAGCCAGATAGGCCAAAGCTGCAGGAGCAATGCCGTTCGATTTAGAATCATCATATTTTAAGGCTTTGATGAGAAACTCTTTTGACAAGAGATACAGTAGTTGAAATTCTGAAGGGCTATTTGATCCAGTTAAATGTTTCATGAGACCCTGAGCACGCAGGTATTGAAACCAACTATTTTGTTGTTTAAACGTTTTCGGAAAGTTATGATGCTGTGACCTTATTTTAGGGTGCATCAACATAGCTTCGACAAGTTCGACAAAGAGACTGCTCTCCCAAGATATCTCTCCGTAATATAAACCATGTACAGCATGCAAACTATACAGTACAATGGCAAAGTACCTGAAACACAAGATCTTCTCTAATGTTGGAAGGCATGTCATTCTACTCGCTTTTTTTGATCATATCTTGGTTCCTGTTCTAGTTTTAAACACTCGCGCAATCCTGAATAATAACCGTCTTTAATTGTACAACGAGCAGCCTTATTAGAATTTGAGAAACTTACAGAAAGCATATAATCCAAAGTTTTTAATTCAAACTCTTTCCGACATTGAAGGAGAAGCAGCAAACAATCCACGAAGTCTGGTATTCCTTTACTTGTATTCAAGTCTTCAAATTGTGTCCGAGTGATTGGCAGTATGTAATTTTCCACAAACCAAAGAGAAAGATTGCCAGAGTTGCGGAATTCATTTAGTCGTCCTTTTGGTCTGGTGAAGTATTGCGGAGTTCAATGGCTCATTAAATAGATTTGCTTCAGGAATAAAATAGTTCGGCCAGTATTTCCTCTTCAGCCATTCTGAAAGCTTTTGCAACAATTCACAGCAAATAGCGATAACAGAAGAGGAATTCCACCATTCCGGAGGCATCTTTTCACAAGTCCATAACATCAACGTCTTTAAACGATACGGACAGAGAACCTCATCCTCCTTTGGACAATCATTCTGTATCAATTCCTTCTTTACAAAGAATCTCAGCAAATGATAGACAATCTGTTGGATTTGAGTCCAACTCTGAAGTAAAATTAACTCCGCGATTGAAAATGACAATCTCCACTGAACGATGTTGAGAATAAACCACATGATAACCATTTTGTACTACTTTGGAGATTGTGTCCATTGTCGGCCATCCGTATTTCCTTTGTCGAGTAGGCCATTTTTTGGCTTCTATAGGCCACTGAGGGCAAAATAAGGCTTTGACTGCATCATATCCCAAAGATATGTTTGAATCTATTTGAGATTTCGTTGCTGGACCACAAACAATGTTTGGCACCGCGACTTTATTCGATGCTTGATAGAAATAAAGAGAAAAATAGGGTAAATCATGAGCCAAATCTAGCCACATGTATTCACCTGAATGAACTGTATGGTTAAATTCGTACTTTTTGCATTTCCAGTTATAGTTCATTTCACCCAAATGTCGTAATCGAACAAAACCTGGATACTGTTGGTAGGGTTCAATCTTGAACAGCGTAATCTTATCGGATAGGCCACTCACATCACTGGGCAACACTGGAAAGTCGCCAGTGAAGGCAAGGCACTCAATGCTGCATACTAAATCATCAAAGTCGCCGATGCATGTATTCAGCGGTAGAATATAGAACTCCTTAGTGCTGCCACACGAAATCGAATACTGTATTGGTGCAGGCAACAGTGACATGCATACGTCATGCATGCAATCAGAAACAGTAGAAAACGATGTTGGAAGTAATTGGCATGTGCTAACGATGAACACAGAAGCCATTTCTTCAATCGATTTAACCGCATGGTCCGTCATCTATAATTGAAAAGACATAATTCCCCGCTGGTATAACCATCATCGTCGTCATTATTATTATATCACCTTGATCGCGATGATCAAGGTGATATAATAATTATTGTCATACTCATCTTCATCATCGTCACCGTTATTATCATCATAAAAGTAATCATAATCGTCGTAAGCATTATCAGAAGTAGAAGTGCATTTAATGCTAGTTATCACCCAAAGCGAGTTGTAGGCCTAACAACCACCTTCCTCATTCACATTTCGGACAATCTTGTTCAGAATACAACCTAGGTTTGCCTTCAGTTATCCCAAAAATCACAGTCATCGGTGTTGGTAGGTAACTTTTACTAAAATATACAATTACGAACCCAGGTAATTAAAATTTATTTAAACATAATTATTATCCGAAGCAATCTCTACTGGTCAACGCCTGTCACTAGAAAGATCTAAGACATTTGAAAACTTAATAATTATGTTGGCATCCAGTTGAGCAAAGCAACTAATGGAGACATAGAAGTAGATTAAGTTCGTGCATTGGAAGTCATTGATGTAATAATTCAGAGACTTCTATGTCGACCAATCTTCATCTGAGGCCAGTAAATGGCAAATAAATGTGTTAATTCACACTAAACATTGGATGTCGCTGTTGAAATGAGAGACAAGCTGTGGCAACACATCTACATTTTCAACAGCATCTTACTCCGTTCTGGAACATTTTAAAATTTTCTTTAAAAGTGCTTATTTACAACAGTTGACTACTCATCCCTGCAAAGACACAGTGAGGTCCTTACAGCGCCCTATATTAACCCTCGGGCTACCAAGGGGGGGGGTGGTTGCCACCCCCCTAAGTTTTTATGCATAAAATTTGTTTTCATATGGAATATAATTTTTGCAATTTAGATAGCTGTAGCAGATTCATTGGCGCACATTTTGAGGTAAACATCATGTTGGTAGCCCACGCCATTCAAACGTTATACCCGATATACCCGAGGCACCAGGAGGGGGGTGGATACCACCCCTAGTTTTTCGACTGTAACTTATTGACTATTCTTTCTATAAGAGAAACAAATATACCATTCTTTAGAGGGAATGTAGGGCTTCATTTGCATACTTAAACGTTTGTCTTTTGAAAACCGAAAGTGATCAAAATAAATAATAATACCCGTAGTATGCGTGAAAAATGGCTGAATGGAAGGACTCCCCTTAGTTTTTTGTCTGTAGCGTATTCAGTTTTCTTCCCAGAAGAGAAACAAATATACCATTCTTTAGAGGAAATGTAGGGCTTCATTCGAATACTTACATGTTTGTCTTTTGAAAACCGTAAGTGATCAAAATAAATAATAATACGCGTAATCTGTGTGAAAATGGCTGAATACAGCTTCACAATGTAAAACCGATATATATGTATGGATATATATGTATGGATGTATATTTACACGTATATAAACATGTGTAGGGATGTATTTGTGTATCTTGGATACATAGATCAGTTTCAAAACACACATAATCTTATTTTTTTTCCAAAAAGTTTTTAAAATGTACGAAATAATATAAAATATCGCTAATTATCGGTTCCTTTGTTAAAAATGCTGTAATTTCGAGGTGCAATCACATAATGTACAACTAAATATATCATTCTGTGCAGAAATGAATGCTGAATCCAATGCTATATTACAAGTTATGATATGTGAAACCAAACACGAAATCAAGGGGGGGTGGTAACCACCCCACTTGGTAGTCAGTGTTACAAAAAAAGCTTGGTAGCCCGAGGGTTAAGTGTCTTGTTACATAACTGTTTGGAGATGCCGTTCCTTTGAGTGAATAAGAGGGAGACAGGAGAGAGGTAGTAGTAGAGAGGGAGAGGAAGTGAGACGCTCCTTTGGTCGTATGTGTAGACGGGTATGAGAGTCAGCTAGACGGGTATGAGAGTCAGCTAGATAATTTTACACTGTGAGAATGAGAGCAAAACCAATGATACTACTGGAGCAGCTGTCATACCAGTTATTTTCACTTGTAACTGTACTAAGTGAAGTTCGCACGATAATGTCCGATCGCTCCATGCTCAGAGACACTCCACATGCACCGCCACAGGAAATTTTGATGTCGACTATTCGAGAGAGATAAATTCACTCCATAACGTTCGTCGCATTGAGTTAACTCTTATAATGCTCTACTGTAAGATAAAACTGATCGCTAAACCGAAGAAACTGTCTTTCTATTCGATCGATCAGGGCGGGTTGCTTGACTTTTACGAAAGACGACTTCCACCTTCTACTGCTATAACCCCAAATGATCCCTCTTCACGGACTTTGGACTTACGGCGGCAATACTCAATCAACTGAACAGACGACTCTTTCGCAGTCCGTTAAAATTCAATCCATCCAGTCACGGCTCATCACATCGCTTCTGCATAGTACCGAAGCATTAAATATGCCTGAATCCTGACCAAATAGTGGGGTCTGAGAGCTGCCAATGTTATCAAAATATTTCATATCTGCATGGTAACCAATGCGTCTCTTTGGTTCCTGATAGTCAGTACTTGGGTATAGGAGTCCAAAAAGCCCGGGACGCATATTACGAAAGTACACACGGAAATTCATCCAAGGGAATCTTTCAACCAATCAGAAGTCGCCATTTCAGTAATAGTATTCACTGCGTGATGAATATTCATTACGGCTATGCGCGCTGCTTAAATCGATAAACAGTAGCCTAAACTTCAGTTCGTAATAATATTTTGAACTTAAATTGTTAAATTGCAAAATGACAGATTACATTAAAGAATTGCCTGCAGATTACACATAATTTTATAGGTTATCGAAATCCACTGGCGACTACTCCGACGTGGAAAGTAATAATTTAAAAGCGATCGTTCATGCTAGTCTCCGTAGACCTGCTATGGATGACAAGTAATCCGTGATATGGAAGCGTTATTTCGCGTTTATTAGGCCCTATAGGTAAAAGTGTTTATCCAACGATAATTTTTTCATCAATCCAGCTTCTATTTAATGAGTAATAATTTTTCATAAATCCCACTTCTATTTAAGCAAAAATCATTGGTAGGCCTACTTGTTTTTTATTAACCCCCAATTTTTATTCTATTTAATAATTATTTTCCATCAAACCAACTTCTACTTTGACAAGAATCCTTTTAATCAATCCAGCTTCTATTTAAGCAGAAATTATTTGTCATCGAAAAAACTTCTATTTAATTATGAATTATTTTTCATCAATCCAACTTCTATTTAAGCAAGATTATTTGCATCAGTCCCACTTCTATTTAAGCGACAATTATTTTCGTCAATCCAACTTCTAGTTTAGCAGGAATTATTTTCATCAACCCAACTTCTATTTAAGGAAGAATTCTTTATATCAACCCAACTTCTATAGGCCTATAAGCCACGTGAATTGCCTAAGGGTCGAAGGTGACTCTACCGTGTGCACGTGATCCTTCGCACTATCTTACGTCTGGCTAGACCGCTAGCGGCTAGAGACAGATGCTGCATGAATATTCATTAGGCAAATTCACGCTCATCGTCTGATTGGTTGCGAGACTCCCTTGGATCAATTTCCATGTGTACTTTCGTAATATGGGCCCGTGACACATGCAGCTTTTCACGGCCTTCTAGCGGACATAATATGGCAACCATTTTGCAAAATCACTGACCGAAGCACATATTGATCAATATCTCAGTTTCTAGTTCACTTAGAATCCAGATCATGGTGTCTAAACATAGGCCTACATTTTTAGAGGCAAGGTTTCCAATAGAACTAATTGCAAACACTTATCCTGCTGTGTACAAGGAATTTCCGCGTGGCAACTACACAGTATACAGTACAGAAGTCCAAGCCCTTGAACAGAACAACGCCGGTGTTAAGGATGATGTGGGTGCTTTAGGCCTCTCACAGAACCCACAGAAAACTGGACAAAAGCAGTATAACACATTTCGCCTCCTGAGAATTACAATGCTCTATCATGATTTTTTTCGAAAATTGAGTTTGGTATCAATTTCGTCAGTGTAACGTTTGCTCTATCATTGGACAAAAAGACTCAGAGGTATAAGCAGCCGTTTCATAGATATAAGGCAATATTTAAATGCTCTATCTTATGAAGCTGTATCTTTTCTAAACCTAGTTGGTATTATATTGCTGTATCATGATTAGCAACCAATCAGAAAGCTGCTTTCGTAATGTTACAGCAAAAGTTTACTGAATAGTTATAACTGGTAAAATGCTCTATCATGCATGATAGAGCAATATAATACGGTGTCACGACAACACGTCGAACGACATTTCGTCTACGACACTTCGTCGAGCGACATTTCGTCGAACGACATTTCGTCTACAAAGTTATTTGATATTGTCACTTTAAAATGGAAGCTGGAATGATGAAAAACTGTTTCCCTAAATGGAAGTGGGATTGATGAAAACATTCCTGTGTTTAAATAGAAGGTGAATTGATCGAAATAATTTTTACCGTAAATAGAAGCTGGAAATCAACCTAGATGCATGGATGAAAATAGGTCTCCATTCAACAGAAGCTGGATTGATGAAAATAATCTTGTCAGTAATTAGAAGCTGGATTCCCGAGAATATATAGCACGTTTTAGCGAACCTATAAGAAAGCGGCCTCTGTTGATTAGCCGTAATGGATACAGATACACTAGTTGACGAAATGTCGTTATACGAAGTGTCGTAGACGAAGTGTCGTTATACGAAATGTCGTTCGACGAGTTGTCGCGGAACCATATAATACTCATGCATACAGGACGCGGTTTAGGATACATTGCTTTATGTTTAACATAAGTTAGAGCATTATTACAACTACGCCTACGTCAACTTTGTCCGTTGGAAATCATAGCTGTATCACGCATTTTTGATTTTTTTGTCATTTTCGATATTTTTACTCTTGTTTATCAAAGTAACAGTTTCTTTTTCAAAATAAGTCACTAACAGGTACGTAAAAATGATAATATTATCATCCAAAACAATCCAGTTTAGAATTCTTGGCCTAAAAAAGCGACCAAACTTTGAAGTCGTTTTTCTCGGTTTTCGTCCAAATATATGATAGAGCATTATAATTCTCAGGAGGCAAAAATTCTGTCAACGAACGTCTTGTTACCCAATGGCGATCTATCAATGACCAAATCAAACGAAATAAATTTCCCTCTCTTCAGTCATCCCCCTGTACGGAACAAAGCAACAGTTGTCATGTGTGAAAAGTGACGGTTCACTATTCTCCAAGTTGTTTATCTCCTGTCTGATATGTTTAGGAGTCCTGGACGAATTCTTTGCACCTGAGAATCAGGCATACCAACCATCACTCTCGAATATGGAACCAAGTCAGACATTGTGACCTGCGTAGAAGAGTTAGTTCCTACTTCAAAAGATGATGCAATCGCAGATATCTAGCGCTTTAGTAGCAGCGATTGTTATGAGTCTGTGCCGAAGTGTCAGATGAAGAGCTAAACTTTTCCCAACATCGAGGAAGCTGGGAGCATAACGGTTCGAGTTCTGCCTCAACATATTGATAACGATGAGATTTATCCACAACTACCCGACCGGAACCCGGATGACAGGTAGGTCGCTAAACGACGAGGAAGAAGATGTTGCTGCTGCTGATAAATTATGCTCGATGGAAGATATCGACCGAAAATAACCTCTCTGACGCATGAGATATTGCTTACGATTAACAGAACCATCTGAGCAGGGGTGTAGCTATCTTTTCATGAGCCCGTGTGCAGCGGGTCCCGCATGGGCCCCTGTTTGGCCCTGTAAGGCCTGTAGTCTTGTGTTCTTACGATCAAGATTACCAAAACAAAACAATGACATTGATATGTAACCATGCAATACAACTCACAGAATCAACACGAATGCTGCAAGAATGAGACAGATAGGCCTAAATTACAATGTTATAAGAGGCAGTGATGTCTCAATTGAATTTAACACGTATCACGTTGCATGCTTATTCACTTACTGTACTAGTAGGTACCTACTTAAAACAATGACATGGCATTATAGTTTTCTTTCTAGCCTTTTGTTCAGCAAAAATGTCATTCATCTTCGCAACGTCAATCATCATTGCACGCTCATTCTCAACAGATAGCAGTGTAAGATCAGAAAGCCTTAATTTCTTGTGACATTGTGCTTCTCAGATAGTTTTTGATGATTTTCAATTTTGAAAACGAGCTTTCGCATGATGCAACTCACAGAATTGTCAAAAACCCATGTAGGCCTATGCTGCACAAACGTCACCAAAACTTTTAACAATAGGCTATTTCCCGAAAGTGCAAAATAGAGGCAAATACAGGATTTTTCCCTGGACCCTGACCCACTCCCTGCTCAATTTGGCGTCTCTCTAATTTCGGTGTGAGAGCTGAAACTGGAGATTTTTGGCAATTTCCTTGATTCTGTTTCAAACTGCTGAATGCTGATGTAATTTAGGTTTTAGCAAATCTTGAAGACAATTTAATGCATAGGGCTTCATACAGAATGGTTCAAACCTCAACAGACAACAGTCAACAGTATTCTAATAGGCCTAATTTGATGCATAGCGACGTAAGATTTACATTTAACTGATTCACTTAAGGGCCTATATTCTCAACTTAAAACTGTATTACTAACATTCTTTACAATCGTTTACACATAGGCCCTACTAACGTCATCTTGCAATGTGACCGTCGTGACTCAAGATGAAAAAACAATGTAAAAGGCGTTCATTAGGCAGTATGGTGGCTGGCAGGCTTCAGTAAAATAAGGAGGTAATGCAAGTGTGTTCACAACAACTACATATGTCACCACCAAATAAGCAGGAATATGAATTAGGCTAGATTAATAATTGCATTATCTCTGTGGTCCCCTGGAGGTCTTGGGCCCGTGTGCCTTGCACAACCTGCACACATGATAGCTACGCCACTGCATCTGAGTCGGAAGAGGCCAAAGACCTCTGGATAATACTGTAGGCCTATATGAGCCCATGGAACACGCAAGAGGGTGATCTGGTTTCTGCTTCCTATCATATCCAAATCAAGATAGGAAGAAGAAACGAGGTTCAGTAATAAAGCAGGTGTTTATGTATAAGGTGTTACTCTAAGACCGTTTCCAACGGTTCTGAAAGGTTTCAATGGTTCATGTTCATTAGGCTACAGGGTAGCGGTTTCCAAACTTCTCTTCATAGTGTAGTAAATATTGCTTCGTAAATTGGCATCCAAATATTTGCGGATTTACGTACAGTGTTTAGAAAAAGCATATTTAGAGCATTAAACGGAAACAACTGGTCGTTGTTTTCTGTATATATATATATAATTATATATATATATATATATATATATATATATATATATATATATATATAACTACAGGCAGCTAGTTATATCCCAATCATAGTCAAATGTTGTTTCTAAAAAAAGTTTCTCGAAAAAATTTGGCCACGTTTTTGTCAGAGCTTCACGACCGACAGTTTGGAAAAAACTAGTCTAGGCCCTCTAGAGCATAGGTCTACAGTAAAATGCATAAGCTTCAATAGCCTCGATAGAACTCTCTACGTTTGCTAAAACTGTAACTGCAGTTAAGGTTTATCTACTTAGATATATTTATATTCTGTTGTCAATCGTCATACTAAAACCTAAAATTGCCGGTTTAAGGTTTATCTTCTTAGATATTATTTATATTCTGTCGTCATACAAGACAGTATAGGCCTACAATAGTTTCTAGAACCTCATTAAAGTTTTACCCTTTTATAAACGCACACTTTTCCTTGGTTTTTAAGTGAGCTTTATCAATTATTGCGTCGTCGATACTCCTCAGTTTGAATGATAGCAACACAGTTGTTTCTTTCTGCTTACCTTTCTTGTGAGTCGTAGAAAATCCAAATGTTCGTTTCTGCTGTTCACTGTTATTTCCGATCTAGGACAATGGAGGCTACACATTCTTCGCCCTTGTTTGCGTCATCATCCAGGATTGTGGCCTACACTGATTGGCATCAATTTTTAGCCAAAACTGTTAGGCTCATCGCAACAATTAAACATCCTTGTAGTGTATTAGTACTGCCTACGCATGCACGTTTGGCATCAGAAGTTGGGCGATAATTATTGATGGGCTGGGTCATCAGATAGTCTTCCAAAAATTGCAATAAATTTAAGTCAATATTGGCATTTCTATACGATAACAAACTATTATAGGCCTACATACCAAATATTTAGACAACTATTATAGACTACGTAGCCAGTAGTCGAATTAGTATTATAGCAGTTGCACCAAACAAAGACAGACAGCCAGAAGGACAAATAGATAGGCACGCAGGCAGGCAGACAGGCAGGTAGACAGCCAAACAAAGAGCAGGCAGGCACTGCCAGGCAGACAGACGAAGAGACAGGCAGGCAGATACGCAGAAAGACAGACAGGCAAACATACAGGTAGGCAAACAGACAACGAGACAGGCAGCCAGCCATACAGATAAACAGACAGACAGGCAGGTAGGCAGACAGACAAACAGGCAGACAGACAATCAGACATGCATGCACATAGGTAGACAGATATACTGGCGGACAGACAAGCAGGCAGAAAAGCAAGCAGGCAGACAGACAAAAAGACCGACAAAGCCAGAGATGAATACGGATGGAGGGGTGAGCGAGGAGAAGGAGAGACGGGAAGCGAGGGGAGTGACCTGAAGGGGGGATCGAGTTATTGGCAGTGGCCGGTTTAACTTTATGTAGTCTCATAAACAGAGTCTCCGCAGGACTGAAATAACGTCTCCCTCAGTTCCTTTCACAAATTTCATGTCATTGTTGTAACATAGGCTATGGTTTTACTAGCTCAAAGCAGTAGGCCTATATGGTTCTTGATGGGTAGGTCTACCTGAAATGCGTTTCATAAAAGTCCAGACACATCATACCGCGCATTGGCAACGTTTAAAATTCGTTAAAGGAAATCATTTGCTCTATCCAGTCTTTAACGACATCTAGGTAAGGTCTGTTAACGTCGACTTTACCTTACCTGACAGAAAATTTGTGGCGAATGAAGTTAAGTGAACAGAACCAGTTTACGGTGTTTAACGACATCTTGGGGCCGTTGACGTCACCCCTCTCCTATTTCAAGGCTTGAAAATATTATGTACATTTTACACTGTTCTTTCAGAAAAAAAATTACACGCATTAAGTGACTTGACAGCAGGGTTGAGATGTCTATGTAGAGAATAACATTTATTTTCCATGTTTCAGAGGCATCTCGCCTTTGACGTCGACCTTACTTTACTTGACAACATTTATACAGAAGCACATTTTTATCTATGTAAATTCAAACGAGAAATGCTTTTCAGTTAAGCCGATATTTTTCAAAAGTGTATCAAATTCTCATAAATTGCGTTTTAAATAATTATAGCGCCAATGCCAACCCAGCGTGAATATTATATGATATATAATTTATAATAATAATAATAATATTCTTTATTGAAACAGTCCGGTTAACAAATCGCAAACGGTTACAGTGTACAGTACGAGTAGTGGCGGAGTTAACTATAGATTGGATGGATGGATCAAGAGTTTAACGACAGATTTTGACAACAAGGGCCATTGCCGTCGACAGAAATAATTTATGTTGGCATAATCTCTATCGTCGAGCTCTCTCTTTGCTCACATAGTCATAACTTCCATGAATAGAATGGCAAATGGCAAACGGCAAACGAAGAGGACCGTTGTTCCAAGGAGTCTGGAGTATATGCTGGTTGCCACGACAACCAAATGGCGGATCTCCAATGGGAGAGATGCTGACAAAGAGAAACATAGATCTGGAGACTACACAGAACAATACAGAGACAGATAGATAGAAGTACGGAGAGGCATAGAGCTAATGGAAGAGACTCAACGCAGTGGATACGGCGGTTAAATGAAAGGTCTACTTTTAAATTCAATTAAAAACAGCTTTTGTTTCTCTGCTGGTGCTCGACTGATGCATGGCCACTCCTCATGAGCAGCAGCTGCACGGTGCATTGAAGGAAGGAAGGAAGGGTATGGAAGAAAGGTTCTGAAAGCATCCACGGATGGAAATGGTATAGGTTACACATTGAGTCGTCTTTGGTTGGTGGATGGAACATTTGAAGAAGAAGAAGAAATGATCAAGTAGACTGCTTCTTAGCGCCACTGGTCTACATTTCCAAGGAAATGTCATGTATAAAAAACTTCCAGTCTTCCATATTCTATGCATGTCTGTGTATATTTATATGCATACAGTATAATTTATGCACATTTAAACACACAACAATCTCTATCTATATATATATAGACTATATATGATGTTGGTGTGTATAGACTACACCCTAAATAGCATATTAAATCTCATAGATTGTCAAGTAATACCTAACGCGCACTGTAATAATTCTCACGTCGTGAACAACACAAACACACACACATTAAAATTGATTTAAATGCATGTTTAGCCAATTCTATGACTCTGTTGCCCTTTCAATTCTGGCCTAATATTTGTTTTTTGTTTAGACTTTAGAAAATATAATAGCCATTTCTTGATTCCGAGACAATTTGACCAGTTTCTTGACTCACTTTGAGGACCGGCAACTGAAGGCTCGCGAACCGGCACCGGTTCGCGGACCACTTTGAGAAGCACTGTTCTAGAATATAGAAAATACATGATTCCGTGATACACGTTTTGTAAATATGCCATTACTAATATGTAGCTGGTCAAGTCACCTGACTCTCTTGCTGAGTATATGTTTTACTCTAAACTGAAAGCTGCCTCCGCCATCTTGTATTGGTCTATGGTTGAGAATGTTTAGTTTTATAGGGCTTCAAAGTTGCGACTCCAGGGCAAGCAAACCAGTAGAATTTCCTGGACATTATGAAACGGATTGTCTGAGCCGTAGTTAACCTTCGGAGGCCGAAGCTCCGAATCAGGACACGGGAGGCCGAAGTGGGGTAGTTTTCTACCCCAAAGAAATATGTAATATCTCAGCTCACAGGTAAGCTACTATGACAAATGAGGTGTCGATTCTGATATTTCCAAGGTCAAGGAATCGAACTATCGCATTGGGAATAGTGTGGGAATAGTACTTTTCAAGATGGCGGCCAATATGGCCGCCGAAACACAAAAAATGTGTATATCTAAGCTCATACATAAGCTACAATGACAAATAAAGTATCCATTGTAATAGTTTCAAGGTCAGGGAATCGAACTATCGCATTGGCAAAAAAAAAAGGGGTTGGG
>JACEVL010000466.1:42350-140009 GCA_020284085.1 Aporrectodea caliginosa
GGGCCAAAAAACCCGGAAATTAATTTAAAGCCCCTGATTGAGGGTTTACGCAGCTAACGGGGGGTTGAGAACCCATGGGGGGAAAATTTCCGAAGTTTAAAAACCCTCATTTTTCTTTGGTTATTCGAATGTAAAATTCCTTTTTGGGGAATCATTTATTTAGGGGGTCGTTAAACCCTCGATAATGCAATTTCTTTGTATTCACCTTTAATACGCTTTCGATCAATATTATTAATTCTACAGTCGCGTTTTATGGCTAGAATTATGAGAGTTGCAATATGCAAAAAAATTATCTAGGAATATTCTTCCTAGTTCCCGCGTCGACATAGTGCTGTACATGTTTCCGACTAAGCCGAGTAGGCCTACACGGCAAGTTTCTGTGTATTTGCGAGGTCTTATGGGTTGCTATAAATAGGCTCCAGAGTCGCTATATATAGGCCTACCTCTTTGTTACCCGGTGTCATGACTGCCATGGCTCAATCTAGATCCTTTGCCTGTGGTTCCGCGACAACTCGTCTACCGACATTTCGTCTAACGACATTTCGTCTACGACAATAATTCGTCTAACGACATTTCGTCTACAAGTGTATCTGTATCGATTACGGCTAATCAACAGAGGCCGCCTTCTTATAGTTTCGCTAAAACGTGCTATATATTCTCAGGAATCCAGCTTCTAACTACTGACAAGATTATTTTCATCGATCCAGCTTCTATTGAATGGAAACCTATTTTCATCCATGTATCCATGTTGATTTCCAGGTTCTATTTATGGGGAAAATTATTTCGATCAATCCAGCTTCTATTTCAACACAGGAATGTTTTCATCAATCCAACTTCCATTTAGAGAAACAGTTTTTTTCATCAATCCAGCTTCTATTTCAAAGTGACAATATCAAATAACTTAGTAGACGAAATGTCGTTCGACTGTTTTACGTAGGGCCAGGTGAGGGGCAAAACGCCCCTTTTTGAAGCACTCTGTATTTTATTATTTTTTAATGTAATCTTTTGGGGCATTTTATCGGACATAATTTTACTTTACTTGGGACATTCAGTACAAGGTCTTAGGCCTACAATAATTTCATGCTGAAAATGTTGTTACTCACGTTGTAATTGAGCAAAACCCGTTAAAGGGGGCGTTTTGCCCCACTCTACCTTACTTCTATTAGATATTATATGATAAAATATAATCAGTTGTTTGTCCGTGTTTTGCCTATCAATTTAAATATATCTTAAGTAGAAACTGAAATTGAAATTCACCAGTAGCCTAACTGTTATTGTATTGTATTTGATCATTTATAAAGCGCTTCTCATAGCATAAGCCTTTCAGAAAGGCTCCCAGTGTTAAGCTGCTTAATATTTACACTAAGAATTAGCTTAACATGACTAGGCTAAGTATTTATCAGCGGGGCTGTGTTTTTGCAGATTCATATTACGAGATGTCATCGTGAAGCATATAAAGTTACCTTGGCTTTTCATGGCTGGTACAGACCAGTCAATCTCTTCTTGCGCACAGAATACCAGTGAGTTTGCATGATAGATGCATTGCTGGTTTATTTATGCATAGGCTACATTTGCAACGCATGTGCGTTCGTGGAAAAATCACCTCTATTTTTATGCTCCCAGCTTCAAAATTTTGGAGTCAGGGATGCACACTATAGGAATGATTGATCACAGGCCTATGTGGAGAAAGTTTTCTTCCTGTGAGGCCTGGCCCTAACCAACCCTCAAGTTGTCCGCCATATCAAAATTCCACGGAAGACAACAAGTTCACGTGACAGGCTTTAGCCAATAACGCGACGGGCGTGAATGCAGTACTGGGGTTCCGCTAACGCCCGGGGCGTGAACGGATCCACTACGTTTTATTAAACCTAAAATTTCTCAGAAGGCTCCAGTTTATTATAAGCAGAGCTACTCTATAAAAATTGTAGTCGAAGTGAGGTTCGTGTAGGACTTTAAATAAGAATAGAACTTATTGGCCTAACGAGATGGCCTATAATTATCAAGACTTTGTGTGACAAATCATTGTTTTTTTTTACTACTGTATAGCGCATTAGAAGTTCAATAGATTTAATACTTTTAATTTTTTGGACTATTTATATAAGAAAAACAATTTAACATGACTCCGAAGGAAGAGGATTTGGTCCATACGATATTAACAGATCCTGCGTTAAGACAAGAATGCCTAGGACAACTTAGAAGATCTTGCACTATAATAAAGGCAAGCAGTTACTGCTCCGATGAGATCGTGGGTTAGGATTAATGCAAGTATAGACTCAATATCAGCCTTAAAGAGGATGTAGAGATGAGTCCAAGAACAGAACCCCGAGGAGAGCAAAAAGAGCAGGAAGGGAGCGAGATGAGTGAAAAATGGCAGAGGACTAGAGGTAGAGCGCTCCGAAAGATAGGAAGTCATCCAGAGGAGTAGACACTTTTTATTAGGCCTACATTATGAATTACGGTTCATTTCCTACTTTTATATCTCCAATTTTTGTGAAATTGTGACTGAGATTTTATAAAATAGTTTAACTCTAATAACACATGCAGATTCTGTCGATCAGTTCTCAAGCAACTTTCTTATGCGATGATCATGATTTTGATTTGAAGCAGTATTTTAAATTACTCAATAGCCTACAGCTTTCGAGAACGGTTTTTGTCCTAAAACAAGGTTGTAGAAGTCCGCACATGTCATTCTATAAATTGTCTTCACAACATGTCGTTAGACGAAATGTCGGTAGACGAGTTGTCGCGGAACCCATTGTACATGTATGCATGCATACATGTACATGTATATATGTATGGATGCATATTTATACGTATATAAACATGTGTGGGTATGTATTTGTGTATCTTTTATACACAGATCAGTTTCAAAACACACATAATCGTATATTTGTTTAACCAAAATGTACGCAATAATATAAAATATCGCTAATTATCGGTTCCTTTGTTAAAAATGATGTAATTTCGAGGTGCATTCACACAATGTACAACTAAATATACCATTCTGTACAGAATTGCATGCTGAATCCATTGGTGTATTACAAGAAATGACATGTGAAACCAAACCCGAAATCCAGGGGGGTGGTAACCACCAGGGCTTCTCATTTGAGGCGATCGATCGATCGATCTCCTTGGTCGATCGTCTAGCAAAGGTCTGGTGGATCGGTAAATCGATCGCGCAAATCGAGCGCGATCGATTTACTCCAAGAGGAAACTGCAGCCATTATTTTATTTACCTAATAAATAATTTACATTACTTTAATTTTTGCTTACTTGCGGAGGCGGTGAATGCGTTCGGAACGCAGCTTTTCGTGACCTAATGACTGCTCACTGCTGAGTGATCGCTCCAATTTCGTACAGTAGGCTATGATTGGTCAGAACAACACGGTGGACGCCTTCCGCGTAACGTCATTTTGTGAGTAACTGTTGGTAACGTTACTAATTTCGGAAATTATTGAAAGCAACAATGGCGGCGACGGTGCCGAAGTGGAATAATTATGTACAGTTTAGCACGCTTCTGTCATGGAAATTAGGTGACTCGTTCGATGTGGATGTAGTCGAGATAGCCAAGTAGGCAGTAGTAGCATGTTAAAACTTATTAGGCCTACAACTATGAATGATGTGGGACCAGACCTGCCGAGAGGAAAGCAGGGGTTCAAAAACCCAGGAGCCCGGCGACTGGGCCCAGCAATCAAGTTATGAAAAATATTATAATCAGTTATACAAAGTTTATGATTTATGCTTTTAAAATATAATATTACGGACACTTGACTAATAGTTGCATATATAAATATAATTTTGTAGTGTTGTACCCGCACTATTATTATTTGAGTTTTTTTTTAATTTTCTCATATAGTCTAAGGACAGTTAGGGGCCCGTGACTGCTCTGCCTTCTTCTTCTTCTTCTTCTTTAAGTTCTCTGCCCTTCGGCAGGTTTCAACTTCCAATGACGCCACTCTTCTCTGTGCTGTGCCTTTTCCTTTAATTTGCTGTATCCGTCGGCCATCCACCCCAGCATCATCTGCCTTGGTTTTCCCCTCCCTCTTTTCCCTTCCATTCTCCCTTCTATGATTTCTTTAAGAAGGGAGTCTCCTCGTAGTACGTGTTGCACCCAGTTCTTCTGTCTTTCTCTTATTGTTGTTATTAGCGATCGTTTTTCATCAACCATTTGTAGCACCTCGTCATTCGTTAAGGCCGTAGCCAGGATTTTGTTTCGGGGGTGTTTACTCGTTCACGAACAAGCCTGACAAGCAACCAAGTCAACCGTCTATATGGGTTTTGGAGGAGCGTTGTGAGCTCTCAAACAGGTCTGGATTAACATTTTGTAGGCCTGGTTCCAAAATTGTTGTAGACCCAGTGGCGTAGCCAGTTATTTTTTCATGGGGGGCAGTGGGGTGGCAGCTTAAAATTATGGGGTGGCTACCGACGCCTACCGTTGGCAATTAAACGTGTCTCTATCATTTCATTCTGAAGCTGTGGACTGTAGTACTTTGCATTTCCTGGCAGATCCGTTAACTTCGCTGCAATTACAGGATTATATCGAGCTAATAGATGCAGTGTCTCAAGAAAGTTTCCTCTGTTGTGGCTTCCTTTTTCTTCACAATGTCCACGCTGTGCTATGTCCTGTATGGCGGCCAGGAGTAAAACTTCGCCAAGACATTTTATGTACAAGCGGTTTTCGGCGACCTGTCTCACGTAGGCTTCACTGACCATTTGAGCTACAGATGTTCCCTTCTTAGCCATAGTTTTATAAGCTGCACAGGATGTCATTGCAATAACGTGGATATCAGATTTCACATGTGATATAAAACCGCCATCGCTGTAAGTAGCTTTCTTCCAGTTCTTGTAGCCAACTGTTGTGAAAACTGAGTCTTGAGTGCTATGCGCTGGTGAAGGAAAATGTCGACAAGCGAAACAGAACGCTGCATCACTTCCAACAGAGTACTCAAGCCATGAATACGAAGAGAACCATGCACCTTGAAATGAACGTGGAACGCGAGACTGCATTGTTCTTGGATACAGTGACAGGGAGGGCTGTATAGGCCCATCAGCTGGGTTACGTGAAATATCCATGGGTCCTTCAACCTCTTTTACTAGTCTGTTTGAACTGTTGAGTCTGTTTCCAGCAATGTCAGCTGCTGAAGCACTTGTAGAGGCAGAATGTGTCGATGTTAAAATAATCCGGCCTTCCTGAGTGTCATCGAAAACTGTAATTTTTATGTCGTCAGTGTCATGTTCCATTATTATTACATCTTGTGGAACATCATCAAACATGTTCTCTCGGCTGTGATCACGGTCTTCGTCAGATTGTTGAATATTAACTTCAATAGGTATTGCAGTTATATTCCTTTCAGACTCAGTTTCTTCTATAATTCGTGGCCGAGAAGCCGGTGGTTGCGTTCCAGAAGAAGCCGAACGCTTAATTGTTACGAGTTACAAAGTAATCCATTCTATTCTCTCTACTAAATGAACCAAAGCAATTGATTATATAGATAAACTACAAAGACAAATAAGATGTTTTTATTCTCAATTTCTCAGAAATATTAAATTTCACTCTCACTTTCAAAAGCACAACCAAAGGCCATTAAACACATGCAATAAAACGTGTGTACGCACATATTAATGACGTAGGGTATATAGCCATAGACTATGTATTTTTAGATTTTGGATGTATTGGACATAATACGCATGCAAGCCTCACTAGCTTAGCTGTCCATCTATAGTGGCCTGTCCCACTTTCCCATCACCCACCGTATATGGGCGCCCGCAGGAATTTTTGCAGGGGGGGGCAAAACCATGTGGCACAAAAATCATTTTGGAAGGCATATATACATACATACATACATGCATACTTACATACATACATACATACATAAATACATGCATACTTGCATACATACATACACACATACATACATACATACATACATACATGCATACATAGTTACATACATACATCATATATACATACATAATTTGCGTACATTCTATTCGATTGTGGTCTTCTTAAGTCAGGTCGGGAGCACCTTTAAAAGGCATTATATCGATGAGCACTTACACTTGCAATTAGTCATCCTGCGCAACCTACTTAAGGATCCTGAGTGGCCGAGTGGGTTGGTGCCCGCTCGTCACGCCGACGCCCCGGGTTCGCTTCCCGGTCGGGTCGGTTTATCAGAGATTAATTTCTCGGATCTTTGCTGCGGGTGGCTCGGTCGCATTATAAACGTGGAGTACAATACAACACACAATACAACACATCACAATACAACTGGGGCGCGGTGGTTTAGGGGTATGTTCGGTGCCTTGCAACCAGAGGGTTGCGGGTTCGAATCCACCTCAAAAAGTCGCCGCGTAGGGACCCTGGGCAAGTCCTTCACTCACAATTGCTCATGCGCTTCGGCGTGAAACTCCGATTCAGCGTTCGCGCAGTAGTCGGGAGCGCCTCTGAATGGGAAATCTGGTAGGGGCGCTATAACAAGTGTTCAAATACAATACAATACAATACAATACAATACAATGCAATACAATACATAGTCAGTTGCCGGCTCTATAACAGAGCACCTTTGAACCACCAAAGAGGCTCTAAACGTGACTGTAGGCTCGTTGCAACTATTGATTCACTTAGATAGGTCCCTGCCTTACTGTCCATCTCCAATTAGGCTACGTTTTGACCTAGGCCACTGAAATTAATTTCTTCACGTTCTACCGAGGTACAATCGAGTGATTGTCTGGAAATTTGAATTCTTTTACTGAATTTTTGACACAAATTCGTTAGACAGAGAACAAAGGGTTACTTTCTCTATAAGACTAAACCGAAGGAAAATTTACTCTCTTCTGTAACTAAACTTAGTTATGAATATAGATAACTGTAAAGTACGTTATTCAGAATAATATTGTCACTCACCATTTACAAAAGGTAGTCGAAATATAACCTACTTGTAATATAACAAAGCTAGCATGTCCGCATGATGTCCACAAAGTATGTCTATAAAGCTGCTATGTTGAGACCTGCGGCCAGAATTGATGACTTTCAGCAATCTCAGTTAAATAGTACTTTTTAAAGTAAATGTCTCAGGTATGGTGAACAGCCTATTCTTCCAGTACCACGGTACAGGATGACTAAGTACTACGGTTCTACTTGCATGCTGTATTCGGCCCAGTGTAGTCATTATGATCCATTCATGGAGATGCAAATAGAACTCTGCGCCCCTTTCCAAAGTCTCAGAAGTCACAACAGCCACCAGCCACTAATAGCCAACAGACACGTCTATCGCCACCCTCATTTGTCCTATCCTATCAGCACATTGATGCCACCTTTCGGCCTTCCCCCAACTCTGCGGCCTAAGCTAATGTCTGGGGTCTCATCCTCGGCTACTCGTTCCCTGAAGTCGTTTCTCTTTCCTCTGGGCTTCTGCACTGACAGCGCCTCTTAATAGTCCAAACTACGAGAGGCGCTTTAGAGATGTCCAGATACGATTCGATTGAAGTGTCAAAATATCAAGCTGGATTTCACCCACAAATGTGTGTGCCATTGATGTCTCATATATACATGTGTAATTTTGTATAATTATGTCTATATGTATCTATATAGGCATACGTTCAAATGTTCTCTTTGCAAGCAGCTTAAATACTCATGCCTTTGTTCTCTCAATCGCCCTTCCAACGCAACCGGGGGGCAACGGGGGCGGGGGGGGGGGGGGGCAACCCTACACGGACGAAACATCGAATACACCCGTAATTAACTTCGCTAGCCATGTGTCAGCGGTGTCAAACCACCCGTCACTATAGACATGCTATAATAAATCAATGCCATGCTGTTTAACTGATGATCCGGAGTCTTTACCTCAGTGTACAATTTGTATAAGTCACCAATAAAGCAACGAAATGTCAGAATAACCTATTTCAAATATTTAAAATTACTAATATTCTTAATTTTACATACATTGATTCAAAATCCAGGGGGGCAAGGCCCCTCCTGTCCCACTTTCCCATCACCCACCGTATAAGAAGTGGTATACCATATAGGAAGTTGTATAAAAATAAAATAAGTCAGAAATTATATAACATTCTTTATCACTCGTGCAGGGATTGGGGGGCAGCTGGGGTGGCAGCCCTTTCATTTGGGGGGCAGCTGCCCCCTTGCCCCCCCAAAATTGTATGGTAGGCCCCAAATACATGTTCAACCAAACGTTTTGACTAAATTTAAATGATAGAATAGATATTTATTAATTTAAAACTGTTTGCCACATGCTTTCAAAATAGAGAAACTGTCAGCAATATCCTGAAAATCTACTGGCTATGTAATTTCACAATGTTCACAAGTGTTAAATTAGTTATATATCTGGTCCCATCGTAGATCTTAAATCATTTTTGATACGCTTTAGTTGACTGAAAGATCTTTCACCGCTGCAGTTAAAAACAGGACGTGAAAGTATATATAACAAGGCCGCATTAAGGCTAGTGCAGGCCCGGATGCTGTGATTCAGAGGTCGAAGTGGGAAATAAGAGGTGCCGGTGTCCCAAAAATAGAGTATCCCCATACATGAGTATCCCCCTTAGCGAAATGGAGTATTCGGTTTAGTTTGCATTTTTGGCGGTTTCTATAGGTGTATTGAGTCGTACTGTTTGAATTTATTGTACACATAAAATATTTTAAGTTGCGTATCTTTAGTTTGTACGTCGACCTGAAATTAATTTACTTCGTTTTTGGTGATTTTTACTGGATTTTCGTCTTGGCTATCGTGATGCGTATGACGATGGGGATAGAATGGTTTATCCCCCCGGATACTCTAAACCGGTTTATTCCATCCGGGGATATGCTTTAGGCGGGATAGAATATCTCGGGACACCGGTGTGGGCGTGGCGAGGTATTTTTGGGAGTCACGGCAATAAGATAATATTGAAAAATATGAAACTGTTTTAAACACGCGCCCGTGCGCTCGCGCTCATACACGCACGCATTCAAGGACTTTAGACTGAATTCCATTCCATTGCCCTGAGAAGACTCTGGCCTATAAGCAAAGTTAGAGATACACAGACAGAGAGACAGGGAGAGAGGAGAGAGATACGCAGAGATAATTTTATTATGGTATCAATCAATCAAATTCGTTTATTTGAATTTTATTGATTGTCCTGGCGCCACCGCTCACACAAGTTTTGGCGCCACTGTTGTCCTGGCTCATAGATGCGTGTAAACTGTTCTAGTAGAGCAATTTACTGTTGAGGTACACTGTATACTATAGTCGCGGTTTTTGTAAGTAGATTAAAGTGTTCACAGAAGCCAATTAAGCTGGTGTTGAGCATGCTCCAAATACGCTATAGGCTGCTATAGCGCGTCAAAATCTGTGTATGATCATGATTTGGCTTATCTTCATTGCCAAGAAAGTTACAGAAACATGTTTAGGTCTAGGCCTACCTGTTTCAGGTTTCGTCCTTGCCATTTTCTCAAACATTCAAATAATCGGACCGCAGCTGGAAGATGGGTGTTTCTTTCCCATTGCATAACGATATTAAGCTTACTTCAGAAAAAGTCAAATCCGAAAGACACTTATTGAGAATCGCAATTTCTTAAATAGGCCTATGTGATATGCCGACTGCACTAGAAATTTGATCGGCCTGTAGTATATAAACTCGTGGAGCTTGACAGCGTGAACGTTTGTTAATTTGATGAAGGATATGTTTTAGCCTGCTGCCTGCCTGATGCTAGTGTGCATGTGTTTTGTATGGGGGGATGACTCTGGTAGGCTACACTTCGGAACTGTTAGCCTACATCGGAGAGTGAGTCATACCAATCGTCCATGCCATGTCAATGTTGTTTGTCTCTGTAGTCTGTACACCTCTGGCTCCTCTATACTTGCACACGTTAAGATAGACAGAACAGCATTTTCGCTAGATTTAACATGAAAAAATTTCTTCACTTCCGAAAATGTGGGCCCCGTCAACAATGTAACAACAAAGCACTGTAGAGCTGCATCATCTAAGTTCACATGAGTGCTCTTTGTTCTTACACCGTATATGTTAGTAAATGCAATATTTATATTATACATATTTAATTTCGGGGGGTGTTTAAACACCCAAAACACCCCCTAAATACGGCCTTGTCATTCGTTATATGCTCAGTCCAGCTCATCTTCTCCATCCTTCTCCAGATCCACATCTCAAAAGCTTCTAATTTCTTAAACTCTTCTTTCCTGATGGTCCAGGTCTCTGACCCATATAGTGCAACACTCCAGACCAGTGTTTTGACCAGTCTTTTCTTTAGGCTTTTATTTAGCCCTCCTCTCAACAATTCTCCTCTTTTCGTGAATGCATCTTTTCCCAGTGCTATTCTTCGTTTCACATCGCTTTGACACCTTGCATCTGTTGTTATCATGCTTCCCAAGTAACAAAAGCTCTTAACCTGTTCCACCTCCTCATCGTTGATTCTTATTTTCTCTGTTACCTCCCCCTCCTCTCGGCTTATCCTCATACTCTTTGTCTTTCCAATGTTGATTTTCATGTTGTATGTCTTTGAGGTCATAGGGTACCGGAATTTCTGTCGGCAGCCCTGTGTGGGACGGATGACATGCAACGGCGCTCGTTTTCGGTTGCTGGCCCTAGGACTGGAATGAGCTCCCCGCTGCGCTCCGCCTAGTGAATAGAGTTCACACGGTCACACCATTATTCTTTCGTAATTTAACTTATTTAGCCGTGGCTTCTGCGTCGATCACCTTGAAAGGGCGCAATAAGAAATCTAATTAACCCTAAATGGTTCCTTGGGGTGCAATCTGCACCCCAATTGCACCCCATGGCCGTTTCTATGGCTACTCACGTGTTATTATTAAAAATTCAGCAGTTATCTTCTAGGACATTGTAAGTGTACCATTTTTTCCTATAGTCATGCATAAAACGATTAAAAAAGAGTTGACGTCAATTTTTGCCAGCACAGGTTCATCGGGGGTGCAATTTGCACCCCAAACTATGACGTTGATATGATAAACAAATTCAGGTAATTGGTGCTAATTACTGCAATAATTTGTTATGTTATTATATTTTAGAACACTTACTGATATTAGTTTGACATTTTTAGAAGTCAGCCATTATGTTTTGCTTACATTTCAAGTAGTAGAAAATAAATAACACATTGGCTAGGTATTCCACAGCTGAAGCTCTTCGACTGATTATGGAAGAGGATACAGAAGTTGATGAAGACAGTGTAGCTGAAGGTGATGCCGATGATAGTGAAGATGGAGATTATTTGCCTGAAGTTGGCACTGCCTCTGATAACGAAGATCATGTGTCCGAAGAATTCGACGAATCAGAAGATGTCAGTGCGTCTGACGAAGAGCAGGTAAATGAACCATCTACTACACGGAATACAAGAGGAAGAGGTCGTGTAAGAGCTGGTACTGCAAGAGGAATTACAAGAGGTACACGTGGAGCAGGAACTGAGATACCAGCTAAAGCGAAGAGGACACAGGGACGTTGTCATCTGTGCCCGAGCGAGTTTGACAGGAAGACGCGCAAATTCTGCGATAAGTGCTGTAGGCCTGCTTGTCCGGCACACTATGTCAATATATCAAATGTACTGTGTGACAAATGTATGTAACTGATTTAGATATGTCATTTGGAGAAAACATTGAACAGTATGTTTATAATTATAGAATACATGGTATTCGATTACCGGTAGACAGAGCGTATCCTTGATTTATATTCTCAAACAAATAGGGGGTGCAGTTTGCACCCCAAGGACCTGGAACGTAACTTTCTGACATGGACCCATTGAGGGTTAATAATACTGTCAATAGTAATAATAACGGAACTGAACTGAGATAGGCCTACTAAATTAGTAGGCCTACTATATAATATGCAGATATACGAATACGATACACAAATTACGCTGTAGGCCTGCACAAAAGCTCTCGAGGTCAATCGCGCACCGATCGCCTACACAATCCAGCGCGATCGATTTTCAGATCGCCTTCTATTTTCAAATGAGAAGCTCTGGTAACCATTACCCCTTGGTAGTCCGTGTCACAAAAAGCTTGGTAGCCCTAGGGTTAATCTATATAGTGTGTGACTGAACTCAGTATATATATATACATGTATATATATACATGTATATATATATATATATACTATATATAGTGGACTTCTTAAGGAAAGTATTCACACTTCCAAAGGGGAAGGTTTCCTTCCCCACATTCCGAAATGGATTTACGGCCCTATCGACTGATGCTAGTGTTACTTCAGTTATGGTTTTTCAGTTACAGTTATAGTTATCTAATTTAAGAATTTTCAGTTAAAGTTATAGTTACAGTTAACTTAAATCAGATTTTTCAGTTTCAGTTATATTTTTTTTAATTTTTCAGTTACAGCATCAGTTATTTTTTCCACAAGTCACGACTAATGACACAGTGACCACAAGTATTCTGAACAGTTACCAGAAATATTTAGGCAGCAAATCAATGCGATTTAACGTATTGTCGGTTTACTTTAAGGAAAACACTGGAACTACTTCCAGATTAACCCTCCGAGGACTGAACTTTTTGTAGTCATTCTAGTACTATGAGGGGGGTCTAGCAGACCCCTAGGTCTATTGTACTGTTTTGCATTGACTATCCAATTTTTTAATTGTTGTAACTTAAAATTAAAACAAGGAGACACTGCAGACACTTGTATATGTGTAACATAACAATAAAACTAATTACAAATACTCGGGTATGCGAAGTATTCACATACATGTGAATTTATCAGTTATGTAGCCTATCATTTTCAGTGGTACATTGTAGATAAACAAAACATGTAACAATGTAGTTTCATATATATCGCGTCTTAGCAGTAGCATATTATTCGGACAGAGTGATAAGTGCTATATAGATGTCCTTTTGGTCGTAATTACCTACAGTGCTGGTCAGCCTACTGGTCATTTTCCGTGGCACAATTGCAACAGCGACGAGACATCTTTACTCGTGAGTGTTCGCCACATACGTACTTTTCACAGCCATCGCAAAGTTGCTTGCTTTTACGCTTTCTCTTCGCTGGACACACATAGCAACAGCCTCTTCCAGCAATTGATCGCATTCCACGGACAATGGGTTGCACTTGTGACACATTGTAACCCATCATTTTCAGCTAGCGAAAATCTACGTCTAGAAGTCATTATCTAAGTTTGTTTACGTATATCCTTCACGAAATAATACTGTAATGCTTATACTTTATCAAAAATAACACCAAATCATTTGCTGCACATTGCAACCGCATGTGTTTTTAGCCTTATTTCTGGGTTATGTTGTTTACATGCCGTTTCCATGGTAACCATTATGAGAAACCAATTGCATTTTTATTACTTTAGCGCATTACTGGGCGAGCAACAAAGTCATAAAATATCACAACCAAACTCAATCGGATACTGAGTGAAATACTAAAAAAACCGGCCCGGGGTCTACTAGACACCCCTCATAGGCGTACGAGGGTTAACACTTGCTCTGTTCCGACAATTAGCGTGCCACACTTGAGGTTTCCAAAGTCCTTGCCAGCAATGGTATGAACTCAACATCGACTTTTGTTGTCTGCGGCTTCGTAAAACAAAATGTTCCCACACGCCACTTTCTACTTTTCGACCACTACTTGGCTTACACATTATTCTCGTAGTCGTGGATTGTTTTACGAATTTACGATTTAGCGCCAGCGACAGCACAATTAAAGGAAAAGGAACCGGAAGTGAAACGAACATAGAAAACTGAAAAGGAACAAGAAGTGAAACTAGCATAGAAAACTGAAAAGGAACCACAAGTGAAACTAGCATGGAAATTGGAAAACTGAAAAGAAACCAGAAGTGAAATGAGTATAGAAAACTGACTGTAGACTAGAGTAGGATTACCATTCAAAAAGTAAGTAAGAAAAACACTCACGTTTTATTTTTCAGTTAACTTTTGTAATTTTTCAGTTATACAGTTTTCGTTCTTCAGTTACTATTACAGTTTCAGTTATTCAGTATTTTTCAGTTTCAATTATAGTTACAGTTAACCGCAAGACATTTTTCAGTTATTTTGCTATTTCAGTTACAGTTAATAGAAATAGGCCTAACACTGATTGATGCTTAGTCGTTAGACAGCGGGAGCATAATAAATACAGAAAATAATATTATTAATACCCTAGAACCCCGTAGCTGACCATTGGCCTAATGGTCAGCTTCGGGGTTCTAGGGTATTAGGTAGACCTTACTTCCATTACCTCAAGATTTTAGTTCAGTTTTGTGGTTGATCTGTTGCAGAGAATTCATTCAAGAGAGAAACCATTTCGTTGCGACATCTGAGGACGAGAATTTCGATAACCAGGGAACCTTACACGTCACCGTCTCACTCACACGTCAATCAAACCATACGCATGTGCAGTCTGCCTCAAGGCGTTGCCTGGCTAATTCACATACGCACAAGTGCACTCACAAACGAAGAGGAACAGTCAGAATAAGCTGAGAGAAGAAAACTGGATCAATCAATCGATAAATCAATCACTCAGTCAATAAATCCAAGCAACCAATCAATAAATCGATCAATCTTCTAATTCATTCATACAGTCATTCATTTCGTCAGCAAGCCATACAAGTGAATCAATCAATAAATCAATATAAGCCAATTTATCAATCACTTTAGATCGATGAAAAGAATTTTTTAAATAGAACTCGGATTGATGTAAAGAATGTTTGCTTTAATAGAAGTTGGATTAATGTGAAGAATTCTTGCTAAAAAAAGTTGGATTGATCAAAAGAATTCTTGCTCAAATAGAATTCTTCCTTAAATGGAAGTTGGACTGATGAAAAAATACTTGCTGAACTAGAAGTTAGATTGATGAAGCCAACATCGAGAAGCGATTTTTGTCGTGAACCTTTTGTCAGTGAACCATTATTTGTCAGCTAACCATTTGTCGAGGAATAGTCAGAAAGGAGTACTTTACTGCGGCAATGGACACTAATATAAGATTTCATGTTGATCTTCAGCAAATTTGCATTGTTTTACAGTGACTCAATGAACAGGGTCAAGTAGTTTTACACTTTATTAACACCATGCAAGCACAAATAGGGAGTACCTTGTCAATACCCTACACCACAATGTTTGATGACCAACTATTTTATAATTAAAATGATAATCATTAACAATTTGTCTGTCTGTATCCTGGAACTGCAACAGCACATCTTATTTACATAAAATCACAATAATTAAGTGTCTCAATCTTTCCTCAATCGTTAACTACATTGTGTTGAGGATTACAAATCAGCACAGGCCAATAAATAAGTCATCTGGTGGAGAAAAGCGATGGCTAGAACAATGCTCTAGAAATGTCTTCTCAAATTCAAGCATTTCACCACATATACAACATCCAAACGATTTTTCCAGGAACGGTTTTGCATCCTCATGTGATTTGATTGTGTTAATACAAAGACATTCGCTGAGAATAATGTTTGCAAGAGGACACGGAATTTCATTACAACCAGGATGCATGTTCACTGACAAACGTTCTTTTGGTTTATAAATGACGCGTGTACTACTTAATGTTATGAATCGAACAGATAGGTTAGCAATTGATTCACTTTTCATTTCAAGATCCTGTGGCTGTGTTCCATCACGGAGTTTAAACTCCTTTGCTGAAGAACTGCTTTTGGCATAAGATTTATTGCGTGGCTGTTGCTTCTCATTCATGTGAGATCTTCTGTGACTCTTTAGACTACCAAGTTGTGTGAATCCTTTATTACAAACGTCACATATATACGGTTTTTCTCCTGTATGAGTTCTTATATGACTCTCTCGAGACTTGACTACTGCAAATGATTTCTGACATAAATGGCACTTGTATGGTTTCTCTCCAGTATGGGTTCTCATGTGTGTTTTCAGGTTACTGCCTTTGACAAATGATTTCTGACATAACTGGCATTTGTACGGTTTTTCTCCTGTATGAGTTCTTATGTGCGTTTTCAGAGTACCAACTTCATTAAATGATTTCTGACATAAATGGCAAGTGTATGGTTTCTCTCCAGTATGGGTTCTCATGTGTGTTTTAAAAGAACCACTGCGAGTAAATGATTTCTGACATAACTGACACTTGTATGGTTTCTCACCTGTATGAGTTCTTATGTGCATTCTCAGATGACCATCATCAGTAAATGATTTCTGACATAAATGGCATGTGCACTTGTATGGTTTCTCTCCAGTATGGGTTCTCATGTGCGTTTTCAGATGACCACCTTCAGTAAATGATTTCTGGCATAACTGGCACTTGTATGGTTTCTCTCCAGTATGGGTTCTCATGTGTGCTTTAAGAGAACAGCCAAGAGTAAATGATTTCTGGCATAAATGGCACTTGTATGGTTTCTCTCCAGTATGGGTTCTCATGTGTGCTTTAAGAGAACAGCCAAGAGTAAATGATTTCTGACATATATGACACTTGTATGGTTTCTCTCCAGTATGGGTTCTCATGTGTGTTTTCAGATAACCACTCTCAGTAAATGATTTCTTACACAAATGGACCTGGCACTTATGTGGTTTTTCACCAGTATGGATTCTCATGTGTCTTTTCAGGTTACTGCCTCTGACAAAGGATTTCTGACATAAATTGCACTTGTATGGTTTCTCTCCAGTATGGGTTTTCATATGCACCATCAACCTACCTAATTTGGTAAATGATTTCCCACATGACGGACATGTGCACTGTTGCTCTAGTGTACGTTTTCTCACAGGTGCTGTCAGAATTTCATCTTGAGCATATGATTTCTGAAGTAATTGATGTTTCTGTGGTTTTTCGGCAGAATTATCTTTTATGGGCTTTTGTAAATCACCAGAATGCGCAAATAATTCTTCATATAATTTGGATTTGCGTGGCGTTTCTTCAGTATGAGTAGAATCCATTTTAAATCATATGCATCTATAGATATTCTCTGCTTTGGTTTATTCGCATGTTTCATTTGTCAATAACAGTTCTTTTTGGAAAAAGGAACAAAATTAGTCACACAGAAAAAAATCTTTCATGATAAATATTGAAGCAATCCAATGTCTGCAGTTTCTGTAGAATAACTCTTGCGCTATTAATCAGCAGCAATGTAAACTGATGAAGAAATAATCAACGACAATAAAGCCACAGATAAATATATCCACTCTACTGCTTTTGATGAAGATTAATGAGATGATATTGGCATATCATATAACTGCATTCAGAAGTCTTCAAGTATATGTTCAAGCACCTATAAAATGAAGAAAGGCAATAGCTGAGTAATAGTTTGCTTTAAGACATAAAAGAATTATTTAATTATGTTCACAACTGAAGGATAGGTACTTAACGCAGCTGCTCGTTTTCTCGCCCTCCTTCCTCGTTTGTTCCATATCTCGACTTTTATCACTGAACACCTTCATTGGCTTCCCTTAACTGCTCGGATTCAGTTTAAAAATTCTCTTTCTTAGGTGTATAAGGATTTTGGGTCTAGCTTCAAGCAACCTCTGTGATCTTATCAGCCTATCTCAGCTACCTCTGGACGTCCTCTCCACTCTTTCAACCATCATGACCTTCTATAGTTCCTCGGTCTCGGATTGCCACAGCACAGCATCATGCCTATGCTGCTGTTGGCCATTTGCTTACCTTCCTGCTATAACCCATGCTTTGATCTTATCTGTGGGAACTATTGTTTCTCCTCGTTCTCTTAAGACTTTTCTTTTTCGAGGGCCCTTCGTACTGGAAGCGCCTCTGATTAGGTTGTACTGTGAGAGGCGCTTTATACGTCCTTATATTATAGAATAGAACTGACTAGAATAGAATGTATTAATGGCAGGCATAGTTTCAGTATTTCAGTTCCCAATATTTGTTAAATCATTGCCTTGCTGAAATCTCACTAGCCAGGTTATAAGGGTGTCACCGACTGTCACGACAATTCGTCTACGACATTTCGTCTACGACAATTCGTCTACGACATTTCGTCTACGACACTTCGTCTATGACACTTCGTCTCTACAGTCATTTCGTCTACCCACATTTCGTCTACAAAGTTATTTGATATTGTCACTTTAAAATGGAAGCTGGATTGATGAAAAACTGTTTCCCTAAATGGAAGTGGGATTGATGAAAACATTCCAGTGTTGAAATAGAAGCTGGATTGATCGAAGTAATTTTCCCCCCAAAATAGCAGCTGGAAACCAAGCTGGATTGATGATTGGATGAAACTAAGTTCATTCATTCATTCATTCCGGATATTTATATCGCGCCTCTTCAAGAAACCTACTCAGAGGCGCTCCCAGCCCAGCCACGGCCAAACAGAAAGGACTTTAACAGATGGTAGAAAGCAGGCAAATCATTCCGGGGCAGCAAGCGTAACATAAGCGACAGCCCATTCCAAGTGGAGGGGCCAACAACCGAAAAGGCTTGACGCTGTCTGGTCGAGGAGCGGCCCCGAGGGACCAATAGCTCCCCCTTAGTCGAAGAGGGCAGAGCTCGACGAGAGGCTAAGTCGGAAACCGGGCGACAGAGATCAGATAAGTAGGACGGAGCACTACCAGTGAGACACCGCCAGACAAGTGCTGCTATCCTATAGGATATGCGTTGCGAGGCAGGAAGCCAGTGCAATACATCACGCATGTAGGCAGAAACTGGGGCATATTTGGGGATACGACCAATAAGCCGAGCAGCAGAACGAAGGACCCGGTCAAGACGCCCTATTAAGCCAGATGGGTGACCAGCAAGAACCGAGCAACAATGATCAATTCTGCTGGTGACAAAGGCGTGGACAAGTACCACAGCAGCATCATGGGAGAGGGACCTCAGGACAACACGCAACTGACGGAGCTGGTAGTAACAGCTTCGTGTGATCAGGTTAACATTCAATAGAAGCTGGATTGATGAAAGTAATCTTTTCAATAATTAGAAGCTGGATTCCTGATAATATTTAGCACGTTTTAGCGAAACTATAAGAAAGCGGCCTCTGTTGATCAGCCGTAGCCTAATGGATACATATACACTTGTAGACGAAATGTCGGTACCCGGTAGACGAAGTGTCGTAGACGAAAAAGTCTGTAGACGAGTTGTCGCGGAACCAGTTATAAGTGATCGATTCGTAACATGAAACTGCATCTAACGACACCCATTGACTTTATTGTCTGAAGGACTTTCGGTAAAACCATAGTTTACGTTACTAAATTTCATTCATGCAATTTGTATTTTATCAAAGAAATATTCTAATCCAATTCATTGAACAAATTTTCATCCATCCGACTTCTTAAAAAACTGTAGTTTTCCATTGCCAAATAATTTTTATATGGTCAAATTAAAATGGAAGCTGGATTGATAAAATAATTGTTTGCCCCATGAAAGTTGGATTGATTAAACTAATTCTTTCTTAAATAGAAGCTGGATTCCATAAATAGAAGCTGGATTGATCAAACTAAATTTTTGCCTCAATAGAAGCTCAATTGATTAAAAAAATTGCATTCGTAAATACAATTTGGTTTGGTGAGCAAAATTCTTTGGTTTAACCCTAGGGCTACCAAGCTTTTTGTGACATCGGCTACCAATGGGGGGGGTTACCACCCCTGGATTTCGTGTTTGGTTTCACATATCATAACTTGTAATATAGCAATGGATTTAGCATTCATTTCTGCACAGAATGGTATATTTAGTTGTACATTATGTGAATGCACCTCGAAATTACATCACTTTTAACAACGGAACCCATTAATTAGCAATATTTTTTATTATTGCGTACATTTTGCACCTTTTGGATAAACATTACATATATAAGATTATGTGTGTTTTGAAACTAATCTATGTATAAAAGATACACACAATCATCCCTACACATGTTTATATAGTATAAATGTACATCCATACATATATATCCATACATATATATCTGTTTACGTTGTAATGCTGTATTCAGCCATTATCACACAGATTACGCGTATTATTATTTATTTTGATCACTTTCGGTATTCAAAAGACAAAGTGTAGGTTTGCAAATGAAGCCATACATTTCCTCTAAAGAATGGTATCTTTGTTTCTCTTCCAAGAAGACAAATGAATACGCTACAAAAAACTAAGGGGGAGTGCTTCCATTCAGCCATTTTTCACGCATATTACGCGTATTATTATTTATTTTGATCACTTCCGGTTTTCATAAGACAAAGATGTAGATATGCAAATGAAGCCCTGCATTCCCTCTAAAGAATGGTATAATTGTTTCTCTTTATGAAGAATAGTCAATAAGCTATAGTCGAAAAACAAAAAGGCGGGGGTGTTTTCCACCCCCTCTGGTGCCTCGGGTACATCAGGTATAACGTTTGAATGGTGTGGGCTACCACCATGCTGTGTACCTCAAAATGTGCGCCAATGAATCTGGTACAGCTACCTAAAACGCGAAAATTATATTCCATATGGGAAAAAAATTATGCATAAAAACGTAAGGGGAGTGGTGGTAACCCGAGGGTTAATACAAGGAGTGATGAAAAATAATTTTTTTTACTTAATTTGAAGTTGGATTGATAAAAAGTAACTTTTTTCAAATAGAAGCTGGATTTGTTGCTTAAATGTAAGCTGGATTGATGACAGTTATCATGGACATTGGCAGATTGCCTACTTACCAACATAAAGTTTCCCCCGGGTTTTCGTGCTACAGGCACTTCTGAATAGTTATTCTGAGAGAGGCGCTATGTAAATCTTTAGATACAATACAATAAAGTACGGCAATGAAGACATTAAAATAATTTCGCAACGCATACTACGGTTATCGTTATAACGCTGTTGCGTTATCTGGCTTGGCACTCGCCAACAGCTAATTAAACTTGATTACGATTTGCTTGCCAATAAGTTCCCTCAGTTTACTTTCTCGACAAATGTCCGTAACCTGGGTGTTACTCTTGACAGTACTCTTTCTTTCTCTGCACATATCTCTAATCTCTCTCGGTCCAGTTTTTATCACTTGCGGCGTCTACGTGCCATTCGACGATCTGTCACCTCGCCGATTTTTTCTTCCTTGGTTCATGCCTTTGTCTGTTCACGCATTGACTATTGTAACTCGTTACCAAAATTTCGTCTGGCTCCACTCTAATCAGTACTTAATGCTGCTGCTCGTTTGATTGCTCGCCTTCCTCGTTTCTCCCATATTTCGACTTTCATGACTGAAGACCTTCATTGGCTTCCTTTAACTGCTCGGATTCAGTTTAAAATTCTCTTTCTTATATACGTGTAAAACGGTTTTAGGTCAAGCTTCAAGCTACCTCTGTGATCTTATGAGACGGCCTATCTCAGCTACCTCTGGACGTCCTATCCGCTCTTTAGACCATCATGACCTTCAAGTTCCTCGGTCTCGGACTGCCATAGCACAGCATCGTGCCTATGCCTCTGTTGGACCTTTGCTGTGGAATGACCTTCCTGCTATACAGTGGCGGCGCCAGACAATTTTTTTAACCAGGGCATGACCAGGGCTATCATACAAGTAACCAGTGCAGAGGCAATTTATGCCCCAAATAGATTCTCTGCAGGGCAAAAAATTCTGGCAGGGCAACGACCAGGGCAAAGGCTTTTTACCAGGGCATTTGCCCTTGCTTGCCTTGGTGTAGTGCCGCCACTGCTGCCTATAACTCGTGCTGTGATGTTATCTGGGAGCACTACTGTTTCTGCTCGTTCTCTTAAGACTTTTCTTTTTCGAAGGGCCCTTCAGACACTGGAAGCGCCTCTGATTAGGTTGTACTGTGAGAGGCGCTTTATAAATCCATAAATAGAATAGAAATAGAATACGGTTTAACGAAACTTCGGTAATCTATCGTTTTAGCGGGTTTAATTATTGTAGAAATTCTCATTTCGGAATAGCGGGTTTTATTATGTTGTATAGGCCTACTAGCATTTTACCTTTTTATAATCCAGCTTCTATTTAAGCAATATTGTTTTCACCAATCCCTCTTCTATTTAAGGTAAAATTATTTTCATCAATCCCACTTCTATTTAGCAAAATTTTCATCCAACTTGTATTCGACCAACGCTGTTTAACACATGCAATGGCTTGTCATTTACGACGCTAAACTACTGGCTTTTTTCATCAATCCAGCTTCTATTTTAGCAAATAACTAGTTTCATCAATCCAACTTCCATTTAGGCAAAGAATTATTTTTATCAATCCAGCTTCCATTTACGCAGCCATATAGCCTAAGAGAAATAATAACACCCTCTAAAACGATACTGAATAATAATACAATAATTAAACCCGCTAAAACGAAAGATTACCCAAACTTCTATTTCATTAAAAAATGTCAGTGACACGATCTCTAGTTTCCCTAAAAATATTTTCAGCGATCCAACTTCTAGTTTACTGATAAATATTTTCATGAATCATCAAACTTCTAGTTTCAATTATGAATATTTTCATTACCAACGGAAAGTACGGAATTTAAAACGAAACATATAGACGTGTTGCGGAGTCCTCAGACTCAGAAAAAATTGGCAACAAGCTGATTTCTTATTTTTCATGAATGGTTTTATATATATATAGTTTCAATTAAATTATCCCCAGGGAAAATCAAACCAGTCAGTTTTGTTTAATGAGTCATTTTGCAAAAGGTCATGGCACGGCGCCCGTATTTCGCCGATCCCAGGAGACTACAGCAAATATGGCCGAGCGAGTTCGCTGTAATGTTTGCTGTACTCTCATGGGATCGGCGAAATGCCTTAACAAGTACGTCTATCATCAGCGATAATTGTTACAGGTGTATTTGTACTTGCTAATTCAGGATCGGCGTACACTGATGAACCGGTTGCTGAGTTTTCATGTAACCATGCTTGAGTATGTATTATGGCAGTTCGAACATATTTTGGATATAGAGCCAAGCACACTTGGCATAGGCTACTGATTGTGCCCCGTCACTACACCGATCATATGCACAACGGCATTTAGACCACAGCAGCACTCCAAAGCCTCTGAAAGCTCAGAACCAGACATCACAGAGCCAATGCTGCCAAGAAAGCTCATAATTACATGGAAAACATACCACATTAAGTGACTAGCAGAGGCTGGTCGAATGTTGCACATGTATGGAGTTTCTTGGCCTGGTCACTGATAAATACCAGTGTTGACAACATACATGATCTGTCACCTTGGTTCATGTCAATAATGGGTAACATGGATGTCACCAGGAGGCAAATGTGGACCAATGCTCATGTCTTGCATGAAACCTGACCAATTCAGTCTACTCGAAAATACCACCTAATTTTCAACAGTAACAGACTATGTTAGAAACTTTAACACGTAACAGACGTTTAACAGACTTTTCGCTAAATTTGCCTGAGGGTAATGTGTCTAATTGTCAGTTACTGACATAGAAAGGATTCCCATCCCGTGAAAGGTTCCCAAACTGTTTAGCATCACAATGTTGTAGTCAATATTGTCTGCAGACCATTGCATGAAATCTGTTGGACTAGTAGCTGTAAAATTGACTGAGCACTTGTATTCGTTCACCTCGTCAACTGTCACAGACAGCCCTAGATGTGCCAATCTGTTTAACAAGTGTCTTAGAGCCAACCATGTGATCAACAGTGACACCAACACCCAATAAAACTGGTGATATAACAGATCTAGGACGGCTTGCTTGTACAATGACTGGGGTTTCTCCCGGTGATACGCTGACCTTTGAGGAGATGGCGACCAGGGCGGATCACGGATTGCTTCAGGCAGTGATCCAGAACGAGTTCCATGTCCTACGTGGCCTGTTCCCGGTGGTGGCCAAGAGACGCTAAAATTTCCGGCCCAGACAACACCCGTTTGAGCTGTCAGTCAAAGACAATAAAACTTCATACCTAGAGTCCTCTGTGCTAGTCAATTGTATTCGACCAACGCTGACTCGCCATGCAATGGCGAGTCATTTACGACGCTAAACTACATGCTTTCTTTGTCAATCCAGCATCTATTTTAGCAAACAAATATAAGTTTCATCAATCCAACTTCCATTTCGGCCAACAATTATTTTATCAGTCCAGTTTTTTTCTGTTTCATTACAGTAATCTTGTCTGATTTCTTTTCGCTAACTTCGGTCATTGTTGCGATGATACCTCTTGGCATACATAGTCACTTTGAATATAGCCATGTGCCAGAAAATCGGGACCCCTAAAGCGCAAGTTTACCGGATTGCTTTTAATGCGACCCGACTAATAGTATTCGTTTAGCAACGTAAGCTACGGTTCTACCAGACTTTCGACTGATCGCAACTCCGCCACTGCAGGTCCGTGCCTTAGTGTCATTCAGTGCCAGTCCCAAGCCTTGATGAAAGAGGAGGACGACGTTAATGATCTTTGTCCGTTAACCTGAAACGACTAACTGTGATCGCCTACGAGAGTCAAACATTAAGCTCGAAATATTATTACAACAGCAACAAAGATCGAGTTTTGCATCATAGCCGTTTCAGAGGACTATAAAATTATGGCAAAATTATATAAACAGAGTGATAAAATCTTACCAGTTAATGTATTATTAGTGATGCATTTCAAAGACAATCTGAATTTAACTTCCATCTGTACAAAATGGCGAGCGATGAAAGAGTTAGGTTTCGGAGATATCGATGCTAGCTGGAGAAAGTATATCCTGCCATCTAGTGAATAGCTTAGATCCGTCCTTTGTCACCGGTTAAAAATATCCAAAAATCAAACAAAATAGATCGCTGGCTTTATGTAATGCAAGAAGTGAAAGCTCATTACTTTCTAAAACATTTAGATGAACTATAAAATGAGTTCTAGAAGTGTTAAAAACCTCGACGTCGAAGGTATAATCCTTCCGAATAAGCCATTAACTAATTTCGAATTAATCGAAGCGGCTAAGAAACTAAACATAAATAATTTCAGAGACGTGTTCTTACGAGACGAGCTACCTAAAAAACCGAGAGCGAACGAGTGCGGCATCCTTAATCTTGACGATTCGAGCGGTAGAGGGACCCATTGGACGTGTTGGATTAAGCGCGCTAAGGATAAAATTTATTTTGACAGATACGGTTTACCTCCACCTACTGAACTGTTAAAGTATTTAGGCGATCCAGTATATTACAACAGCGAAAGAATACAGCCAGACGGCGAAGTGTTCTGCGGTCATCTGTGTCTGTACGTGCTGAAGAAAATATGCAACGATGGTCGTAAGTTCCAAGAGGTTATAAACGATTTATATTAATAAATTAATATCGTATATTTAAAAAAACAATGCCTGTTGATAAATTTGGTCATACAGACTCTGGTAATATGCAACGAGTTGTAGCCGGAGGTGTAACGCTAACTCAGATAAATAATTCTTTTCTAAGGTTAGACGGAAGCAACGACATTACCGGAGATATAGATATGGGTTTTCACCAGTATGGGTTCTTATGTGCGTTTTCAGATGACCACCTTCAGTAAATGATTTCTTACAGAGCTGGCACCTGTATGGTTTTTCACCAGTATGGGTTCTTATGTGCGTTTTCAGATGACCACCTTCAGTAAATGATTTCTTACAGAGCTGGCACCTGTATGGTTTTTCACCAGTATGGGTTCTCATGTGCTTTTTCAGATGACCACCTTGATTAAATGATTTCTGACATAACTGGCACCTGTATGGTTTTTCACCAGTATGAGTTCTTATATGCGTTTTCAAATAACCATCATGATTAAATGATTTCTTACATATCTGGCACCTGTATGGTTTTTCACCAGTATGGGTTCTCATGTGCATTTTCAGATGACCACCTGCAGTAAATGATTTCTTACATATCTGGCACCTGTATGGTTTTTCACCAGTATGGGTTCTCATGTGCATTTTCAGATGACCACCTTGATTAAATGATTTCCGACATAACTGGCAGCTGTATGGTTTTTCACCAGTATGGATTCTCATGTGCGTTTTCAGATTACCACCGTGATTAAATGATTTCCGACATAGCTGGCACGTGTATGGTTTTTCAACCGTATGTGTTTTCGTGTACTCCATCAGGATACTCACTTAATTGTTAATTTCAGTGTTTTCTCCAGTTTCGGTTCTTTGATGAGTTGTAAGATGATTACATTCAGTATACACTTTCTGAATAATTGTCATCTGTTTGTGTTTTAAATTATTCGTATGTGCTTCGCCAATCACAGGATTCTAGACAAACTGACAACGTCGGGATCTTTATAAGACTTTGACAAGGATGAGTTTCGGTATGTGGTTCAAAGAAATAGCCTCTGTTAAATGTTTCTGCAATTACTGTTGTTGTCATAGCCTTTCCAACACAATCAGTGTCCAGATTCACACATTACCGTTTACTTCGTTTTAGTTCGCCTTTCAGATGCTTACAAGATGAGTTCATGTTTCACGTATCAGTAGCAGTTCTTGTCGAGTAAAATAAGAAATTATTCACACAGAAAAACTTTATAATGAAACACTGAAGCTATCCATCCGTTGTATAATAGCACTCCTTTATACTACAATTCAGTATATATTTAGTGAAGATATAATAGTCGACTGTAGCGAAAGTTGAGGAAAAATAAATCCACTGTAATATTATTAAGATGAAAACCTTGTCTTACAAACTAGAGTTTCAAGCTCTGAAAGAATGTTGCTCGTCATTTTCATACATTTGCTAAAAATAACAGTAAAACGTCAATATTTAAAAGGTTCATAGAACATAATTTCAATTTTACTAAATAAAGTGGAGTGACTGGTCATTCATATACACTCAATCATCGCCATAATACACCAACACATCACCATATCACTCCTGTTCTTAAATCACTCCACTTATCACATCCACTTCAAAGTGTTATTGATAATCTACAACTCAATGTGATACTACCAGCCAAAATACCTTCGCGAACTCGTCAGGTCTAGTCATCCCGGTCTACCCGTTCATATCTTACTCTCTTCCGTCCCCAGTCAAAACTCGACTCAAGTTCTCCATCCGATCCATATCCCACACTGCACCGTAACTCCAGAACAAACACCCTCTGAATTCTGAATATTCCCAGTTCCTCCAACAAAACTTCCACTCACCGTCACCTGCCTCAGGCCCCGCTACTTATCATACCACAGTCTTTCCAAATCGAAGTTTCGCCTCTTCCAGAAATCATACCCTGATCCATCCGATCCTCTGCCTTCCAAGCTTTCTCGTCCTCAACGAAACCCGCCATATCTTGGAAGTCTGGAAAAGAGGATGATCGCAGATACCGAGTCAAGACTAAGATAATAACAATGTGAAAGGAAGCATTCTGGACGAGAGGAGAACTTCTGAGAAGAGGATTGGGTCTCTATGTAACGAAAAGAATGGTGAGAAGCCTCATATGGTGCGTCACACTATAATGGATCGCAAACATCGAAATCATACACTCAAAATATCTAAAGTGCTATTACAAACCAAGTGCAAAGCACAAGATTATTCACGAGCAGAGACATTGACAATATTGCAAATGCAGAAATGGAGACGCTTGAGGCTTTTGAAATGTGTCTATGGACAAAAGCTAGACAAGATCAGCAGGAGCGACTATAAAACAAACGAGAAGGTGTTCCAACTGCATGGTGTAAGAAGAGAGAGATTTCAATGGTCAACACATTAAAGAAGAGACAAATTAAATAGATTGGCCACACACTAAGTAGACATTCGCTACTGAGGACAGTGCTTGATGGAAGAATTTAAAGAAAGAAACCACATGGAAGACCAAGAAATATGATGTTTGACTGGATGATGGAAAAAAGAAACAGACAAGGATTATATAAAGAAATAAAGAAATAGGCACCGACATAATAGAGAAGAATGGCATCGCTTCATTCTTTTATCTGCCTAAGAGCTGAACACTGAACAATAAGAAAAATATGCAGATGTTTCAGAAAAAAGATGAAATTTTTCAGCTATGCAATTTTCTTTCATTTTCCATGTCAGGGCAGTGAAAAGTATGGTCATGTTGCTACTCCAAAAGTTCTGTGTTACATAGTTTAGGTTCGAGCTCTTATCTAATCTACTAAATTTGGTGAATATTTATTATGGAGGTCATTATATGGCATTTACTTCTTTGGAAACACTTGAATAAAGTTTCAGCTGACTAAAAATGTCTTCTAACTCATTTTCTCACAGTGATTGGCATGTCATCTGGAACTGAAATATTTATCACATAATAAGTTCATCTGTCTATTCCATCTCAACCTTTAATTCACTAATTCCAATTTCAGTCGGCATATAATAAGTTTAATTCAACAGAATACACTCTTCTTGCTTCTAAATCCTTATTAGATCGTGTGCACTGGGGTTAAGAGTAACATGGTAGCATTTGTTCCCAATGACTTAACTGCTGCTTTTGGTGGAGTGTCCATCCACTTTTTTGCATTGATAGCAGCATTGTTTTGGTGTTTCTGATCATGACACTGAATTGGTTTTCACCCTAACTATGCCCCTGCACGTAGTCAGTATACTTATATTACCATTTCTACTATGATTTTATAAAACAAGGTGTCCCTCAGAGTTGTTCTCTTTTGCTCTAAATGCATACCAAACCACTAGGAACATAGCTTGGCAGTCATTCACCAGGGTAACATTTTTAAGTAGACCTATGATACTTAAATTTAAATTGCATTTGACAAGTTCTCTTGCAATTGTATTGTGCAGCTGTTGTCCACTGCCTTTGAGGAGAAGTATTGTATGGTGGCCAATTAGCTCCTCTTCAAAATCATTAAAATTTTTATTTCTGCTGCTGGGCAATTCACTACAGCTGAAAAAGTTTGAACGATTGAAATGTTTCAAACTGGAAGAGTTGAGTTGGTGATGCTGCTCATAGCCTGGGTGGCATTTTAACTCTACTATCTCCGTTATCAAATACACCAGTGGTATTTTAAATTGTCACACATGCACATTCATGATTTGCACAGAATTAAGTGTCATATGCCAGTGGATAACTGTAACTTCATTCTTACTGGCATCACCAAGTCCAATCTACAGAAGCTCCAGAGTGTTGGCTCATTTTCGTTAGAGTCATAGCTAAAACATCAATGCAATTATGAACACATGAGCCCTGTACAAAAAATCACTGTGTTGGCTTCCTGTTCATAGATATAATTTTATGTCGGAATTAGCTTGCCTTTCCTACAGAGGAGTAGAAAGGGAGCAACAACGTAATCAATTAAGCGAAAACTGTTGCAAATAGACATAAACTTATAGAATGTCTCATTTTACCTACAAGATTATAGGTAAAATTACAATGTTGGTGGGAAGATCAGATGCCCATGAAGAGGACTAGGCACCTGATGATATAAATGTTGGTACTAAGAAAGTGAAGTTCTTACAACTGCATACCCGTGGCTACCTTTCAGATTATATTAAAAGCGACTTCTCTTCTTCTTCTCAAAACATACAAAATTGGAGTCATGTTTATGTTTATTCCTGCGTCGAAACTGAACTGACATGAAATCTCTAAACTGTCTTGTACATTTTCTAGCGATAAAACAGTTTAATATAAGTTGAAGTGATTAAAAATATTTTTTTTACTTAATAGAAGTTGGATTTGTGGCTTAAATGTAAGTTGGATTTGATGACAGTTATCACGGACCTGAACTGACATAAAATCCCTAAACTGTCTTGAACAAGTACGGCAATGAAGACGGACATTGGGATAATTACCTACCAACGTAAAGTACGGCAATGAAGGCTATACTAGAACCAAACTTCTGTTTCATTAAAAAAAATTCAGTGACGCTACTTTTATTTTCACTAAAAATATTTTCAGCGATCCAACTTCTAGTTTACTGATAAATATTTTCATGAATCATCCAACTTCTATTTTCAATTATGAATATTTTAATTACAAACCGAAAGTACGGGATTGAAAACGTAACATAGTAGGCCTATTCGTTTAGCAACTTACGCTACGCTACGGTTCTACCGGACTTTCGACTCATCGCAACTCCGCCACTACAGGTCCGTGCCTTAGTGTCAGGCAGTGCCATTCCCAAGCCTGGATGAAGGAGGAGGGCGACGTTAATGATCGCTATCGCGTTATCGCACAGTGTCGTTGAACTGAAACTAAGTAGGCTAACTGTGATCGCATACGAGAGAGTCAAACATTAAGCTCGAAATATTATTACATTAGCAACAGCAACAATGATCGAGTTTTGCATTATAACCGTTTCAGAGGAATATATGGCAAAATTATATAAACAAAATGATAAAATCTTACCATTATTATTAGTGATGCATTTCAACGACAATCTGAATTTAACTTCCATCCGTACAAAATGGCGAGCGATTAAACAGTTACTGCAGATGATATCGAAGCTGGCTGGATAAAGTATATCCTGCCATCTAGTGAATAGCAAGGAGTGTTACTTCAACTAGCTAAACAAAATTAACAGACCTGGAAATGACAATGTACATTGTACATAATAATAAAATGGAATTCTATGGCATCTAATTAATTGCAGAACGAATCTATGTGAGCATGTTGTTGGAACGCGGACTCATCCTGACCTATAGCTCGAATTGTACTCATTTAGGATAAAATGAGGATTTATAATAGGTTACGCCCGCCGTTTTAGGCAAAAAAACACTCGCTAGGCACTAAAATGTAGGCCTAAATGTTGAAAGGAATTAATAATTAGCAGCGAAACTCTGCTGTCTTCAACGAGGAATGGATCTCCATGGCATACAAGTGATTACAGCCATCAGATATAAAATGACACGTAGGCTAACACAGAAAGTATTAACATCGACCCTACTGCTCTTCTTTCATGGACAATGAACCACCTAGGCCTAATGATGTCCGCTGTTTTGTTTGAAACTCGACGAGGATGAAAGATCTTGTTTATCTGAATTTATATTCCGGTCCATTGCGGTTAACCCTGCGACTACCAGTGGGGTCAAAAATGACCCCAGAGGTAGTTTGCATTAGTGCTGCTCACCCCCCATAAGAGATATCTCAATGAAATTTTATGACTTTATAGGTATTCCTGTTCTGTACAAAATTCCAAGTTTTATTTTACATTTTCTATCACCAGATGGCGCAGGTATACTATTTATACACTGAGTACAAGTGGGGTCATTTTTGACCCCAGTGTAAACTTAATAATTCTGACAAATGTAAAAATTACAAAATACATTTTTATTGAGCTAACATTGATTTAAAATGTATTTGTAACAAAGATAAACTATTATATATTGTTTACTTAGTAAATTTATTGCCAAAAATGTTGACAGTCTGCGAACAGGTTCCAACTAGTAATGAGAAATCCAATTTTAAAAGAAACTGAAGTGGATAAATAAGGAAGTCAGTGCCATCTATGGTGAAACATGGAGTGATGTATCTGACAAGTCAAGAAATGAAGCAGTACAGCAATTGTAGAGTTTAGACGTTGTTTTAAGCGTCAGCATGACTATATAAATCGGTATCAGAAAATATCACATGCCCTTAGATTTGACGATGTGGTGCGCCGAATAGAAAGTCAATATCCTAAACAACTTGCACTTATTAGAACAATATTTGACAATTGGACAAAATAAGAAGAAAATGATAAGAAGTCAAATATAATCTGAGTCACACGTAAGCGCAAGTATGTCGTTTTTGCCGAGGATACCTGCATAAACTGTAAGCAGTAACTGTAATGACCGGATTTTGTCAACAGTAGCCTAGTTTTGAACATTGAACACTCGAACACTTTGAACACTAAATATCGACTGTATAGAGGACAAACGTTATATGTCCAACTTTTTCCAAAATCAATGTTTTTAGCTATTCTAGTAGGCAATGGCATAAGGCTTCAGAGCACAATTGTTATATGTCCTGGTAAAGGCGTTTTCATGTGAAATAATACAAGACACAAATGTTATATGTCCACTTCGGAAAAATCCACAGAGCACAAACGTGATATGTGGACATATAACGTTTGTGCTCGGAGAAATGCAGCCAATCAGTTATTATTTACGTAACTTCTATGCAAGATGGCGTCAAGCCAGTCAGCAAGTTGAGCGTTTGGGATTTGTTATTTTAGTAAATATTATTGTAATAAAGAGTTTACACTAAATAACAGTCATGGTTGTTCGTCGGTCTGAAATATTTAAAGATAATTTTATTAAGTTCAGTGACGGTTATCGGATGTTGACCGCTTCACTTCCAATAACATCAGCAGTGGTATCAATCTTGGGTTCGGCTTCACACAGTGTGAATACTAAACGTAAGTTAACTATAATACTGGCAATTCTACATCATTATAATTATCATTATTTCCATTTTGGTAAAATAGCTGGTTACACTGACAGGCAATCGATCAAAATTCCCAATCGGCAATTTTTTACGTGATGGTATGTCATTAGATTTCTCAGGAGTTTAACACGATATCGTATTGGTTGAATGCTTGCGTGTTTACGTACTGTGTGCAGGCGCAGGCCTTCCCAGAAATGGTTAAAACAGTATGGGAATTGTAAAAAAATAACTGGGTGGGTTAGACGTTGATTTATGTGCAGTTTGGTTGTGAAATGTAGACTCAATTACTATGGGAGCCTAAGAAAGACTAGGGGGTTGAACCCCCCAACCCCCCCTGGCAATTCTCACCCTGGGTTAAATCAAATGCAGTTTTGCTATTCGTTTTGATTTCGTGAACCCTATAGATACAATGAAATCTAGTTTTTGTATTTGTTTTTATTTCGTGAAGCCTTTAAATGAAAATCAAATGCAGTTTTGCTATTTGTTTTGATTCCGTGAACCCTTTAGATAAAATCAAATCCGTTTTGGTATTTGTTTTGATTCCGCGAAGCCTTTATATAAAAATAAAATCCAGTTTTGCTACTTGTTTTGATTCCGTGAAGCCTTACGATTAAAAATCAAATGCAGTTTTGCTGTTGCTTTGAATCCGTGAGTCCTTTGGATAAAATCCAACCCAGTTTTGCTAACTGTTTTGATTCTGTGAACCCATTGGATAATATCAAATCCAGTTTTGCTATTTGTTTTGAATCCGTGAAGCCTTTGGATAAAATCAAATCCAGTTTTGCTATTTGTTTTGATTCCGTGAACCTTTTAGATAAAATCAAATCCAATTTTGGTTTTGTTTTGATTCCATGAACCCTTTAGACAAAATCAAATCCAGTTTTGCTATTTGTTTTGATTCTGTGATCCCATTACATAAAATCAAATCCAGTTTTGCTATTTGTTTTGATTCCTTGAAGTCTTTAGACAAAATAAAATCCACTTTCGCAAACGCTATTCTTTTATAATGAATCCATACAACAGCCACATTTCTATAATCATGAAAACAATGATTATGTCTGATCTAAACATAAGTTATGCACAAAACGTATGTTAAAATAAGTTTTCTTGACAAATTTTATTCCAACTTACTTATTTACAAGTTTGCTGAACACTATTGTGGCCTATCAGGTAGCAAAAAGCTCAGTAACCATACTTGGTAATGATATGTTGAATATGATATATGTCCATATTATAAAGATTTTTGTGGAGCACAAATGTTATATGTTCACTTTTGGACACCCCGCCCTTCAAAACTTCCCTTATTTCATGTTATTCTCATGTCATATAATACAAGTGCTCCACTTACCTGTTTACCTGTTTAAAGAAGTATTCAATGACATAAAGAAAGTATGGTAATGTATCTATGTTATATTTTTCATGCGCATTTGAAATTAAAAATTCAGTTTTCTCGAAATTATGAAATTTGGACATAGCGCGTATGTCCTCTATACAGTCGACATACAGTGCTGCATTCAGCCATTTTCACACCGATTACGCGTATTATTTTTTATTTTGATCACTTCCGGTTTTCAAAAGACAAACATGTAAGTATGCAAATGAAGCCCTACATTCCCTCTAAAGAATGGTATATTTGTTTCTCTTCTGGGAAGAAAACTGAATACGCTACAGACAAAAACTAAGGGGAGAGTCCTTCCATTCAACCATTTTTCACGCATATTATGGGTATTATTATTTATTTTTATCACTTCCGGTTTTCAAAAGACAAACATTTAAGTATACAAATGAAGCCCTACATTCCCTCTAAAGAATGGTATATTTGTTTCTCTTTTAGGAAGAATACTCAATAAGCTACAGTCGAAACACTAGGAAGGGGTGCTATCCACCTCCTCTGGTGCCTCGGGTATATCGGGTATAACTTTTGAATGGCGTGGGCTACCACCATTATGTTTACCACAAAATGTGCGCCAATGTATCTCCTACAGCTACCTAAATTGCAAAAATTATATTCCATATGAAAAAACATTTTATGCATAAAAACGTAGGGGGGGTGGCAACCACCCGCCCCCTTGGTAGCCCGAGGGTTAAGTTGTTTTCAAATTACATGTATTTCTGTCGGTAGCTGTAGTACCTGCTTACGACGATGAGTCATAAAACAGATAATCATCGTCGCCCTCCTCCTTTACCAAGGCTTCGGACGGGTACCACTCAGGAACACGATAGTGACCGAGATTTGCTTTCAGGTAGCCTATAGGCCTACGTAGTGTAACAACAATGTACATGATCAGCGTCGCTCTCCTCCATTTTCATGGATTCGGCGTTATGTAGCTTTTCGATTGTTTATCACCATTTTTTGGCCACTAAGGGCTTCTTAACGTCGCCCTTCCATACTAGTGAGAGTATTGCATGTAAACTTTAACCATTTGTTCGGTTAGTGGCTGATTAACAAAGATGATCCTCCTACTTTCTTCAGGCCTGGGACTGGCATTACCACTATAGAGTACGACCATGGTTGTATATTGTGTCATGATTATCGACTAAACTCATTTGCTAAATTTATATATTCTGGAATATGAAATAATTATATAAGGGTAAACGTTTAAATTAATCTGGGAAAACTTTATAGGTCAGAAAATAATTTACGACGCTAAACTACACGTTTACCACTCTTAGGCCTAGGCTACCTGTGCGGGCTCGCACAAAAAGAATTTTATAGGCTAAGTTTTGTGTTTACAATTAAGCAATTATTTGCCAAACGAAAATCATCCAGATATTTATAAAACAAGCGACATTCACCTTCCTATTGACCAATAACTAGCCTTTGAGTACTATGTAAATGTAGCCCTTATTGGCCCGAGCAAAAAGGAAACAAAGAATCATCCAAATATAACAATAATTATTGGCTGAGTTATGGCCTTTTCCCTTCATTTTGACCTTTTGACCTTGAATTGACCTTGGGTTATGTTAGCCTTTAAGTACTCTGTCTTTTCAAATGTTGCTCCTATAGCCCGAGCAAAATGGTAAAAGAATCACCCAAATATAAAAATATTTGACTAAGTTATGACCATGTCCACAGAGTTTCCTCTGAAATTGACCTTTTTGACCTTAAAATAACCTTGGATCGTCTTACATTTAGTAACCTTGTTTCTTACCACAGGTAGCCCTTATGAAATCGAAAAAAGCAAAGAAAAAATTAACCGAATTCAACAATAATTATTAGCTGAGATCTGGCCATTTCTCTCTGATTTTTGCTAGATTTCAGTTTTACTGACCTTGAAATGACCTTCAGGCCAAAAATCCAGCTTGGCAACAGCGATTTTCGTAATCAGCAGGATCGAATTAGTATAAAAAAGTATGTTGCCAAAAATGAACATGATTTGCTTCTTACACGGTATTTTCCATTTTTTGCGCCTAGACTATTATTTTTGTTACGTCGACGGCCGGCATTGTAAGCAATAAGCTTATACACAAACGCGAATATTAGACAATGCGCAGTTGCTCAATTTACAGCGCCGGAAAAGAGCGTTTTAAAGGTGTCTTACGCTAACAATAGTAAAAGTAGTTTCAGTTTAACGACACTGCATCTTCTCATCGGCCTTTATTATCTCTGGACCGGTCTGACTTCTTTGTCCCACGAGCTAGGACCACGATTGCTCAAACTCGATCCTTTGCCATCATTGGGCCCTCTTTATGGAATGCCCTTCACTTCACTTTGTGTGAGACTTTCCTTTCTGGATCATTGTCTTCTCTCTCTCTCTCTCTCTCTCTCTCTCTCTCTCTCTCTCTCTCTCTCTCTCTCTCTCTCTCTCTCTCTCTCTCTCCTCTCTCTCTCTCTCTCTCTCTCTCTCTCTCTCTCTCTCTCTCTCTCTCTCTCTCTCTCTCTCTCTCTCTCTCTCTCTCTCTCTCTCTCTCCTTAAAACATATTTCTTCTCTCGGGGCTCTCGCACTGGCAGCGCTACTGAATGGCCTCGGCTGTGAGCGCCGCTATATAAATTACTAATTACATTACATTGCATTAATTAAATATTGATCGCATTAATCTGTTTCCCGCAATCCCGCTATTAGGCCCTTTTGCTTTTAGAACGGAAGTGAGTCAGTCACGCACTCAAGCAACCATATTATTATAAGAAAGAGGTCGTTGCACGCAACTGAAACCGTAAAGTAAGTAAGAATGTAATCGCTAAAGATTGAAATAGGCCCTGTGATTCTGTGACCCTGTCCATCATAATCAAGTAATGCAATTGCCTCACTGCCTGAGATAGTTGATGATTTCGTTGCCGTTGGTCACTGTTCAGTTGGCTTATTATGAAGTAAGCATTGGCAGAGATTTCCCACTTTTTGTTTGGGGGGGGGGCTGAACCGCAGTTAAGGGGGCTAAGCCCCTAGCCCCCTCCTGGCGCCGCCACTGTGTGTGATAACACAGACCATTATCGTCGACCTCCTCATTCGTTAAGATTCAAACAGTAAACAACCAACACCTGTATTATCTATTGTTTGGCAACATCATGTAGCTGCCGATAAAGTCATGAACGCTACAATCTGTCTTCGCTTGGTCAAGAGACCGTGAACATGATGCTATCAGTCAACTATCGATAGGAATCCGTTGGTTGGGCTACACGTGTGTGCGTGTGCACACTAATGGTGACTCTTCTACTTCGCTGTGCACTGATTTGCTATTGATGGTATTTCCATTCTTAGTGAATTTCAAAATCGCTGGAGTAACCGCAGAGAAAGTCTTTTGATTATAATGGAGGGGCGCTTAATAATAAATAATAATTATAATAAATTAATAAAGCGCTCATTTGTCCAACTGCTCATTTACCAACGCCACCTAGCAAATGAAAGACTAAGATAACCTTATGGGGCTTCCAAACTTTGTGCCAGCGTGTCACCATTCAACCAATATCGTGTACGAGAAATTTGTGATGTAAATTGGATGATGACGTCAAGAGCTCTGGAGGTCGCTAGATGGCTTGACAATTTACTGCTATCCTTAAACAAAGTTAAAAAATACTTCGATTGACCTTATAAAATTTTCAATTACGTGTTATCGCAACTTATTAAAAATTATGTAATTTCGAGGTGCATTCACATAATTTACAACTAAATACGTGTATACCACTTCTGTCAGAAATGAATGCTGAATCAATTGCTGTATTACAAAACAGGAAATTCGGGCGGAGTGGTACCCCCCCCCCTCCTTAGTAACCGATGTAGTAACGAACCTTGTTAGCCCGAGGGTTAATACTTAATAGACTTTTATGGCCAAAGTGATTAGTAACAATCCGTTGCTGACCTTGAAGGAGATTGAAGAACAGTCTCCTAGAATGGGACAATTCTTAACCAAGACTTAACTCCTTCATATCTCTGCCCGTTGTTTCATAACAAGGGTGTCTGACGTCGTCCTTATTAACTAAGGTTTCGGAGATGTTAGGCAGTTTCCATTGTTTACCAACAGCCTGTGGCCACCAAAGGTACTTTAACGTCGACATTGTGCTATGGATTATGCGATCCTGGAGGCTTAACGCAGTCGCAGAATTAATAGCGGCTGAAGGAAGCGATATAAAGGAGTTTAAGAGGAGCATTGAATCATTAATTGTTGAGCAACAGCATGTACTCCTCACCCTTCTTCTTCCTCGGGTTTGAAACGTAATGCTTTAACCCTCGGGCTACCAAGGGGGGGTGGTTGCCACCCCCTAGGTTTTTTCATCTCAAACTTTTTCAGTATGGAATCAAAATTTGACCTTTTAGTTAGCAGTAGGGGGTTCATTTACACACGTTTTGAGGTAAAATGTGAGATGATATCTCACACTGTTCAAAAGTTATACCCAATATACCCGAGGTACCAGGGGGTGGATACCAAACCCCTATAGATTTTCGACTATATCTTATCCGTCATTTAATATTAAGAGACACAAATTATACCATTCTATAAAGGGAATGTGGGGCTACATTTCTATGGTCACTGAGTTGACCTGAGACAACCGGAAGTGCTCAAAATAAATTAAAATGTATGAAAATAGGTTACACTTTCACACATTTTTCATGTTTTTTTGATTATAACGTATTCATAATTTATTTTTGCAGAGAAATAATTTATGCCGTTGCATAGAGGACACGTAGTGCTATTTTTTCATACTGATTATTTTGTTTTTTGATGACCGGAAGTGTTCAAAATAAATAATAATACCACCGTAATATGGGGTTGGTGAAAAATGGCTGAATAATGCGGAAAAAAGCTGAATGGAAGCCCTCTTAGTTTTTTGTCTGCAGCGTATTCGTTTGTCTTCCTGGAAAAGAAACAAAGATATCATTCTTTAGAGGGAGTGTAGGGCTTCATTTGCATACCTACATCTTTGTCTTTTGAATACCGGAAGTGATCAAAATAAATAATAATACGCGTAATCTGTGTGAAAATGGCTGAATACGGCATTACAACGTAAACCGATATAATTATATGTATGGATATATATGTAGGGATGTACATTTATACTATATAAACATGTGTAGGGATGATTGTGTTTATCTTTTATACATAGATCAGTTTCAAAACACGCATAATCTTATATTTGTTTATCCAAAAAGTAAAAAATGTACGCAATAATATAAAATATCACTAATTAATGGGTTCCATTGTTAAAAGTGATGTAATTTCGAGGTGCATTCACATAATGTACAACTAAATATACCATTCTGTGCAGAAATGAATGCTGAATCCATTGCTATATTACAAGTTATGATATGTGAAACCAAACACGAAATCCAGGGGGTGGTAACCACCCCCCCTTGGTAGTCCGTGTTACAAAAAAAGCTTGGTAGCCCTAGGGTTAACACATCTATAGAAACCATTTCGCAGATTCAATCCCGTATTTTTTGGCATGGTGGAATGTTAAGATGTATATAAATGTCATTCCAGCATATCCTCAAAAAATACGATGGATTGCTGACAACGTATTGTGAACTGTTATCCATTGTTTAGCTAAACCTTGCGGATTCCAAGGTCGTTGACATCGATCTCATCTAACATTCATTCTATTGAAATGCTTGAATGTCTCGCGATAGAACGCCGCTGAACCCTAGCGACACGAAACCTTTGGTAAACAGGAAGGCAGTGTAAATAATTTAGCAGAGGCATTATATATACGAAGGACAGCGAGATTCAGAGACACACAAATATCAATATCAATATACTAACTTAAATCAACTGGAACATTCAATACAAGGCTTACTAACATACTTACCTATTTGCCTCAATACTTCAGATTTCAAATGCATTTAACCCATTAGTGCCTGATTTTTCAAAATCTTCTCAAAGTGTAAAATCTTTATTGTAAATTATGAGTTTGGACACTACCTAACACAATTTATGCAAAAATGTAGCTTTTGATGTTTTAGGAGCCAGTTTTTCAAGCGTCCCATTTTTGGGGACGCTAGGCACGAATGGGTGGGTCAACTATGACATGTCAACACGTACAATCGTACATGTTATATAAATACTATAAATACATATATATATACATGTAGGTGTACATATACAAATATATATATATACACACATAAATATATACATAATACATATATATATACGTATATTATACATATATTTACATGCAAATATATACATACATCGACATACATAAATAGTATATACATATATATACATATAGGTACATACATATATGTATATACATATATGTATATGCATATACGCATATACATATATATACATATATATGTATATATATACATATATATGTATATATATACATATATACATATACATATATATATACATATATATGTAGGTACATACATATATGTATATACATATATACATATATACATATATACATATACATATATATATACATATATATGTAGGCACATTACATATATATATATACATATATTTATATACATATACATATACATATATATACAAATATATACATATATATACATATATACATATATACATATATATACATATATATGTATATATATACATATATGTATTATACATATAAAACATATGCATACACGTATAATATACTTTTATATGTTTGTATATATATAAAATTATATATGTATTTATATCTATAATTATATTATATATATATATACAAAATAATACATATGTGCATATATATATACATAAATATATATATATGTAAATACATATCTATACAAACATATGTATACTATACATATACAAATATATACATATATATCCATATATATACATATGTATAGATATATAATTATATATATATACTCACACAAATACATATATACTTGCACATACCTGTACATAAATAAATACACATATACATATACATATATGTGTACATATACATATATATACACACATAAATATATACATAAGTACATATATATACGTATATTATACATATATTTACATGTATACATATATACACATACATCAATATACATAAATAGTATATATATATATACATATAGGTACATACATATATGCATATACATATATGTATATATATATATATACATATATTATATACATATACATATGTATATATATATACATACATATATGTATATATACATATATATCTATATATATATATATTATATCTATATATTATATATATACATATATTATATACATATATATGTATATATATACATACATGTATATATATATATACATATATATACATATATATGTATATATTATATATATTATATCTATATATTATATATATATATATATATATATGTATACATACACACACATATTATATACATTTATATGTTTGTATATATATGTATTTATATCTATATATTATATATATATATACATATGTGCATATATATAAATACATATATACAAACATATGTATACTATACATATACAAATATATACATATATTCATATATATATATGAATAGACATAAATGCATATATATGCAAACATACATATACATATACAAAACATATATATAATTATATATAGATACATATACATACATATAATGTACATATATATTATATAATTATGTACATATACATATATGTTTACCATGAAACCTTCGGACTATCGAACCTTCGGACTATCGACTCGTAACCACCATATATACCATAGAAGATGCAAAACTGTGTGTGTTGAAATAGCCTACCCGTTCGTGCCTAGCGTCCTCAAAAATGGGACAGTGACTTAATGATTAATTGCAAACGTTATATTTGATAAAAATGAACCAGTGCAATTATTTTTGCAATATTGTATACCAACCTTTGTGAAACCTAAGACAGATCTGTAGAAATGCACACAACTTTTTTTAAATTAGACGCGAAATGTCCGAAATGTTTACATTAGCTGAAACTAGGTCATAGGGCTGATCGAAACACAATTTTCAGCCAAGAAACCATTTTTGGTGCGCACTTTAGGTCAAAATAGTTTGATCAGCATCTTGACGTGATAGCTATTACAATAAATTGTATCTTTAATGCAGATTTAATTTAATGTAAATTTTTGAAGTAGTGTCCCATTTTTGGGGACGCTAGGCACTAATGGGTTAAGAGGTTATCGATATAGAAATACGTAGCCTACCATTGAGAGATTATTTTTAAATGGACTGACCAATAGATTGACTGCTTGTGAATGATTCACCGACTGATTATTTATTGACTGATTGGATTGGTTGATTCACTGTTTGACTGGGGATAAATACCAGTCCAGTATGCTCACAAAATTCGTTGGCACCCCAATTGGGTTGCTTACAATGTACAATGAACAATCATCCATTGTTTAGCTTAACCTTGTGGATTCCAAGGCCGTTGATTGATATCGACAATACCTTACAGTCAAACTATACACGGTCCAATTCAATACATCGATATTATTATTAATCAAAAGCTTATCTGTGACGACAACGGCCGTCGTTAAACATCGGAATACATACATAGATAGCCTACTGTACAATTGTACATATCGCCACATTGCCCTCCCACAAACAATACAATCGATCTTGGATCATTGCACGTTGTCAGTGATTCATTTGGGTGTCATCGAACTTTGATGGGTACGTTGGATGGGTATGAACCTTCCTCCGTTATACCTTGGACGTAAGGTGGGCTGTTGTGTAGTAGAGTGATGGATAATCAACCGAGAGATAGGGGTTCAAATCCCGCAATGGCAGAAATTCCTTTGAAAATGTTTCTTCACTTGCTCCTCCTAGTTAACTCAGCTATAGGCTGTTCACTGTCTTTGGGAAGATCAAATGGAACTATTTCGTCTTACAGCCCTTATGCATTATTATTTACATTGGAATCCTTTTCAACAGAGAATTTGTGTCTAATTGGGTCTCATAGCTTATGAAACATTGTTGGATGTCGTGAAAACTCCACACTTCGATGCACTCCTTAGACACCTTTAATACATCCTCTTCCGATCTTATAAAAGCAGCCACTAGTGTTCTATTGCTAATTTCCTCTCTTCGCACAAGTAAGATGAGATCGATGTTAGCGGCCTTGAAACCAGCAAGGTTTATCCAAACAAGAAATAATGCTTCGTTTTACGTTGTCAAAAATCAATTTTTTGGGTTACATTGATTTTTGATGGGTATGATGGAATGGCATTTAACTTCACTTTAATACGATGTCGGGAGGTCTGGGATTTATATCACTGAAGGGCAGAAATTTGTTTCCGAATTTCATCTCCACTTCCGTCCCCTACCACAGATGTAACGCGTAGGCTACATGTGCACCTTATACATGGATTTCGTGGGCACGGTGGTTTGGGGGTATGTCCGGTGCCTTGCAGCCGGAGAGTTTCGGGTTCGAATCCACCTCAAGCCGCCACGTAGGGACCCTGGGCAAGTCCTTCACTCGCAATTGCTCTTGCGCTTCGGCGTGAAACTCCGATTCAGCGTTCGCGCAGTAGTCGGGAGCGCCTCTGAGTAGAAATCTTGAAGGGGCGCTATATAAATATCTGAAATGAAATGAAATAAACATAGTTATATACACTAACTCAAAACACTGGACACTGTGGACAGTCATTTAAACACTAATATCAGAGTGGCAAACTGATAGATTGCAAGCTCATTGCTCGTTGACTGCCGCCTCGGCCAGCCAAATCACAGTATTTACACTGCAGTAAGTATACTAAAACTTGACAGCATTGAGCGACCTGTAAATGTAGTCATATCTTTTTATTATTTTGCACTGTGGGTTTCTTGTACCAGATGTACAAAATAAACAACATGCCTCTGAAATATTTCAATCTTTAGATTTTGGACCACCCTATATATATATATATATATATATATATATATATATATACTAAATGGCTAAGAAAATTATATATATATATATATATATACACACACACGCACACACACGCACACACGTACACCCACACACGCACTAGACTCTCGTACTCTGCTTCGTCCTGGGGAGTAGGGATGGAGCTTTACCAAGTTACGCCATCTACCGATTCGCCCAGGTTCGACGGCCTTAAACGATTCTATTGTCAAATGAGTCACCTTAAAATTGCATATCGGTAGTTTTCAATTCGCGAGACATAATTTTCAGGTTTTCCCCTGTATTAGTAATCTGCTTAATTTACATATTTAGACCCACCTTCGGATCACGTGCTTTTTGCCGTATCCCTCAAGAGATGTGCCCGATGAATCCGATCGATTTATATATTATTTAGCCCAACATTTGTAGGACGTCAAGAGAATTCAGAAATGGCGGCGGAATTTTTCAAATGCATTCACAATGTCGACATCTCTGTCTGTCTCTCCGTCTTTATCTGTTTGTCACTCTCTCTGATTCTCTGCTTGTCTCCTTCTGTCTCTGTCTCTGTCCCTGTCCCTGTCCCTGTCTCTCTGTCTCTGTATCTCTGTCTCTGTCTCTGTCTGTCTGTCTGTCTGTCTGTCTGTCTCTCACTCTCTGTCTCTGTCTCTGTATGTCTGTCTCTCTCTCTGTCTCTGTCTGTCTGTCTGTCTGTCTGTCTGTCTCTCTCTCTATGTCGCTCACTCTCCCTGTCACTGTCATTGTGTCAGTATGTCTGTATATGTTTATCTTTTCCGTATCTGTCTCTGGCTCTGTTGCCACCCCCCACGTTTTTATCCATAAATTTTTTCTTATGGAATATAATTTTTACATTTTAGGTAGCTGTAGGAGATACATTGGTGCACATTTTGAGGTAAACATCATGGTGGTAGCCCACGCCATTCAAAAGTTATACCTGATATACCTGAGGCACCAGGGAAGGGGTGTGGATACCACACCCTTAGTTTTTCGACTATAGCTTATTCAATATGCTTCCTAGAAGAGAAACAGTTACACCATTCTTTAGAGGGAATGCAGGGCTTCATTTGCATGCCTGTATCTTTGTCTTACGAAAACCGAAAGTGATCAAAATAAATAATAATATGCGTGAAAAATGGCTGAATGGAAGCACTCCCCTTAGTTTTTTGTCTGTAGCGTATTCATTTGTCTTCCTGTAAGAGAAACAAAGATACCATTCTTTAGAGGGAATGTAGGGCTTCATTTGGATACATACATCTTTGTCTTTTGAATACCGGAAGTGATCAAATTAAATAATAATACGCGTAATCTGTGTGAAAATAGCTGAATACAGCATTACAACGTAAACATATATATTTAATGTATATATATATATATATATATATATATATATATATATATATATACATCCATATATATATATATATATATATATATATATATATATATATATATATATATATATATATATGGATGTACATTTATACTATATAAATATGTGTAGGGATGATTGAATGTGTGTATCCCGCATTCATATAGAATGGTAATCCTGTAGTTTAGGTTGGTAAATTATTTTATATCGTCAAATTAAAATGGAAGCTGGATTAAGCTGAAAAATTGTTTCACTAACTGGAAGTGGGATTGATGAAACCATTTCTGTCTTTAAATAGAAGTTGGATTGATTGGAATAATTTTTACCGTAAATAGAAGCTGGATTGATGAAACTAAGTTTTTGATGCAATAGAAACTGGAATGATGAAAATAATTGTTTCCTTAAGTAGAAGCTGGACCCATGACAAAAGTTCTTTGCTGAAATAAAAGTTCCATTGATGAAAATTTTTTTTTTATGTTAAATAGAAGTTGGATAATTTTGTTCATTAAATGGATGCTGGATTGATTAAAAAAAATTCTTCGTGAAATGGAAGCGGGATTGATGATAGTTATCATGGACATAGGTAGACTGCTTACTTACCAACGTGAAGTACGGCATTGAAGACATTCAAATAATTTACCAACCTAAACTACGGGATTACCCATAGACTAGCAGTTTTTACCCGGCGTTCACCCCGGTTTCCTCAGCGCCAGTGTATTTGAATTTAACGACATCTTCGTCAGCGCCCGTGAATTTGAATTTAACGATGTGCAAATTGTTCGTGTGTCCCTCTGGCGAATTTACGCGCTTGCTTGAAATTTTTTTAAACACGACTCTACGCAATATATACTTCTGCATAGCTAGATTTCAATGGCATTGAAACAGACTATGACCACATCGATACAATGTGCAAATATCGGAATTTAAAGTAAATTTTGAGGTGAAATAAAGTTGGGTTGACATCTATAGAAATTTAAATGAAAACGTTCGTTAAAAATTTCGTATCGCTAAAGTGTTGCATTGAAATTCTGCCGTGGACGTAACCATTTCTGATTTGAAATCAACGGTCATCGTGATTGGTTACGAATCAGAGCGTTGACCTAGATGCTCGGCGTGACGTAAGATTGCATATTTTTATTCTGTCTGCATGCAACAGACAACGGTGCAGCGGAACCCGTGCACAAACCAGGCTTAGCCAGCGTCCTGAGTTCCACCCCGCCATTAGCATCCTGCTGCGGGGTGAAGGCCCTGCAGACAGTGGGCATTATGTCTTAGCTACAGCGTTCGGTTCCGCTGGTGGTTTTGACCTCGAATGACCTGAACAGCTGTATGCTGTCATTTCTGTGCTGGTAGTGGCTTTGAGACATGCAGTCCTATAGGATTCCACCTTATAATGAGCATTTTATCAGGCCATGCAACACAGTTTGTGTTAGCAAATCAGTATACTTAACCCTAGGGCTACCAAGCTTTTTTTGTGACACGGACTACCAAGGACTACCTTGATTTCGGGTTTGGTTTCTCTTATCATATCTTGTAATACACCAATGGATTCAGCATTCAATTCTGTACAGAATGGTATATTTAGTTGTACATTAAAGTTATGATATGTGAAACCAAACACGATATCCAGAGGTGGTGGTAACCACCACCTCGCCACCCCCCGTGGTAACCACCCCCACCCTTGGTAGCCAGTGTTACAGAAAAGCTTGGTAGCCCTAGGGTTCAATTTATTTCAATTTTTGGAAGACTGATGATGACCCAGCCCAACAATAATTATCGCCCAACTTCTGATGCCAAACGTGCAGGCGTAGGCCCTACTAATACACTACAAGGATGTTTAATTGTTGCGATAAGCCTAACTGTTTTGGCTAAAAATAGATGCCAATCAGTGTACATCCTGATTGATGACGCAAACAAGGGCGAAGAATGTGTAGCCTAGCCTACATTGTCATAGATCGCTACTTGCGTGTTTCTTGTTACATCTGTAGCCATTTCTCTCATATGCAGAATTGTTTCGCTTGTAAATGTACATTGCTTAGAAATCGCATATAAGTACAATTTATAGGAAGGATTTTTACAGAAATGCACATAGCTGCGTCATCAAGGCAGACATAAAAGGTGTTTATCAATTATTTAGACATAATATACTAATTAATATTCATAAAAGATGACGGATGCCTGTTGTTTGTTCCGATAAGCTATTTTCGGAGTCTTCTATTGCAACATTGCAAATTATTCGCCCGTTGTAATTCTTGTTTAAATAGAACTTAGATCAATCAAAAATTATTTTGCTTAAATAGAAGATGTAGTAATCAGTCGTTTAGCGTTCTAAATTATTTGCCATTGCGTATTATGGGTTTAGAGCTGGTCGAATACAATCTAGATTGACGAAAAGAATTCTTGCTAAATAGAATTTTGATTGACGAAAATAATTTTTGCTTAGGCCTAAGCAGAGGTGGGATTGATGAAAATACTCTTGCTAAATAGAAGCCGGATTGATTAAAAATAATTTTTAATTTTAACTGTATTGATGACAAATAATTTCTGCTTTAATGGAAGTTGGAATGATGACACGAATTCTTGCCTAAATCGAAGCTGGATTGATGGAAGGGATTCTTGCCAAAGTGGAAGTTGGATTGATGAAAAATAATAATGGCACAGTGGGTGCATAATTTTGAACACTAAAACGATGGATTACCGATTCGAAGAAAATAATTTTTGCCTAAATAGAAGTTGGATTGATGAAAATAATTCTCCTCTAAATAGAAGTTGGATTGCTGAAAAAAATCTTGCTTAAATGGAAGCTGGATAATAACCATAAATTTTATTGTTTTCCAACAGATAAATAGAAGCTGGATCGATGAAAATGGTTTCTTGTTGAACTAAAAGTTGAATTGATGTAAATAATGTGTGCTTAAATGGACGTTGGATTAATGACGTTCTACAGACATTAACATTAAATTGTCACGTCACTTATAATGCATAAAATGATAAAACGATGTTATAATGCGCACATAATTCTAAAGATAGTTAAGACGATCAAATTAATTACCAAGATCAGCATCGTTCGACAGTATTTTATTTATATCTTGACAGACTTATTACAGGCCATGGCTATGTTACCGATCCTCAGATAAACAAACGTCTGCGTCAACGGTTATGAATATTAATGAGATGTGTCACGTGCTGTGTTTCTCTCAGCATTAGCCCCGCTCATGATTATATCGACACTAGGATTTGGAAACATGCGTCCGGGATAAGGAGTATAGTGCGACGTCAATCATCTCATTTATGGCGCAGCGTCGTTAAACCGAAACTATCCACTTATAAGACAAGCTTGCATTCAGCGAATGGTTTGTATTGTTGTGTGATGTGCTCATACGAAAGCATCAGGTTCAAATTCCGAGAAAGAAGAAGAAGAGCCAATGGTATGAATGTTTGCGACTTCCTATTTTCAAGCCTCGTCATTTTAGGGCGGGTGATCAGTCACTTCGCCTGATCTTCGTAATCAAAGTGTATCGTCAGTGTACTCATGACAGCTGAGTTGGCTAGAGGGCGCAAATGATGCAGAAATCTCGACACACATTTCTGCTCTGGTTTGGTTTAAACCAGCGACCTCTCAGTCCAACGCGTTGACCACTTAACTAGACTATCATGCACTCTGCCAAAGAAATCTAAATCGAAAGTGGATTCATCTCCTACTCAGTCAGGAAAATTTACGGGAATTTTCGGGTGTAGAGGAAGCTGCAGCTTCATGTCACTGTCTATCTTGTATTGTATTTTTGTTTATTTCAAAACTTGCTGTCAAGACGCAACAACTCTGTCTATCTCTGTCTGTGTATTTGTCTGTTCGTCTCTCCTTTAACCTTTATTTACCCACTATGCCTTTTAGGTGGAATTTTGAGATGGCCCTTAGGCCTAGATATGTGTTGTATGTTGATGGTATTAAAACAGAAATGACAAGCTTTTAGTGATATTTCACATTTAAGGTCATTTTTTGGGATGTTCCAAAAATGGAACGTTGGGTCATTCCCACTAGCATTTTTTACAATGGCAGTTCAACATGAATACACGATACAATATTGGCTTATGCACAATTTAATGAAAACCAGTTTATTTAAAAGTATTAAAACTTTCAAAACAGTTCACCTGAAGTATCTTGAGGCACCTGACACATTCTTTGGTAATGTTTTTCTTCAAAAAATGGGGAAAAAAGAACGAGCCTGACTAATTAAAAGATATGTATTGCTCGATTCGATCGCAATGTGTCATGACAACCTTTGACGTGCCTGAGCACTTTTTCACAGGATTTACAGTATTGATACTGCTGGAACATGCTACTACATTGTTATCTGACTACCTAACGACAACAATTTTGGCATGCCATGTGTATTCAAATGTACCTCTTTCTTGTTTTGCCAAAAGTTTCTTGTCATTCAAAGGTGCTGTTCCGGTTCGACCATCACGGACATCATGTCCGTGATGGTCGAACTGGAATAGCACCTCTGAATGACTGCTGCCCAACATCTCAGCTTAGACAGAAGACTGTAACTAGTAAAAAGATTGGCAAATAATAACATGTGATATGGTTTCCTGTGATGAGTTAGGCAAAATGCATGGCAACGCGCTCACCAAAAGTGGTTTATGTGGGTCGCCTACTCCTGCCACAATAAATTAATGCTTGAAATGGATGAACATCCTATTCATGAATAAGACATCCAGATCTTATAACTAAATCTGATTGGCTTTCTTCTTATAAACATCTCTAACCCATGATGTCCATAGTTAGGCACCTACCGACTCATAAATGCTAAGTTTGAAATGAACAATTCCAAATCGCAAAGATTTGTGTTACTGATCATATAGTGCACACTCTGCCATTCTAGAGAGATCACTTGTCAGCTGCATGCTTGACAGTATACATCCTCCTTTCATGAATTTAGACATTGCAGTTGCTATTAGAGTGCATCAGGTACTCAACTGTGTTGCAGTTATTGCGTTATTTTCTAAAACTCCAATTTAAACTATGTAGGGCCTACTAATTATTACAAAATCAGTGTTATAACATGGGCATATATAAGGGGTTTTACGGGTGGGGTCACCTTAAATAAATTGCCGACATTTTTTCTATGCAATTATATGCGAAATACAAAAATAATGAACTTTTTCGACCATTTCCAATGGAAACCCGAAAACTTACCCCCCCCGAAATTTTACCTGGCTACGCACCTGGTTTAAAATAAATTAAATTAAACATAATATTAAAAACAAATTAATGATACATGCAACAATCCAACAGTATATATACTGGCAAATTATGAACAAGGAACACAATCACCTCATATTGGAATCATACTAATGAGAGTGCACCAACGTTCCAAAAATGGAACACGCTTCAAAACTCGGTTTTTTCTTCTAGAGTTTTGCTTGTTTTTCAGTAATTTTGGTTTTTATCACTGACTTTAGACATCAATCAACAAAATACAACTTGTCTCACCTGTAAAATTATGACACAAATATTTATTTCAACTTCCTAACAGATTTTTTTCCAAAATCACAAAATTCGTCAAAATTATGCATCTGTAGCACAAAAATAAATAAAGTCAATCAGAAATTTACCACTGTTTTACATTCTCCATTCTTAGATCTTTCATTTGATGTGCAAATATAATAAATTTACCAAGGCAAAATTATTATTTTTTAACATTACAAATTATGTTCCAAAAATGGAACGTTAGTTAAATAAAGGTTAAACAGAGACTCTCTCTCCACACTCTAGTCTGTGTCTCTCCATTTGTTCGTTTACAAGTGTTTCTGTCTGTTGTTGTTTACGTCCGCCTAACCTACTGTCTTTCTATATCTGTCTGTCTATCTGTCGCTCCCTCTCTGTCTCCCTCTCTGTCGCTCTCTCTCTCTCGCTTTCTCTCTCTGTCTCTCTGTCTCTGTCCGGCTGTCTCTGTCTCTCTCTGTCTCTGTCCGTCTGTCTGTCTCTTTCTCTCTGTCTTTCTATGTGTCTCTCTCTCTGTCTGTCGGTCTCAGGGCCGTAAATCTGCTTCGACAAGTGTGGAGGGAAAATTACCCGTTTGGAAGTGTGTATCCCCCCCCCCCACACACGCATATGTATGCACGCACACGTACACACACGCTGTCTGTCTAGCTGTCTCGATCTTGCTCTCTCGGTTTCGCTCTCCAGTGGCCCGTAAAGTGTTTAAAAGTTGTTAGCCAACCCATAGGCGGAGACTTGGTCTTGGGTTTGGGGCACCGGTGAAGGAGCGGCCGAAGGACGATCGGCGAGGCGCGCAGCGCCGACAGGGGATGGGTTTGGGGAGAGGGATGTGCCCCATCCCCATCTAATAATTTTTTAATTTCCACACTGTAATGGTAGCATTTTAAGCTGTCATCTGATAAAATTGCTCTATAATTTGAGTGCTGATAGGAACCAGCTGTCACTCGTAGCTAAGATGTAGTTTGAGCGTGTTTGAGTTGGGGTTGGGGGTTGGGAGGGGATGTGACACCTCCCCATCTAATTTTTTTTAAATTTCCACACTTTAATATGGTAGCATTTTAGGCTGTCATCTGAAAGAAATTGCTGTATAATTTAAGTGCTGATAGGAACCACCTGTCACTCGTAACTTGCATGTAGTTTGAGTCGTGTTTGAGTTTGGGGAGGGGTTTGGGAAGGGGAGGTGTCCCCTCCCCATCTAAATTGCTTTGAATTTCCACACTGTAATGGTAGAATTTTAAGATGTCATCTGAACAAAATTGCTTTATTATTTGAGTGCTGATAGGAACCAGCTGTCACTCATAGCAATTATTATTATATTCGCGAAATATTTCAGAAATATTGGGGGATATAAGCAGCTCCGTCCCCCCACCTCAAGTTTGGGGGGCCGTCCCCCCTAAGTCTCCGCCCCGAGCCAACCTCAGCCAAATACAGACCTAAGGCGGATAAAATTATGTCTTACATTATTCTGATATAATGTATACCAATATTTTTGTCATTATGTCATTTTTTACCACCGCTGGTGGATCTTGATCCTCTGCCTATCTGCCTATCGATATTGTTTATTATGTATTTTGTTTTTGACTGAGCGCCAGTGAATAAGCTGGTTCCGTGGCATAGCTTTTGTACTATTAGCGCTGAAACTTATACGCCAGGGATATCTACCTACTAGTACCCCTTCCATTGAAGTGTTGTGTGCCAAAGCAGACGCAGCTCTCTTCGCGGTTTTGCCGGATCCTGGGCATGTCCTACAGTGTATTGCTCCATCCTATCTGCGAAACCCGATACTCCCTAAGACCTCGTTCGCACAATCGTACCATTCCGCAATCTGACCCCTTACAAGGAAGTGATTTCCAAAATGCGACTGATGAAGGCGGCTGTTACAACTTAATTCGGGTGAAAACTAGAATTTAAAACACTTCTTCTCCTCATAATGATTAAAGACGGTTATGATGAAGATGAATGTTATGATGATGATAACGGTGATGATTATGTCGATAATGGCGATGATGAAAGTGATGATAATGATGACGATGATGATAATTATTCCGGTGGGAGATATATAATATGTCTTTTCAATTTTAGATGACGAACCATGCGGTTAAATCGATTGAAGAAAAGGCTTCTGTGTTCATTGTAAGCACGTGTCAATCACTTCCAAAATCGTTTTCTACTGTTTATGATTGCATGCATGGTGTAGCCATGTCACAGTGTCCTGCAAAAAAACAATATTTGATATCGTGTGGCAGCCTTGAGGAGTTCTTTATTCTTCCGCTGAACCCATGCATTGGCGACGTTGACATGTTAGCATGCAACAATGACGAGCTGGTCTTCACTGGCGACTTCCCAGTGTTGCCATGTGATGTGAGTGGCCTATCCGATAGGATTATGTTCTTCAAGATTGAGCCATACCACACGTATCCAGGTTTTGTTCGATTACGAACTTCGGGTGAAATGAACTATAACTGGAAATGCAAAAGATACGAAGTCAACCATACAGCTCATTCAGGAGAATACCTGGCGCTAGATTTGGCTTCCTTTGCAACAAATAATTATTCAGTAAATTTCAGTCAAGTATCGAATGGCATCGAGGTGTCAAGCATTGTTTGTGGGCCAGCAATTACATGTAAATCTCATGTAGATGCGAACGTAACTTTGGGAAATGATTCAGTCAGAGCCTTATTTTGCCCTCAGTGGCCTACAGAAGCCAAAAAGTGGCCTACTCGACTAAGAAAATACGGATGGCCGACAATGGATACAATCTCTGAAGTTGTACAAAATGGTTGTCATGTGGTTTATTCTCAACATCGTTCTTGCAGAGACGACGATGTACAGTGGAGATTGTCATATTCAATCGCGGAGTTAATTTTACTTCAGAGTTGGACTCGCATCCAACAGATTGTCTATCATTTGCTGAGATTCTTTGCAAAGAAAGAATTGATACAAAAGGGTTGTCCGAAGGAGGATGAGGTTCTCTGTCCGTATCATTCAAAGACGTTGATGTTATGGTCTTGTGAAAATATGCCCCCGGAATGGTGGAATTCCTTTTCTGTAATTGCAATTTGCTATGAATTGCTAAAAAATCTTTCAGAATGGCTAAAGAGGAGATTCTGTCCGAATTATTTTATTCCTGAAGCAAATCTATTTCATGAGCCAATGAACTCCGCAATGCTTCACCAGACCAAAAGACGACTAAATGAATTCCGCAACTCTGGCAATCTTTCTATTTGGTTTGTCGAAAATTACATACTGCCTATCACTCAGAGACAATTTGTAGATCCGTATACAAGAAAAGCAAGACCAGACTTTTTGGATTGTTTGCTGCCTCTCCTGGAATTTCGGAAAGCATTTAAAATAAAAACTTTGGATATAATGCTTTCTCTAAGTGTCTCAAATTCTATTAGTACTGTTCGTCGTACAATTAAAAACGGCTATTATTCAGGATTGCGCAAGTGTTTAAAAGAAGAACATGCAGCAAGATATAATCCAAAACAAGCGAGTACAAATCCATATCTTTCAACAATAGAGAAGGTCCTGTGTTTCAGATACTTTGCCATTGCACTGTTTAGTTTGCATACTGCACATGGTATATGTTACGGTGAGATATCTTGGGAAAGCAGTCTCTTTGCTGAACTTGTAGAAGCTATGTTGATTCACCCTAAAATAAGGTCACAACATCATAACTTTCCGAAAACGTCCACAGAACAAAGTAGTCGGTTTCAATACCTGCGTGCTCAGGGTCTCATGGAACATTTAACTGGATCAAATAGCCCTTCAGAATTTCAACTAGTGTCTGTTATGTCAAAAGAATTTCTTATTAAAGCTTTAGAAGTTGATGATTCTAAATCGAATGGCATTGCTCCTGCAGCTTTGGCCTATCTCGCTGCACTCCATTTTGCCATATCAGAATACGAAACAGCAATACGCTTCTGTTCGGCAGTTCTCATAGATCAGACTCCTCAAAGTTACAAGGAAACACTGAATGCAGGCTGCTTGTTGTTTATTGACGATGTCGCAAGAATAGTTGGATTGTGTGTGCTTCACAGGAAGATTACTGACAGTAATCTTCATTACATTGGCAGGCGGCTTTATCTTGATCTGCGTCTTTCACCAGAGGTTTTCGCTCATTATTTAACTGTATTATCAGCAGAGAGAAAATTCACGCGTTTAAATTTTTGTCATGATTTACCAGATTCAGAATTTCCCATGGACGAATATCTGAAGGCTTTAAGAAAGAAGAAATCTACTGTTCCGATGAAGTCAGATTCTAATTTCAACGCTACCAGACAGATCGTTTATCGCAGAACAGATTCTTTTACACAAACCGAGCCTATGAATCCTCTGATAAATATAGAAACGGTAATTGATTCTTTGATGGAATATGTTTTAGAAAATATGAAATTATTCTACAGTGTGATTCGCAATGACTTCGGTATCCAGTGCAACACAGTAGATTGCTATCGTGCTTTGTACCTTTACAAGTGTCGCCAATACGATTCAGTTTTGCGCTTATGTGAGCAAATTCTTCGTGAGTCTGAAATGAAGAACGATTTTCAGGCGTTTGCATTTACGAAAGTTTTGTTGTTGCCACCTTTTGACTCTTTTTTTGATAGAGACGTACAGTCGTTGCTTGGATTTCACACACTATATTATTATTTATCACTACTAAATGATGACATTCGGAAATGTGGGAAATCTGTCAGTTCAGCTTATGAACACGTGCTTTTCCACGATATGTACTTTGACTGTGGTGAAGAGTCCATAGAATCTTTTATGAACCGTCACTCCTTTAGAAGCCACTATTTTCTTGGAAGACATTTTCTTGCAAAATATTTAAAAGTCAGATGTTGTATCGACTGCAATCTTTCGTATTCAGAAGCAATGACTGAATTTGTTGCTCAGAAAACAACTAATCGTCCGTTTGAAGACATCATTCGCAGATTTCTTCTACGAAAGCTTCATATTATTAAAAAGTAACTAAAGAGTTTATTCACATCAATGACCAAATTCTGTTTTAGTGCGAAATGTTTGTTCCGTGATATGTGATGCTGAATACTTAAACTTACTTCAACGGTATTGTAACGTTACCAGGCTTAAGCTATCACCGTCGTAGTGTGGAAAAGCAAAATCTTACATGTCACTGCGGGGATAGGAGACCTTCAAGTTTTAACCGTACGCCAGTTAAATTGGTTAATCGGAGACGGTTCCCGTATTCTTGCACTTGGCCAAAAGAGAGGAAGGCATTTGAGAGGAAGGACACAGTTACAGCGTCATCAACTCTTTCAGCTGGGTTCGACACGTGACTAACTTCTCCAACCATTCAATTATCACTTGCTTGAGAATGAATTGTTGTACGACTTGTATGTACTCTTCGAAGGGGTTATATATTCTTTATATCACATTACGCTATAACACGTTACAATAACGAACATTAACGGAGAAATGGAGTGGCTTGCAAGACGTCGCCTTAACCCTTTGGAGGTGAGGTGGGGTATGACACTCCCCCAAGGCTATTCTACACTGCTTTTTCTACGGAAAACGTAAAACCAGCTTGGATTATTTTTGTCTACCTTAGTGAATGTAAAATACGGACACTTTAGGACACTTTCAGGTACTTTTGGACGCCATTTTTTTTATTTCTTGCATATTAAAGTGAAATTTTAATTTTTCGTATAGATATTGATTTTAAGGAATTTAAAAAAGTAACGGCACAGTGCCGAAAAAATGTGCGATTATAAGATATTTGATTTGCCAATTTATTCGCTAACTAGCTACAGAAATGACACTTTAGTTCTATATTTTAAACTGTGGATCCAATCCAATCGCCAGATCCTCCAGCTTCATCATAAGAACCTTTATTGAACATTTAAAAATATGTCTTGCATACATAAATATAAATTAAATATTAACCTACGTATAATAAGAGACCGAGAACAGCCGCCTGTCAAATATCGCCGTCTCACTTGTCAGGCGTAGAATCAATGACGAGAGAACAGAAAGAAAAATTATACGAAAATGAACTAAAGCCTCGGTAGCTATAATTTTTATTAGATGTCGCTAAACATTGGAATTCGTTTCTAAACACGTCAAAGGCAGCCAAAAGATGTCTTTGAACTTTCTGAATAATACCAACAATATCGCCCGATGCCCTTCTCCCCACTACGACAGAAATAATCAATATCGAGTCTTTGTACTTTGTCAGCAACCCATTTGGGACACATCGAATTATTATTATGGGTATGATGGAAAGGTTGAGCTATAGGGGGGGTCCATAGTGTAGTGTAAGTGGTAACATCAGTGGCGTGAAGAGCAGTAGGTAGAGGGATCGCTTCCCGAACCCTCCTAAAGGTCCACTCAGCCTATCATTCGCAAGATGGTGCGTTGGTAAAATTAGATGTAGGACGTGATGGGCGCTCTTTGCATGGCTGCTGTACGCAGTTAAATTCGACTCATGTAATAACTTGTGATCATCAGTTCATACTGATTTGTAATCATCCTGCATTGTGTCAGTTTGAAATTAAACGAAGATTATTATTATTATTATTGTTGTTATTATAATGGTGTAATGGATAGAGAGTGCAGGACTGTCATCTGAATGGTCGGGTGGTTCAAATTACAGGCCATGGCAGAACTTTCTTTCCAAATGTCCGCTCCACTTGTGCCCTATTACAGGCAGTCAATGCCACTATAATAGTGAGAACACTGTCCGTGAGAAGAGTAATGGAGCTAAATCATCTTATAGCATATGTGCGTATTTCGTTGCATTGGCTTTCTGTTCAGCCAAAGATTGGTGTCAAATTGCGTAATAATAATAATAATAATACTAATAATAATCGCTACAACAATAATAATAATAATAATAATAATCACACACACACAAATAAAAATAAAACAAAAAAAAAAAAAATAAAATAATAATAATAATAATAATAATAATAATAATAATAATAATATAATAATAATAGGCTAATAATAATAATAATAATATAATAATAATAATAATAATAATAATAATAAATAATAATAATAATAATAATAATAATAATAATAATAATAATAATAATAATAATAATAATAATAATAATAATAATAATAATAATATAATAATAATAATAATAATATAATAATAATAATAATAATAATAATAATAATAATAATAATAATAATAATAATAATAATAATGATAATGATAAAAATATATAATATAATAATAATAATAATAATAATAATAATAATAATAATAATAATAATAAAAATAATAATAAAAATAATAATAATAATAATAATAATAATAATAATAATAATAATAATAATAATAATAATATATATAATAATAATAATAATATATATAATTGCGTCTCCTAGTTTAAAAAGCACTGAACTCTGGTCACTAGGTATCGTTAAACTCTCGTCAATGATCTGCCTTCCTTGGACACCTTCAATAGCCTACGTCTTCCATCGGTCTTATAAATAAGTCATTCGCGTTCTAGAGCAGTAATATGCCAGAAAATAATCTTTGTCGGCGGAAAGGGCCTATGTTGTCATAAGCTGCCGTTAAACTGTGGATCCATCCACAATGGTAGATTGCTCCCACTCCCGTAGGCTATGGATTGATTGTAACATAGGTTGTCAATAACCCATTTGTGTGTCTTCGAACTGTTATGGAAATACTGAAATAGTATTTATCTCCAGTTTACGTCAGTTCCGTGCTGCGCGTAAGTCGAGGTTAAGAGAATGAAGTCGCTAGCGCTTCTTACCAGTGGCTGCCTCTAGGGTTAGCCGGATTTTAATTGTGTACGCACAATAGGCCGAAGATCACACGTAGGCCGGGGTCCGGGGTCGAAGGTATGTGGGGTATTATGAACGAGCGTCCAAAGGACGATCGCTGAGGGCGCAGCGCCGATAGGGGGAAGGGTTTGGGGAGGGGAATTTTCAGACTGTAATGGTAAACATTTTAAGCAGTCATCTGAACAAAATTGATCTATTATTTTAGTGCTAGCATTAACCAGCTGTCACTCGTAGCTAAGATCTTTTAATACACCTATCCACTAACTCTTCATCTCTTACCTTCACCTTTGATGCCTGTCCGCAATCTCGGTGTTACTTTTGATCCACATCTCGATCTCTTCTCTAACCATATCTCCAACCTCTCGCGCTCCTGCTCTATGCACATTCGTGACCTCCGCCGCATCCGACCCATGCTCAACTTCAAAACTGCCTCCAACATTCTGCTACCTCTATTGTCCACTCAAAGCTTGACTACTGCAATTCCCTCTTTCTCAACATCGAATCCACCAAAGTAAAGCGTCTGCAGCTCATCAAAACTCACTAGCCAGAGCCGTCACCAGAACGCCTAAGCATCATCATATCACTGCCATCCTCAAATCACTCCTTTGGTTAAAAATCCCAGAGCGAATTCACTTCAAAGTCCCTATATCACTAAAGTATACAACTTTCTGCAATACTCCCAACCCAGATATCTTCGCGACCTCTTCACCACGGCCGGATTAACATTTTGTAGGCCTGGTCCCAAAATTGTATAGTAGGCCCCAAATATATGTTTAAAAAAGTGTTGACGAAATTTAAATTATAGAACAGATATTTGTGAATTTGAAACTGTTTACGACCTGCTTTCATAATAGAAAACTGTCAACAATATCCTGAAAATCTAGCCGTTGCACAATTTCACACTTATTGTACATAACAGTACTGTACTGTTAATTTCTCAGTCTATCTTGCTCTGTCGTTGATATTAAAGCATTCCCATGCGATTTAGGTGACTAAGGGATCTTTCACCGCTACTGTGCTACAGTTAAACACTGGAAGTCTAAGATATACCCAGAGCAATGCAAACATTCGGAAATCCTTATATCAAATTGTTTCCTTCAAAATTATTTACAGCATTTGGAGAGGCGATGGTGATGGGCGGAAGAAGCTTGGGTGACTAAGTGATATACCACCGCTGCAGTTAGACACAGAAAGTGTAAGATATATATACCCAGAGCAATGCAAACATTCGGAAATCCTGATAGCAAATTGTATTCCTTCATAATTATTTGCAGCATTTGGAGAGGCGATGGTGATGGGCGGAAGAGGCCTATCACCAGCCACAGCAAGAGTAAACTGTCATGGGAAGTGGGAACCCTAACGACCTAAAGGAGCCAACGGTCACAAATCTCATAGGCCTAATTGTCTTAGCTGTCGAGTTACAAGTGATTAACGTTGTTTAGTTCCGGTAGTGTAGCTTGCTTAAAACATATTCCTATGGTTATGTCAAATGACGAAGATTTGAAAACTAAATACTAGTGAGTGGACAGTATTTAGAAATGTATGAAATGTTTAAGGTATACATTAATAATGGCAGGCCCCTTATTTGTGAAATTTTTTAGTAGGCCTGGGTCTGTGGACCCACTGGCCCACTGGACCCAAGGGTTAACGCAGGCCTGCTGTCCAATCCGCTCTACCTGCTCCATCCTCCGTCTTCACTCTTTCGACCTCCGGTTACTTATTCACCTCAAGTTCTCCCAACCAAGCCTTCTCCAACACTGCACCACGTCTCTGAAACGATCTGCCTCTGAATTCCGCACTTTTTGGTTTCTCAACCATCATCTCCAATCACCCACCATCATCCGCATCAGGCTCCCTCTATCCATCACCCAAGGCTTTCCACTCGAAACTAAAGTCTCTCCTCTTCAAAAACTCTTACCCCGACTCAACTGATCATCTACCTTCCAAGTTCCAACTCCTCGACCTAAACGACACCCACCTTGGCAGTTACTCTGACCCCTCTGATCAACTTGAAACCTGACATTGACCTCCTCCGATAACACTCTCCGGACAACCCTTCTGACTAGACGCAGCGCTCGCGAATAAGCTGGTGCTCTCGTTTGGCTTTAGAGTGGCGCTTTAGAATTTTGGAGATTATAAGATTACGCTTACGAAATCAAGTCCGCAATAGCCAAACTCCTCTGTTCCTTTCGGTGTCAGGTCAAAATCCGTGGAGGGCAAGCCAAGTAGACAGCATGGTGCTACGGTGGCAATCGGTGATGATGGTGGTCGTGGGGTGGCGCAGGACGTAGAGTCAAGGTACGACTGCTTGAAGGGTTCGGTTTTCAGTCGTGAGTGGAAAGTAGATGAGAGGCAAGAGGAGGGAAGATGAGAGGTAGAAGGATGAGCAAACTGGCGGAGTTCTTTTGGGAGTCCGTTTCAAAGAGTAGGTGCAACGGTTGCAGAATTTAAGAGAGGATGAGACTGGAGGCCGAGATAGTGATAGGTATGATGATGAGCGAGTAGACCCGGGCGGTTGGTTGGTTTGAAGGGCGTTGTAGGTAAGAGATACTATTTTGTACTGGATGCGCTGAGGGACTTTTAGCCAAGGAAGTGATATGAGAACAGGGGTTACGTTTGGGAGTTTTGATGACTGTTTGCAGGCGTTTCATTCGAGAAGAGTAGATGCTGTTAAAAAGGAGTTACATTAGTCGAGTTTGGAATGAACAATTTAAGGTTATTGTACACTCGGTCTTGTAGTCAAGTATAGTGCGCAATTGACAAAGGTGATGTGATCGGAAAAGGTAAGGTTCTTATCGAAAATGATTCCAAGATTGCGAACAGGAGAAGAGTAAGGTACGGGAGAAGTGAGATCTTTCGGACAAAGGTCGGGCGGATATGCTAGTTTGTTTAATTGCTCGTGGAGGCCAATAATGAGAAGTCCTGTTTTTGAAGAGTTAAGAGATAGCAGGTCAGCGTTCATCCATGCAGGCTGAAATCTGAGTGATGGTGTTGCGTATGTGATCTAGTGCATCTGGAAGGCAGTGAGGGTGAAAGATATGAAGAGTTGTGTGTCGTCGGCATAGAGGTGATGAAAAGCAGAGGATGAGGAATTGAGTTTGCCAAGTGGGGAGGTGTAAAGAATTAACAGCAAAGGACCGAGAGCAGAACCTTGAGGAACACCGCAGGTGAGCGTGTGCGGATTAGACGAGTGACCAGGGGCATTGACAGTGAAAGAGCGTGAGGAAAGGTATGAGATATAAACCACTAGATGGTGTTAGACTGTTAATTGACCTGTTAAAACTAGTATCTAAGTTTTTATAATTTTATAACTTAATAATATTTCACTTTTTTCATTTGCAATTTTTCATTTCTTAGCCTTTCAGCGCTGTACGCACTAGCGTAAGTGCGTACGCCTAGCGGCGCCCCTGCTGCCTCTAGTGTTAGCCTAAAGGAATGCTCTTCTTTTCTATGTCCATCATGATAGTCTGTCTCTGTGTCTTAGTGGACTGATCTTACGGATGATTTTAACTTGATTTAAGGTTTGGTTTTGGTACGCCATCGGTTGATGCTTTGTGATTTAGAAACCGGTGCCTTAGGAATAATTGCTAATCACAATTGCAATCTGATATTTGCTCATAATATGCTTTATATTATGCAGATATGCATACTGGGTGGGCCAAAAAGGAATCCCTATAGGCATTTTTGCTAATATTTCGGGTAAAAGTAAGAATCTTTAAATCACGTTTCAGATTTAAAGGTAATTCATATCCACGTATAATGGCGAAATTTCACTGAAAAGTTTCTGATATTACCTCAAAATGTGCGCAAATGAACCTCCTACTGCTACCAAAAACGTAAAAAATATATTCCATATGGGACAGGTTTGCGAAGCAAAAAACGCAGCGGGGTGGTGGTAATCATCCCCTCCGGGGCCCCTGGTAGCCAAATGGTTAATGATTATTATTTATATAATATTATGTCTCAAATCTCTTTTGCTGCAGCGTGTTAAATATATTCGCTAGATGACAGGATACAATTTCCAAAACTTCAGCTTAGTTTTCATTTTGGCGAACACTTTCATCGTCGCCATTTTGTGCTTTTCAGTTTACCCCAGATTATGGAGAAATTCGACTTTAATGCCAAACCTGGTTAGATTCTATAATTCTGTGCATATAATTTAGGTAATTTATTGGACAGACACATTTATTTAAAGTCAACGAGAGAGTTGCTAAACTGTGGTTTGATCTTAATGTTTTATTCCCCTGGAAAGTCATTCGGACGAAACACTAGATGTCGTTAGACGCAGTTCGTTAGACGCAGTTCCTTTTCATGCATCGTTCTTTGTAACTGGTTGTTTATTACTCGTTGGTCAACAAGCGGGTAGACTTTTAGATTTGGGGGCCCGGGCCAAATGTTACAAAATTTTACTTGGTGACACCTAAGACCATAAGTATTCAAACCTGCATTTTAGCGTATTTTGGTCTTGGGTAAAGTCGTAGTTTACGTTGCTAAATTATTGGATGTTGTCACTGTAAAATGGAAGCTGGATTGATGAAAGAAATTGTTTCCCTAAGTGGAAGTGGTTGATGAAACGTTCCCAAAGTTCAAAATGAATCAATCGATCAGCTAATTTTTCCTTTTAAAGAAGCTTGAAATGTGGAGAAATGTTTGACCAAATAGAAACTGGATTGATGAAAATAATTGTTTCCGTACTAGAAGCTGATCCATGAGAATATATCTTTGCATAAATAAAAAGTTCCATTGATGAAAAATATTTCTTTTCTTAAATAGAAGTTTGATTGATAAAAGTAATTTTTTCAAATTAAATAGAAGTTGATTTGCTGAAAAATTTCTTAATGAAATGGAAGTTGTGATTGATGATAGTTAACAATATGACATAGGTAGACTGTTTACTTACCAACGCCAAGTACGGCATTGGAGACCATTAGAATAATCTAGCAACGTAAACTACGACTTTACCTTAGTCTTGTTTCTAACAGCCAAAAGTAATAGCGTATTTAATTATTTCAATGATTTTTATGATTACTGTCATCAGTTCAACGTATATTTGTGCCTGCTCACCAAGAACTGATTAAATATGCTTTAGAAAATCTGAAATCCTTCTACAGTGTGATTCGCACTGACTTTGGTATTCATTGCAACACAGTAGATTGCTATCGTGCTTTGCACCTTTACAAATGTCACCAATACGATACAGTTTTGCGCTTATGTGAGCGAATTCTTAGTGAGCCTGAAATGGAGAACGATTTTAAGGCGTTTGCATTTACGAATGTTTTGCTGGTGCCACCTTTTGACTCTTTTTTCGATAGAGACATACAGTCGTTGCTTGGATTGCACACACTTTGTCATTATTTATCACCGCTGAATGATGAGATGCGGAAAGTTGGGAAAACTCTCAATTCAAATTATGAACACGTATTTGTCAACGCTATGTACTTTCACTTTTGTGATGCATACACTGAATCTCTTATGAACCGTCCAACCATTAGATGCCGCTATATTCTTGGAAGAGATTTCATAGCAAAATATTTAAAAGTCAGATGTTGTATCGACTGCAATCTTCCGTATTCAGTAGTAATGACTGAATTTGCTGCTCAGAAAAAAACTAATCGTCCGTTTGAAGATATCATTCGCAGATTTCTTCTACGAAAGAGTCATACTGTTAAAAAGTAATTAAAGAGTTTATTCACAGCATTGACCAAATTCTGTTTCGTGTCAAATGTATGTTTCGTGATTATGTGATGCTGAATACTTAAACTTACTTCAACGTTATTGTAACGTGACCAGGATTAAACTATCGCCGTCGTAGTATAGCCACTTCAGTGTGGAAAAGCAAAATATTACTTGTCACTACGGGATAGGAGAATCATCTGGTAAGATCTTAGACTGTTTCCCATAATCCGGTTTCATCATGGTGAACTGGAGGCCGATCCCGTATTCTTGCAATTGGCCACAAGAGAGGAAGGCTTGGGGGGAGGGACACAGAGTTACATCGTCATTAACTATTTCAGCTGGGTGCGACATGTGACAATAACTTCTCTATCCATTCAATTATAACTTGCATGAGAATGAATTGTTTTACGACTTCTGTGTGTTCTTCGAAGGCGCTATATTCTTAAGCACTAGAAGTACCGAATGGGTCAATCTGACCCCTTTTTGTTCTTTGCACCGACGGGTCGATCTGACCCCTGTATTAGTACTTGCATGTCAGGCTACGCATTTCTTGTCTATAATCTATTCAGTAATACTATAGATCACAGCTAATTACGTAATCAAATGTGAGAAGATAGGAGATCAGGTGAGAGGAGAAGATCTTGTGAGGTTAAAGAAGATCTGGTCAGAAAAGAGATCTGGTGAGAGGATAGCTGGTGAGAGGATATCTGGTGAGAGGAAAGAATATCTGGTCAGAAAAGATATCGGGTGAGAGCAGAGGAGATCTGTTGAGAGGAGATCTGGTGAGAGAAGAGGAGATCGGGTGAGAGGAGAGGAGACCTGGTGAGAGGAAAGAAGGTAATGTCCGTGGATAGAGCTGGTGAGGGGATAGGAGATCAGATGAGAGGAGAGGAGATCAGGTGAGAGGATAGAAGATCTGGTGATAAGATAGGATATCTGGTGAGAGGAGAGGAGATCTGCTGAGAAGAGAGGAGATCTGGCGACGGGTTAAGAGATCTGGAAAGAGGAGAGGAGAGATATGGTTGGAGGAGAGAAATAGTAGATCTGGTGATAGGAGATCTCCTATTTTCCCATTCCAGCTTACTTATTACACTTGCTTATGCTTATGAAATTAATGTTAATAAAGTTTTTTTGTCAATTTCATTGAATTTGCAATTGATTTTGCATTATAAAATACAATTATAGCGAAGAATTCGCTATAATTGTTCTCCAGTAGGTTCGAAAGCGTAGGAAAGTTAATGTATCGCCATGGCTATCTGTATGTCTGTATATATCTATATGTCTCTCGCTCTCTCTCCCCCTCTCTCATTCAAACAAGAAGAACAACAGTATGAAGTGAAGCATGAATATGAACCTCGAGAGCAGCAGTGTAACGAAAGGAAAGAAAAAACACCAAAAACAAACGATAAAAGACAAATCGTTGTTAGACGAAGAATTCGCTACAGTTCTCCAGTAGGTTCGAAAGCGTAGGAAAGTTAAGCGACTGGTCGCATAGTAACTGTTTAACGCGCTGTGACATAATAAAGACGATTAACTTCTTCCTCATCGTCTATATAGGCTTTGGATTGGCATCACCAGATGGTAGGTGGTTTTTTGTTTATTGTATTGTATTGTATTGTATTTGAACACTTGTTATAGCGCCCCTACCAGATTTCCCATTCAGAGGCGCTTATGTCCTATTATTGTGGACGTCAATGGCCGTTAAGTCGACCCTTCCTGTTAGTTGGAGGAATCGACTGTCATCCTATAGCGATTGGATTGGATCCTCAGTTTACCGGCAGCTTATGAGAACATAGGCAGTTTCCGCCGACAAAGATTCTTTTGGCACATTACAGCTCATTAGCTCATTATTGTGTGTATTTCGTTTTTAACGACTAGCTGTGTGGTAACAAAGACCATTAGCGTCGCCCTCCTCCTTTATCTCGGCTTGGGACTGGCACTGTCAGAAAGCGAACAGTGGCGGAGTTAGCTCATTATTAAACGTATTTGCTGAATTTATGGCGTCTGAGGACAGCGTGTTGTAGGTGTCTAAGATGAAACACAATCATTCATTGTTTAGCGATATCTTGTAGCTGTCAAGGTCAATTAGCTTATTTTGATATTATATTTATTTCCCCATTGGCACGGGTAGTGATGCGTTATTATAATTATGAGAGATAATCAACGTCTCCATCCGTCTTTATCCAGGATTAGGATTGGCTCCATCCGGGGATATAATTTTTATAGCGTTGGCTGAGACTTTCTTTCATGTAGGCTATACGCAATCGAGGAATGATAATCGCAGCGTAAGTGATCAGCCTTGACCTCTTCCATTTTCAATTATTCGGACTGGTATCACTCAATGTTAGGCAGTTATTCATAGCTGTAGTTTCTATTTTGCGACGCTGCTTCATGAGATAATGAATTAGCGTCGCCCTCCTTTTTATCCAAGCCTCGGACTGGCGCGACCACGGTCCTGGCAGTGGCGGTGTCTAACTAAGGTGGCGGTAGGTGGATCCAAAGAAATGGATATGGCGCAGACTAATAATTGTGAACGAAGGACTTACTCAACGTCCTTAGACAGTAACCGTCTCTGGGAAACAGGATCGAACCAGGACGCTCTTCCTATTACAGGCCGAGCGCTCTAGCCCATCGGACACCATGATCGGTCTGCAAAGCGTCGCAATACAGTTACCTTAATAACAGAAGCAGAGGATCTGAATCTTGAACTAACAGCAGAGGCACACCATTTTCTAACCCTGGACATATTTTTTTGAGAGCGGGTGGCTTCGCCTTCTCATCTTCCGACTGGCTCCATCCAACAGGCAACAGTAGGCACTTTTTCATTGTCTATCACCATTTGTGGCCGTTGAACATCAACATTGGGTTACGAATCGGGGGCCGGTTTGGACTCTAGCCATTATAAGAACCGCTGTATATATAGCATACTTAGGATGAGTTAAAAAGGTGTTTAAGACGCGTACTGTATCTGTATTACTAAGCGACATCTTGTGGTCGTTAAGGGCCGTTAACGTCGACATTTAATGTCTTCATTATCCCTCTGTGACTATCAATACCTCCTCCTCCTCAATTTTCCTCTGATATACAATTACGCCTCTCGTTCAATTCTGTGGTTGTATAATAAATTTGTGTCTATTTGTTTGAATGTATTAATCTTGCCATGTACACTGTACAGTGCTGTGCGTTTGCTAGTGCTTCTCAATAAAGGATATAATTACTTACTTACTTACTTACTTACATACTTAATTACTTAATTACTTACTTACTTACTTAATTACTTAATTACTTACTTACTTACTTAATTACTTAATTACTTAATTACTTACTTACTTACTTCTGTTTTCGTTGAAACCGTTTTCGGTTGGTGTTATACATCAGAAGGCGTTGTTGGAAAGTAGCGAGGGAACTCTTCTGGAAAGGCTTTCGGAACAAATGTTCGATTGCCTGGAGGTTTTCAGCTGGGTAGAGAGGTCCCTTTGAGTCTGCTCCTTTAGCGGTCTATCTGGATAGATCTGTGAGAGATCAAGCGTCACGCTTCGTCAGTGAACCTTAACCCTCAGGCTACCAAACTTTTTTTGTGACGTTGGCTACCAAGGCGGGGGGTGGTTACCACCACCCTGGATATCGGGTTTGGTTTCACATAATTATCATATCTTGTAATACACCAATGGATTCAGCATTCAATTCTGTACAAAATGGTATATTTAGTTGTACATTATGTGAATGCACCTCGAAATTACATCATTTTTAACAAAGGAACCGATAATTAGCGATATTTTATATTATTGCGTACATTTTGCGTACATTTTGTACTTTTTGTATAAACAAATATAAGATTATGTGTGTTTTGAGACTGATCTATGTATCCAAGATGCACACATACATGTTTATATACGTATAAATATATATCCATACATATATATATCCATATATATATATCCATACATATATATCTGTTTACGTTGTGATGCTGTATTCAGCCATTTTCACTCCTCAAAACGTGTGTAAATGAACCTCCTATAGCTACCTAAAAGGACAAATTTTGATTCCATACGGAAAAAGTTTGAGATGACAAAACTTAGGGGGGGATACCACCACCCCCCCTCTTGGTAGCCGGAGGGTTAACGGCTGAGTTGAGCCACCGATATCTCGGCTGACAGTCGAGCACGTTGACCGTTATACTATCGTGGATATAAATAGCATTTCAGTATGTCCATAACAATTCAATGGCAATCAAATGCGTTGCTGATAAATGTAGTACGAACGATAATTATCCAATGTTAGCTGAACCATTGATGTCGACCTTAACTTACATTCGATCTGTACGAGAATATGTTACATTCTAGCGACATCTTGGTTACTGTTTAACGACACTGTGTCATAACAAAGATGATTAGTGTCGCCCTCGTCCTTTCTCCAGTCTTGGGAATGGCACTACCACAGGTATACGGTAGTGGCGGAGTTTATTTTAGCGACAGAGTGTGTGTCCACAGTTTAACGGCAGCTTATGACAACATAGGCCGTTGCCGCCGACAAAGATTAGTTTTGGCATATTACAGCTCATTAATTTAGAACGCGACTGCAGACGACCTTAAAAGTTCGATCGAATCCTTATTAATGGTGTCCAAGGACGGCGTTGCATTATCGATGGTTTAGCGACATCTAGCGCCGAATGTTCAATGTTTAATATACTATGAGCCCCAATTTGACACGTGTGCTGAACAGGAATCCAATGCAAAGAATGACGCAAAGGGATAACAAGTCGAAATAGTTCCCTTTACATTCGTAATAACAGTGTACTTACTATAGCTGCGGTGGCTAAGTGGTAAAGTGGATCGAACAGCTGATTCTCCTATCCATTCAGTGACAAGTAAGAGTTTGCATTTCCACACTGAAGTCACCGCACTACTACGGCGATAGTTTAAGCCTGGTCACGTTACAATACCGTTGAAGTAAGTTTAAGTATTAAGCATCACATATCACGAAACACATAATTATTTCAGACGAAAACATAATTTGGTCATTGATGTTAATAAGCTATTTAATTTACTTTTTAAGAAACTGAAGCTTTCGTAGAAGAAATCTGCGAATGACGTTCTCAAACGGACGATTAGTTGCTTTCTCAGCAGCCAATTCAGTCATTGCTTCTGAATACGGAAGATTGCAGTCGATACAACATCTGACTTTTAAATATTTTGCTACAAAATGTTTTCCAAGACTATAGTGGCATCTAATGATGTGACGATTCATAAGAGCATCATACCTCCAGTTAAAGTGCATATTGTTGAAAGCCTCTAGCTCATAAGGTGAAAAGAGAGTTTTCAGAAATTTCCCATATTTCCGAATGTCATCATTCAGCGGTGATAAATAATAACAGAGTGTGTGCAATCCAAGCAACGACTGTACGTCTCTATCGAAAAAAGAGACAAAAGGTGGCAACAACAAAACATTCGTAAATGCAAACACTTTAAAATCGTTCTTCATTTCAGACTCACGAAGAATTCGCTCACATAAGCGCAAAACTGTATCGTATTCTCGACACTTGTAAAGGTACAAAGCACGATAACAATCTACTGTGTTGCACTGAATACCAAAGTCATTTCGAATCACAGAGTAGAATGATTTCATATTTTCTAAAACATATTCCATCAAAGAATCAATTACTATTTCTCTAATTAACATTGGATTCTCGGTTTCTGTCAAAGAATCTGTTCTGCGATAAACGATCTGTCTAGTAGCGTTGAAATGTGTACCTGACTTCATCGCAGCAATGCATTTCTTCTTTCTTAAAACCTTCAGATATTCGTCCATTGGAAATGCTGAATCTGGTAAATCATGACAAAAATCTAAACGTGTGGATATTCTTTTGGCAGACAATACAGTTAAATAATGAGCAAAAACCTTCGGTGAAAGACGCAGATCAAGATAAAGCAGTCTGCCAATGTAATGAAGATTACTGTCAGTGATCTTCTTGTGAAGCACACACAGTCCAACGATTCTTGCGACATCGTCAATAAACAACAAGCAACCTGCATTCAGAGTTTCCTTTTCATTTTGAGGAGTCTGATCTATGAGAACTGCCGAACAGAAGCGTATTGCTGTTTCGTATTCTGATGTGGCAAAATGGAGTGCAGCGAGATAGGCCAAAGCTGCAGGAGCAATGCCATTCGATTTGGAATCATCATATTCTAAAGATTTAATGAGAAACTCTTTTGACATCAGAGACACTAGTTGAAATTCTGAAGGGCTATTTGCTCCAGTTAAATGTTCCATGAGACCCTGAGCACGCAGGTATTGAAACCGACTACTTTGTTCTGTGAACGTTTTCGGAAAGTTATGATGTTGCGACCTTATTTTAGGGTGCATTAACATAACTCCAAGAAGTTCAACAAAGAGACTGCTCTCCCAAGATATCTCTTCGTAGCATAAACCATGTGCAGCATGCAAAGAATACAGTACAATGACAAAGTACCTGAAACACAAGATCTTTCCTATTGCTGGAAGATATGTCATTAAACTGTGATCTGTGTCACTACATCTTGGTTCTTGTTCACGTTTTAAATTAATGCGCAATCCTGAATAAAATCCATTTTTAATCGTACTGCGACCAAACATATTAGAAGTTGAGATACGGAAAGAAAGTAGTAAATCCAAACTTTTTAATTCAAATGCTTTCCGAAATTGAAGGAGAGGCAGCAAACAATCCATGAAGTCTGTTATTGGCTTTCTTGTTTTTCGATCTACAAATTGTGACCGAGTGATTGGCAGTATGTAATTTTCCACGAACCAAATAGAAAGATTGCCAGAGTTGCGGAATTCATTTAGTCGTCTTTTGGTCTGGTGAAACATTGCGGAACTCAGTGGCTCATGAAATAGATTTGCTTCAGGAATAAAATAGTTCGGACAGTATCTCCTCTTTAGCCATTCTGACAGACGTTTTAGCAACTCACAGCAAATTGCAATAAGAGAAAAGGAATTCCACCATTCCGTTGGCATCTCTTCACAAGTCCATAACATCAACGTCTTTAAATGATACGGACAGAGAACCTCATCCTCCTTTGGACAATCCTTTTGTATCAATTCCTTCTTTGCGAAGAATCTCAGCAAATGATAGACAATCTGCTGGATTTGAGTCCAGCTCTGAAGTAAAATTAACTCCGCGATTGAAAATGACAATCTCCACTGTTCTTTATCGTCTCTGCAAGAACGATGTTGAGCATAAACCACATGACAACCATTTTGTACAACTTCGGAGATGGTATCCATTGTCGGCCATCCGTATTTTCTTAGTCGAGTAGGCCAATTTTTGGCTTCTGTAGGCCACTGAGGACAAAATAAGGCTCTGACTACATCACTTTCCAAAGTTCGGTTTGACTCCATTATTTTTTTTGATGTAATTGCTGGACCACAAACAATGCTTTTCAGCTCGACTTCATTCGGTACTTGATTGAAAATTGCTGAATAATTTGTTAGAAGAGAAGCCAGGTCTAGCTGCAAGAATTCGCCCGGATGAGCTGTATTGTTAACTTCGTATGTTTTGCATTTCCAGTTATAGTTCATTTCACCCAAGTTTCGTAATCGAACAAAACCTGGATACCTATAGTATGGTTCAATCTTGAAGAACATAATTCTATCGGATAAGCCGCTCATATCATTTGGCAACACTGGAAAGTCGCCAGTGGAGGCCAGCTGGTCAATTTTGCAAAATAACACATCAAAGTCGCCGATGCATGTATTCAACGGTAGAATATAGAACTCCTCAGTGCTGCCACACGAAATCGAATACTGTTCTGGTGCAGGATTCCTTGACAAGACTAAGTTATGCATGCAATCAGAAACAGAAGAAAACGATTTAGGAAGTAATTGGCATGTGCTAACGATGAACACAGAGACCTTTTCTTCATTCGATTGAATCGCATGGTCTGTCATCTAAAATTAAAAAGACATTTCTCCCACTTGAATCATCATCATCATCATCATCATCATCATCATCATCATCATCATCATCATCATCATCATCATCATCATCATCATCATCATCATCATCATCATCATCATCATCATCATCATCATTATATCACCTTCATCATCGCCATTATCGTCATAATCATCTTCATAATCGTCACCGTTATCACCATTACAAAAGTCTTCATCATCATAATCGTCGTTAGCATTGTCAGAAGAAGAATAAGAGGAAGTGTTCTAAGCTCAAATTGTCACCCAAATCAAGTTATAACATCAGTCAAAATTCGGACGATCCTGTTCTGAAGACAACTTAGACCTACTTTCAGCTATTCTCAAATTCACAGTGATCGGTGTTGAGAAGTAACCTTTCCTCAAATATACAATTACAAATCCAGGTAATTAACATAAGGGCCTTCCATAAATGACGTAACGCTATTTTGGCCGATTTTAACCCCCTCTCCCCCATGTCACACTTCGTCACAAAAAGTAACACCCCCTGAAAATGACGTCACAAAGCTCTGACCCCTAAAACCAAATTTACACTTGATGATAAACATGTTTCAAATCCCATTTATTGTCATTTTAATACGTATTTAAAAATCTGATGGTGACAAATATTTAAATAATTAGAAAATTATTAATAATGGTGCCCATATACATTAAAATAATCAAAAATTATGAAAATTTTAATACTCAAAATTAGTGCTGCTATTTTAAGATTAAATTGTTGTTAATTGTTAAATTTAATTACACAGACCTGATGTGACGTCACACTTCGCTGACCCCCTCCCCATGTCACACATCGTCACAAATTGTCGACCCTCCCCCCTAGGTGCGTGACGTCATTTATGGACGGCCCCTAATTAGTCTTGAGAGCAATATCTACTTGTCAACGTCTGTAACTATAAAATCTAAAAGCGTTGGACTATACCTGATGTGTTGGCATCCCGTTGAACAAAACAACCAACGGCGCCATAGAAGTATGTATGTATGTATGTATGTATGTATGTATGTATGTATGTATGTATGTATGTATGTATGTATGTATGTATGTATGTATGTATGTATGTATGTATGTATGTATGTATGTATGTATGTATGTATGTATGTATGTATGTATGTGTATGTATGTATGTATGTATGTATGTATGTATGTATGAGCACTTGTTATAGCGTCCCTTCAAGATTTCTACTCAGAGGCGCTCCCGACTACAGCGCGGATACTGAATCGGAGTTTCACGTCTAAGCGCATGAGCAATTGCGAGTGAAGGACTTGCCCAGGGTCCATACCCTGTACTAAAACCCATAATCGCAGATCCTGGCGGCAGTTCGACATCGAGCGCTTCAGATCTGACCTCGCTGCCTCCTGTCTCTGTGACTGAACCCTGGGTCCTCCTTCGTGTGACGATGCTTCAGTGGTGGCCCTGCGGTTCGACGAGGTCATCACGGCCATACTCGACGCCCATGCGCCGATGGCTGACATAACTTGCCGTGTGAGGACCTCGTCTGACAAGTGGTACGACACTGAGTGTCGTTCCGCGAAACGTCATGCTAGACGGCTCGAGCGTCGCTACAAAAAGACACGTTCAGCTACGGCCCGTGAGTGCTGGGTGGAGTCGTTGGATCGATGCATCGGCTTGTCCAGTTCAAACGGGATGCTACTGGAGATCAAAAGTAGACATTCAACGTGATCCGGCATCCCCTTGGCGCGCGATTAACGACGGACTGGGCAGAAAGGGAGATGGCGCCCCGAGTCCAGCTGCTGGACTCTCAGCCGAGGCCTTCGCCGACTTCTTCGATCAGAAGGTCTCTGATGTCAGGTAGGCCACCGATGGCGCGCGACATCCAGACGGCTGATCGATTCCTGTCATTCGCACCCGTAACATCCGACGTCGTATGCCGAATGGTCAACGAAGCCGTCAACAAATACTACATGAAGGATCCCATGCCGACGTGGCTGCTCAAGTCCTGTATCGATCTGATAGCTTCATATATCGCGTCAGTTTTCAACTCTTCGCTGTCCTCCGGCGCCTTTCCGACGTGTTATAAGGACGCGTACGTCACTCCTCACCTGAAGAAGCCGACGCTTTCCCCCTGCGAACTCTCCAGCTACCGACCGATCTCCAACCTCTCATTCCTTTCGAAATTTTTCGAGCGCGTCGTTAGCGTCCATCTAACCGAGTACCTGTCGTCGGCCGGTCTTCGGTCCATCAGTCGGCATGCCGGAAGTATCACTCGACCGAGACCGCTCTCCTAAAGGTGGTAACCGACCTCACGAAGGCGATCGAGGCGGGCGACCACGCTCTGCTTGGTCTGCTTGAGATCTTTGTCGCCTTCGACACGGAAGACCACGATGTTCTGGTCGAGCGCTTGTCCAGGACATACGGGATCCGCTCGGCTGCGCTGGACTGGCTTCGCTCCTATCTCTGCAATTGCCGACAGACGGTCCTCTTCGATGGGGTTCATTCAACCGTCCGTTATCTCTTCTGTGGAGTCCCTCAGGGCGCCGTGCTTGTACCGCTGCTGTTCCTGCTCTACACTGCCGACGTGGGTGAGCTTGCTTCGAGTCTCGGCCTGTCGTCACACTTCTATGCCGACGATTCTTAGCTCTACACGTGGGGACCTCCATCGACAGTCGAACAGCAGCGGCGACGAATGGAGCTTGGCATTGAGCGGATCGCTGAATGGATGCGGTGCAACAGATTGCGACTCAACCTCGAGAAGACGGACTTCATGTGGTGCGCGACTCGCAGACGGTGTCTCCATCTCAACACCGACGCGCTGAGTGTCTGTGGGGCCCTAATACGGTCCTCGACCTCTGTGCGTGATCTCGGCGTCCTGCTGGAGTCTGATCTGTCCATGAGGCGCCAAGTCGCGTGGACCGTCGGCTCTTGTTTTCGCCCGCTCCGTCTCATCAGGAGCTGTATCAAGTCCTTACATTTTTGAGGCTGCGAGAGCGACCGTCGCCGCCTTCGTCGCTTCCAAAGTGGACCGCTGTAACAGCCTACTGGCCGGCGCGCATGCGTGTCTCTTGGACGGACTCCAGTCGGTTCTCAATGCTGCGGCGACACTTATCTGCAATAGGAGAAAGTACGACCACATCACGCCGCTCCTCCGCCATGTCCTCCATTGGCTGCCTGTTCCGTTCCGCATCGAGTTCAAGCTCTGTCTGCTTGTCTTTAAATCACTACACGGAGCTGCGCCCGAGTACCTGCGCGATTACTGCACTGGGACTCATTCCTCCGCGTCCGGGCTCCGGCTCCGATCGCTTGCGAAGATTGATCTCCGTGTGCGGAGGATGAGGACGCGCTTCGGTGATCGTGCTTTCTCGGCCGCCGGTCCTCGATGCTGGAACAGACTTCCTCCTGCTATTCGATTGACTGACTCAGTGGACTCTTTTAAATCCATGCGAAAATCACATTTGTTCGCCAGGGTTTATCCCGACTGTTGTTAGTTGTCCTGTAAGGCGCCCTTGTAACGGCATGGTCGTGTTACGGCGCCATATAAATTGTCGTAATTATTATTATTATTATTATTATTATTATTATTATTATTATTATTATTATTATTATTATTATTATTATTATTATTATTAATTATTATTATTATTAGCCTACTATTATTATTATTATTATTATTAATAATATAATACTAATATTATTACTAATAATAATATTAATATTATTATTAGAGGCGCCAAATAAATTGTCGTAATTATTATTATTATTATTATTATTATTATTATTATTATTAATATTATTATTATTATTATTATTATTATTATTATTATTATATGCGGCGGCTTGAGGTGGATTTGAACCTGCAACCCTCGGGCTGCAAGGCACCGAACATACCCTTACACCACCGCGCCCCACAAGTAGATTACGTTCGCGCATCATTTGAAGCCAGTAAATGGGAAAAATGTTAATAAGTAAGTAAGTAGACCTACGTTTGTATGTATGTATCAAGACACTTAATATACAGCGCTGTCAGTACCTCACAGCTTCGTTGCAGGGATGATTACTGATGTAAATAAGCACGTTCAAAGTAAGTTTGAAAATGTTGCTGAACGGAGTAAAATGCTGCAGGAAATGTAGATGTGTTGCCACCGTTTGCCTCTCATTTCAACACCGACATCCAATGTTAACTTGGAGAGCCAGACGTCTAGTAAACACATCGACACAGACTGAGAGAGAGAGAGAGAAAGAGAGAAAGAGATCTCCTTGTTTTTCCAGTTGGTAAAACCATCCCACTGTACTACGTTACGAATCAAACGGAAGTGGATCACAATTCCCTTGTTCCTACCAGAGCTCTCTACACTCTCTGTTGACATATTAAGAGGTGCGTAAAGAGTTGTGTCATCGTGTTCCCTTCAAGTTCTTTGAAATGCTATCGGTGATTAACCTAGAAATTATATAGCGCCAGTGCTATTATAATCCAATCTAATAAAATCTATTACAACGACTTTAATAGAGCAGATAATTATTTATAACGGATGGTCTTGTCTCTGTCTCTGTCTGGGCCCTGTCTCTGTCTCTGTTGTCTGTCTCTGAGAGAGAGGGCTACTAATCCTGTCTCTCTGAATCCTTCCGGCATCCCTCTCTATCTCTCTATCTCTGCCTCTGTCTCTCTCTCTGTCTCTCTCTGTCTCTCTCTCTGTCTCTCTCTCTCTCTCTCTCTCTCTCTCTCTCTCTCTGTCTCTCTCTCTGTCTCCTGTCTCTCTGTCTCTCTCTCTCTCTCTCTCTCTCTCTCTCTCTCTCTCTCTCTCTCTCTCTCTCTATTTCTCCAACATTTCCTCCTTCCCTCACCAATACATCTCTCCTACTCCATACCATCTTCCCTCTGTCTCACTCACCAAAATCAGGCCAGGGTTGTGCATATCCGGGTCATGGCTATCCAATACTAGGTCAGGGACACTGTATACGATTGGTTTGAGTGTTCGCCTTGTTACTCAGAGAGTAAGGGTTCGAACTTCCTTACTCTGAGACGGTTACTGTATAGGGAACATGAAAAGTCCTTCTCTCACAATTGCACAGCACCATCGATTGATGCTTCGTCATTAGAAAGTGACACTCATTAAATGAATAATAGTAATCACGGTGACAATGATGACGACGACGACAACAGCAGCAACAACAATAATAATAATATAATTAGTTATATTATTAAATTGCAATTCTTTTGCGACATCTTAAATCAGCCGTTACCGTTTGACCTCTCCAGAATCGCTCAATGAGGACCGAACCCAAGACACGAATTAATTTTGTCTTAAGCATGCATTTTAAGGTGTCTAAATTACGAATAAAATCGTCGCTTTTAGATTGTCCTTTGAAATTTGTCAGTATGTTAACGACTGCATCTTAACTTTGCCATTTTACCTTAATAAAACGACTTTTGAACAGTGGTCGATTGTTTAGATCGGTCTCCTTGTAACGCAGAGTGTATGGGTTCGGTCGTCCTCCCCTGGGACGGTTACTGCTTCTTAGGGACTGTTAGCAAGTCCTTCACTCACAATTGCTCAGCGCCATCGATTGATGCTTTATTAATAGATAGTGGCGCTTAATAAATTCATAATAGTTATGATGATGATCATGATGACGACGACGACGATGATGATGATAGGCCTAATGGTAATACTAATTATTACTAGGCCTACTAGTAGTGGTAGTACTGTTGTAGTTTTTAATACTTACTTTTATTATTATTATTAACTAGATGTTTGCCTGTGCTAAGACGATTGAAACATTTTTCATAAATCAACCGTGGACCGCAAGCCCAAAACCGCAAAAGATGCCCGCGGATAATGTGGCTTAGAAAACAACACGACTATAGACTATTACGCACCCGAAATATCATTACACACAAATTTGTATCTTCGCTACGGTTAGCGATATACTTCTTGTATAAACTTGTATATTCTTGTAACACGGGTGGCGAAGTATTTAGCAGCGCCACCTACCGAAATGAAATGAGTGTGGTTCATATAGTAAGAACATAGCAGTATCACCTACCATCGTAACATAGAAAGTTCTTTCCATAAATGACTCCACTTCGTTTATATTTTTTTATTTATTAATTTTATAATATAGTAATTACATCTTACGTCGTCTGCCGTTGTCTTTCGATAGCTTCAAGTTGTCAACGAGGAACGATGGATGGATCCAGAGTTTAACGGCAGCTTATGACAACATAGGCAAAGATTATTTATGACAAATTACAGTTCATCATGTCATCGATGAACTAATGCAGGTAACGAATAAATAGAGCCTCCAGCATGCTTCATAGCGGTGTCTAAATTTCGAAATAAATTGTCGTATTTTGAATTGTTCTTTCTAATGCATCCTTTTGTTTAACGACTTTATCTTATATTTGCAATTGTTATCTTAAGACAACGATGTGGGCATAGCGGTCGATTATTTAGATCGGCCGCCTTTTAACGCAGGGGTTTGATCCTCCTTCTCTTAGTCGGTTACTGCGCTGGGACCTTGAGCAAATCCCTCACTCACAATTGCTCAGAGCCATCGATTGATGCTTCGTCATTAGATAGGGGCGCTTGGTAAATGCAAAGTACTAATAATGTTTGTGTATGGCAGCGTGTAAGTTTCTCTATATCGATCATCTTCTGGACGGCAGGCAGAAACTGTAGCAGCATTGGCAAAGCCACACCATGCAGGGGAAGCATACAGGAGGCGTGCCAGCGAGGTTGCCCGAACTACATTATGCCCATTGTTCGGTGTTTTATCAGCATCCTGTGACTGTCAAAATCTGGTTTTAAGTTTCAATAAAATTAAAAATTATAGAAACATTGAACTTCTCAGAACGATTTTCTCGTGATGATGCTATGCAAATCTTTTTTAAATGCTATGATGAGGCGTATGGCAAATCGTCCGCTAACAGAGATGGCAAAGCTTAACCTATAAAAATACTATAGTTATATAAGGCTGTACTATAAATTGTACAATGCATAAACATAGCTCTATAGGCTATAACTAATGGTTGTGCATCACCTTGTTTATAAATTTTAAGCTGTAGGCTATTCTTTAGAACCCGATTAACAAGCCAAGTGACGAGTGTTCTTAGGCAGCGCTTAGGTTTTGAAATTTCCCAATTTTACCTACTATTAATCTGCGATAGCGACTCATTTTATGTTTGCCATACGTGTTTCGTATGTTATAGAAAATGCGCTTTGAAAAGAGTCGTTTTATGATTCAATTGAATTATGCAGCAATGTATAATAGCCTAATATTCATTTACTATTTTAAGTCATTGCATATGACATCATGAATAGGCGCTCGTGAATAAACTGGTGCACTCAGCTTAGCTTTAGAGTAGCGCTCGAGGATGTTAGAGTTTACGACTGCTATTATCATCTGTTCTACCTATACTTAGAAAATTAAGGAAAATGGGGCTCCCTGGCAGCGGAGCATTAGGCTAGTGCTCCTTTAGGGATAACCCTTTGACACTTGGAAACCGATTGTGTCATGGTAGACAACTTAGCTGTATAATTATATAATTGATAAATGGACTGATGTGATTATGTACTGCTAGATTTGTTTTGTAAAGAATTTGGTACTTGTGTCGATAAAAAGTGTTGACTTGAGTTGAATTGAATTATGACAGGTCATAACGTGCAAATTGCGACTAATCAATTTTCAAAACGGTAGACCTAGGCCTATACTTATCTGCCACTCTCCCAATTCTCTCTATTAAACTTAGCTAGACTCTACGTCGTTAACCTTTATTTACCCACTATGCCTTTTAGATGGAATTTTGAGATGGCCCTTAGATATGTGTTGTATGTTGATGGTATTAAAACAGAAATGACAAGCTTTTAGTGATATTTCACATTTAAGGTCATTTTTGGGATGTTCCAAAAATGAAACGTTGGGTCATTCCCACTACATTGGGTCGTGTTCAGGAGATCAGTTCCCAAGTCCTTGAGGATGAGCATGAAGTGGTTATGTGGTTGACCTCTAGGCCTACTCGCAGAAGCACAGACAGCACAGGGCAGTTCAACCGCGTCGAGAACGAAGCTCAGAAGAGGAAGGAAGACAAATTGGCCGATGATGCCAAAGTCATAAACCGATCATTGATCATTATCTGAAAATCGTGGATTTCCCGATAACCAAGTTGCTTTGGGGACTCAGTCAAAACAGAATCGATAGACAGGTAAGGCTCAGTCTGGCATTGAGAAATTCAACAGGCGATTAGTAGCAAAACTTGTTGAGCTCTTAATTTTGGCCATCAGAGACTTTCAAGTCGCTTTCGCCCTGATAATCGCTCTGCAATGGGAATTATTCAAGGCAGTATGACGCTGGGAATCTCCTGAAAACTCTGGAAGTATTGGAGACATTCCGGTCAATCTTGGTATTGCGCAGATTTCTTTATATCTTGCATGGTTTGTGGATTGGAATAAAGCATAACAAAGGTTTAAACTTTTCAGAAGACGGGTAATGTGCGTAAGAAACACCGCAATTCAACCTGGAAAGCTTTACAGCTCATCCTCTAAGTTTCCTCTCAACAGCGGTGATACTGAGTCAGAAGGCTACAATCATATTATTTACTTATCGTATCGTATCTAAGAATTTGTAGAGCGCCTCTCGCAGCATAGACAATTCAGAGGCGCTTTCAGCGCGGAAGCCCCGGGGGAAAAGAAACGACTTAAGAGAGCGAGAGGATGCGTGAGAAAGCCCAGACATGAGCTTAGCCCGTAGAAGAGGGGGGAGGCCATTCCAAGTGGAGGGACCTGTCACAGCAAATGCCCGGCATTGAGCCAAGGCAGAGTTAACACGAGGGACAAAGAGGTCCAGACGGTCAGTAGAGCGCAAAGGGCGAGCAGATGTTGCAGAGAGAGGTTTATGCATAAACTCCGAGAGATATTTTGATGCAAGGGCACTTTGAGATTTGGAGACCAAGAGGAGGATCTTATAATGGATATGTGAGGTGATTGGGAGCCAGTGTAGCACTTCAGTCATATAATCTGAAATATGGGAGAACCGAGGAAGGCGTGCTATGAGTCTAGCAGCTGCGTTTAAGACTGACCGGAGTGCGGAGAGTCGCAACTTGGGGAGACCCATGAGGAGCGAGTTGCAGTAATCCACACGAGAGCTTTTATGCATGAGATAACCCTCTGCATGGAGTAGACCTACTTTACATCATAAACGATTCTGGTACAGAAATAGGCTTAGGCAACGCAGATATAATTATATAACACTGTACGTATTGACAAAGCCGACAGCTTAGACAACTCTACAGTAAATATGCTTGCATTAGTTTCGATCAACAGCTACCCGGTACAGCTATTATACAAAATGAAAAATATCGATGCCAAGTATAAAATTACAGATTATTAAACTTAAACAAATATAATTATTTTATTTTGCGAAATTTAAGTATGTGCAGTTTACAATATGAACCTTATTTATTTAGAGGCAAAGAACAGAATTAGTGTAACATAAAAATCAGCAAAGACAACAAAACGCAAAAATATTAAGGTTATATGACAATCTTGATTACACATTTATTTTTCGTAAAGACCAAGCATAACGCCTAAAACTTAATCTAAGTGGAATAAGCTAATTAATTCTATTACTTAATATCTTGTGAAAGCAACGACAATATTATTGTAGTCTTAAAATAGTCTCACAAATGACGTACAGCTAACCATTCTCTAAATATCTAGCCCAGCGGAAGAATGTGTGAGACAAAATTAATATAACATTTAACAATCAAGTTGTCTAGTAGTGGAATCCAGAACGAAAGACTTTACTGCATTTGTAGCATAGCATACAATTTTATTTGATGTTATGCTGTAATTTCTGCAGTTTAACAATAAGGTGAGAAGGCTGAGGTCTTCGACCAACAATCCTCCACTTGCAACCTTGAAACTTCCCAGACGAACAACCACTTACTAATTTTGGTTTCAGACAGCGCGCAGACTAAGACAGCCCGTAAGCATTAAATCAGCGCGTACGCATAAAAGTTCAGCTCGTAAGGATAACGTTGCGTGTGTGAGTGATTGACAGTTATATTTATGGGATTATAAGTTATTATAATTTTATTAACATGGAGTAGATTCAAGTCACTGACATGGGTGTAACTTATGTTAATGAATAAGATAAGACTTGAGGATGATAAGAAACTGTGATTGGTTGTTGCATAATTAAGGATGCAGCCTATTACCGTTAAACTTCTATAGAGACGTGGCTTGTATTTTAATATAAGGATTGGAAATACAGTAGCTAGTCAGTCGGTCTCGGGAAGTCAGAAGTAGTCAGGCATTTTCAGGCGAGAGAACTGGTGCCGCACCAGGAGATGCAGAGATCTGTTTAAGCTGTACAGAACCTGCATGCTCTGGGACTGTCTGATGGGACGACTCGTGTGGAGAAGAGTTTGGGAGAAGAGTAATGCCTCCTGTGTTACCTGCGAGTACAGGTGTGTTTTATACTAGGTGAAGTAAAGAGGAAAAGGCCTAGTGGATTGTGTGTGTTATACTAGGTGAAGTAAAGAGAGAAAAAGGCCTAGTGAATTTGTCGGAGACTGGAGACGTCTAACTCCGATGTCCATAGTTTACGGTCCAAGCCGAGAGACGTCTGACTTCGGAATCGCTAGACTAAGGAAGCATTGTTGAAACCGAAGTTAAAGTGAGAATTGAAGAGTTTCGTGAATGAGTGAAGATTTACGAGACAACCGAAGTGCATGGTTCAACGAAGAGGAAAAGGAAAGTCCGTCTTTGTTGGAGAGAAGTTGAAGATAAGTGAAGGAACGACTTGTCTTTGACTGAGCTTCGAATCAGACTTCGCAGCTAAAGAAACGAAGAGATCGCGGTTCCAAAGGTCGTTCGACGTGGTTGTTTTAGAAAGGGAATTCCGCGTCGACGATAACGAAAGTGGAGCAAAGATCTTCGCTTCTGAAGGACACTGCGAGAGTTGAGTACGTTACCTTTATAATAGGAGTTATTATCATTATTATTACTATTACAATTATTATTATTTTCATCATTATTATTTTGGGGACAACGTAAAATAGATTATGATAGGTTAATTCCGATCAAGATTAATCGTGATCATAACTGAGTTTTACGCGTGCGAATGAGATGAGTGATTGAGTTGTTATTTGCATTTAATCTTGTAATTCATGTATAATCTGTACCCATATATAATTGCTTGAATAACCTTGAAACGAGACGTTCTTCTTATCATTATTGTTGAGATGGAAATTGATTTAAATGATGAGAATGAAGCAGAGGAATTACTAGAAGTAGTGGCCGAGCAAGAGATTCCGTTAGAAGGTGAAGAAATACAGGGACTAGGAAACATTCAGTTGCAAGATTTGACCAAACAGCTAGAAGTGATTTCCTGTAGATTGATTGAAGGTCTGGTAAAGGTGAACACTACAGTTATGAACTTAGACCAACAGTTGAGCAGGAATTATGTTCTATGTCGGAAGGCATAAACTTTAGATTCCAAAACTTAAAAGACAGACAGGACGAGTTGGAGGAGCGACTATTTAAATTGATGACAGACGAAAGGGACGAGAGGAAGAGAATGGAGCAGTCTAGTGAGAAGAGGAGTTACAGAAATTAGAGAAGAGATCCATAAAACGTACCCAGTCTCTACGAGGTCCAGAGATAAGTCAAAGGAAGTCTTCCTGCCTTCCACTTGTGTTACCTTCGTTGACCTTAATGGGAAAGTAAGAACTTCTATAGCGCCCGAACCAATCGGTCGTGAAGGATTGAGAAGGAGTTTGAGACTGAAAGAGAAGAATAGTTCGAAAGGAACTGAACCCTCAATCCGAGAAGTATCGCTTTCAGGACCACCATTAATGGAGGATGAGTATCAAGAAGAAGAGAGAGAAAATGAAACAGAGAGAATACGAGATCGAGACCGAAGTTTAGGTTTCTCACCACAAAGGTTAGAAGTAGCGCTCCGACCTGAGATAACCATGAGAAGCTTCAAAAATGGCGACGAGGAAAACATTAAGAGAACCGAGGTCGAGAAAGACTTGGCGACGTGTAAGAATGATCCTGAGCATATTAGCAACATGTCAGGAAGGGTACTTAAGTTGAACGGAGACAGAAAGGAGAAGGATGGAAGAGAAGAACGGGAAAGGAAGTTAGAGGAGCATCGATACCACTCATCTCCTCCTAACTACGGGCCCCCGCACTGGATGAAACCCGGGCATATTATAAGTACTGGGATTAAATCTTCCATAGACCTTAATTCTGTCCGTAACTTAGTGCCACCGGATGACGTCAACCCCGACTACCGTGCCTACGGGAGAGCATTGGTCGAGGGGAATAACATCCAAGATGACGTCAGAAACTGGGAAGACCCGGCTCCCACAACATGTATGTAGGTATTCTGTACATCCACAAGCACCTTTTCGATATAAATCCCTAATTCAAATGTTTCCAACTGTAACTACGTGGAATCACAATTCAGAAGAGACCAGCACATAAGTCGTCAGGTGGAGAAAATTGATGGCTAGAACAGTGATCTGAAAATTCCTTCTCTATCTCAAGCATAACGTCACATATACCACATCCAAAAGATTTTGGCAAAGACGCCTTTGTACTCATAGGAGATTTGAATTTGCCAATATGCAGACATTCTCTATCTCTAATTTTCGGAAAAGGACCTGCAATTCCACTAGAATGTGGCTGTAAGTTCTTTGAGTAACGTTCATTTTCTTTATGAAGTACCCGTGGACTACTAAATCTGATGAAATGATCAGCAGTTACTTCACTTCCAATTTTAAGATCCTGTTGTGGTGTTCCTTCATGGAGTTTAAACTGCTTCGCTGAAGAACTGCTCTTGTTACAAGGTTTGTTGTGCGAGTGTTTCTTCTCAGCTGCATGAGTTCTTCTGTGTTTCTTTAGATGTCCAATATCGGTGAATCCTTTATTACAACCTTCACATATGTATGGTTTAACTCCTGTATGGGTTCTCATATGCACCGTCAAGGTCTCTCCTCGAATAAATGATTTCCGACATAGCTGGCACTTGTATGGTTTTCCACCAGTATGGGTTCTCATGTGCGTTTTCAGATGACCACCCTGATTAAATGATTTCTTACATAGCTGGCACGTGTATGGTTTTCCACCAGTATGGATTGTCATGTGCTTTTTCAGATGACCACTGTGATTAAATGATTTCTTACATAGCTGGCACTTGTATGGTTTTTCGCCAGTATGAGTTCTCATGTGCGTTTTCAGATTACCACCTTCATTAAATGATTTCTTACATAAATGGCACCTGTATGGTTTTTCGCCAGTATGGGTTCTCATGTGCGTTTTCAGAGTACCACCTTGACTAAATGATTTGTTACATAAATGGCACCTGTAAGGTTTTTCACCAGTATGGGTTCTCATGTGCCTTTTCAAATGACTACCTTCATTAAATGATTTCTGACATAGCTGGCACCTAAATGCTTTTTCACCAGTATGGGTTATGATGTGCCTTTTCAAATGGCAAACCTGACTAAATGATTTCTTACATAAATGGCACCTGTATGGTTTTTCGCCAGTATGGATTTTCATGTGCGTTTTCAGACTACCACCCTCATTAAATGATTTCTGACATAACTGGCACTTGTATGGTTTTTCACCAGTATGGGTCCTCATGTGCTTTTTCAGATTACTACCTACATTAAATGATTTCTGACATAATTGGCACCTGTATGGTTTTTCACCAGTATGGATTCTCATGTGCGTTTTCAGAGTTTGACATCGATTAAATGACCTCTGACATAACTGGCATCTGTATGGTTTTCCGTCCGTATGTGTTCTCACGTGCTTTTTCAGTGTACCTCTTTCGCTAAATGATTTCTTACATAGCTGGCACCTGCATGGTTTTTCTCCCATATGGATTTTCGATTTCGCCATCAGGATACCAATGATCACTTAATTGTTGTTTTCAATGTTTTTCTCCAGTATCGGTTCTTTGATGAGCTGTGAGATGATCACCTTGAGCATACAGTTTCTGAAATAAATAACAACTGTTTATGTTTTAAGTGATTCGTATCTGCTTCCCCTATCAAAAGATTTTAGTCGGGATCATTATGATCATTTGACAAGGATCGGTTTTGGTATGCCGTTCCAAGCAATCAAAAGGTTTCTGAAATTTTTGCTCTTATAGCCTTTCTAACACAAGCAGTTTCACACACATTACCGATTACTTCATTTTCAGTTTTCCTTTCAGATGCTTACAAGAAGAGTTCATGTTCCATGTATCAGTAATAGTTCTTTTCGAGTAAAATAAGATATCAGTACTTTAATACGCCCGAAGGCAGAAACAAAACATACATGTACAAATCTGAACAAACAAAATCAAACGCACAGACTGCGAAAATGTTCGTAAAGATCATTTATGCAACTAAATTTACCGTTCAAGATGCCGACGAGTTCAGAGTCACAAAGAAAGATATAATACACAGAGATAAAACTTCATGACGAAATCCTGACGCTATCCATCCGTTGTATAATAGAACACCTTTATGTTATTATTCTGGATAAACTTAGTGAAGATATAATAGTTGACAATAGCGAAAGTTAGGGTAGAATATATCCACTGTACATAATATTATTAAGGTGAAAACCTTTGAAGATATAATAGTTGACTAAATGTATAGCAAAAGTTGGGGTAAAACAAATCCACTGTACATAATATTATTAAGGTGAAAGCCTTTGAAGATATAATAGTTGACTATAGCAAAGTTTGGTAGAACAAATCCACTGTAATATTATTAATCAGATGTTTAAGCTCTGAAAGAATGTTGCCCATTATTTTCATACATTTGCTAAAAATAACAGTAAAACGTCAATATTTAACATGTTTATAGAACATAATTTCATTGCAGCTCAATACAGCGGAATGCCTGTTTATTCATATGCACTCAAGCATCACCAAATACACCAAGCCATCACAATATCACTCCCGTTCTTAAATCACTACATTGGCTGAAAATCCTTGAGCGCATCCACTTCAAAGTCTTGTCGCTCACTTACAATTCAATGCAATACTACCAGCCAAAGAACCCTTGCGAACTCTTCACCATCAAGCCATCCTGGTCTACCCGTTCGCCCCATATTTCACTCTCTCACGCCCCCCTCCCCAGTCTCTACTCTTCAAGAAATCATACCCTTAACCATCCGATCCTTTGCCTTCCAAGCTTTCTCGTCCACAACGAAACTCGCCACAACAGTTGATCTGCCTGTCCCTGGACTCTTTGGGAATCGGACTCGGACCGCCACTGGACATGGATCTCTGAACAATCCCTCTGTGAATAAGCTGCTGCTTTGAGCTTAGCTTTAGTCTTTAGAGTAGGGCTTTCCAAAAATGTAGTTTACGATTACGATGATTACGATTCGTCGTTGAGTGACAAGTTAGCAATAATGGCAAAGCACATTTCCGCGAATTCTTTAAGTAATTTTCTACTAAAATAATTGTCTTACTTAAACCCTTAACGTTACAGATCTGTATCAAACGCCTGTACTTAGAAATACACCATTCCATGAATAGACAAATATAATAAAACCAATTTTAAATCACGCCATCTCAAATCTTCATAACAATTTCCAAAAGTAGAACAGCTAAACTTTGGTCTGGGTCTCGATATAAACAAATAATGGTATTTAGCCTCATATGGAGCGTCACACTATATGGATTATTATATAGACGTCGTATTCTTAATCTCCGAATTTTGAAAGCGCTATTCAAAGACAAGTGCAAAGCACTAGATTATTCACGAGTGGAGACATGGCCAATATTGGAAATGCAGAAATGGAGAACCTAGAGGCTTTTGAAATGTGGCTATGGAGAAAACTAGACAAGATCAACAGAAGCGACTATAAAACACACAAGAAGGTGTTGCAACCGGTGCAAGAGGTCAATGGTCAACACATTCAAGAGGAGACAATGAACTGGATTGGCCACTCACTATGTGGGAATTCGCTCCTGAAGACAGTGCTTGAAGGAAGAATTTAATGGAAGAGACCACCTGCAAGCCCAAGACATATGATGTTGGACTGGATGATGGATTAAAGAAACAGATACAGCGGTTAAAGTGGTCTGTGTGAGCAGTGTGAACTGGAAGAAGAGTTTTATTGGAACACAGGTGTTACCAGGGAGTCACTGTATGGTTAGCAGTGGGAACGCAAGCAAAGAATTTCGAGAGAAGTTGAAAAGCTGTTACCACTCACTTAAATGCTGCAAGGATATAAAGAAAAACGGAATATGGAAAATAGAGACGAATGGCTTAGCTTCATTCCTATATCTGCCTAAGGGCAGAACACTGAAAGAATAATAAGAAGAATGTGTAGCTGTTTCAGAAAAAAGATGAACACTTTTTCAGGTTTGCAATTTTTGTAACATTTTCCATGTCAGGGCAGTGCAAAGTTTGGTCATTTTACTACTCCAAATTGTGATTCCACAGTTGTACTACTATAGTTTATGTTCAAGCACAACACTTTTCAATTTCTGCTTTGGAAAGACGAATAAAGTTTTAGCTGTTAGACTAATAATGTCTTCTTACTCATTTTCTCACACTGATAGGCATGTTGTCTGGACAGTATGACTGGGGTGTGTCAGACTTTGATTCATGTGGAGTTTGGGTGTCCAATGAAGACTTAACAATGGGGTACTAAGAAAGACGAGGGGTAGAGGGTTTAACCCCAATCCCCGGCAATTCACACAATGCATCTGGAAATTGGAATTGAAATAATATGTTACACATATGTTCAGCTGTCTAATTAGAGATCCATTTAAACTAATTCACGAATCATCATTTCAGTCTGCATACCATAAGTTTTATTCAACAGAATATGCTCCTCTTGCTCCTAATGACATCTTATGCACTGTATTGCAGGCTGTCTCTTCTGTTAGTAGTTAGGATTTAATTTGCATAACTTAAATGCACAGTGCATTTCTCAGGCGCTTCAATAAAGAAAAGATTATTATTATTATTATAAGTGTCATGACAGCATTATTATGTTCCCACTGACTTATCTGCTGCGTTTGGTGGTGTGTCTATTCACTCTTTTGCATTGATAGCAGCATTGTTTTGGGCTTTCTGATCATGACACTGAATTGGTTTTCACCCTAACTATATGCCCGTGCACTTATACTCAGTATAGTTATATGCCATTTTCAACTAAGGCTTTTCTAAAACAGGATGTCCCTCAGGGCTGCTCTCTTGTTCTCTAAATGCATACCACACCACTAGGTACAAAACTTGGCAGTCATTCACTAGGGTAACATTTATAAGCAGATGACAAGTTGTCCACTGCCTTTGAGGAGACAAGCATTGTATGGTGGCCAATAAGCTTCTCTTTAACATCATTAAATTTTAATATCTACTGCTGGGCAATCCACTAAAGCTGAAAAAGTCTGAACAATTTAAATGTTTCAAACTGGAAGTGTTCTGTTGGTGATGCTGCTTATAGCCTGGGTGGCACTGGCATGTTAACTCTTTTATGTCTTTTATCAAATATATTAGTGGTATCTTAAATTGTCACACATGCACATTCATGATTTGCTCAAAATTAGGTGTCATATTATATGTATAGATTACTCAGTTCTTTCTGGCATCACCAAGTCCAATCTACAGGAGCTCCAGAGTGATGGTAATCCTTAGTTAGAGTCATGACAAATATTCATTCATTTCAATACATATAGCGCCCCTTCAAGATTTCTACTCAGAGGCGCTCCCGACTACAGCGCGGACACTGAATCTCTGTTTCACGCCAGCGCATGAGCAATTGCAGTGAAGGACTTGCCCAGGGTCCCTACGCGGCGGCATTAGAGGTAGATTCGAATCCGCAACCCTCCGGCTGCAGGGCACCAAATATACCCCCTTGAGGTGGATTCGAACCCGCAACCCTCCGGTTGCAAGGCACCGAACATACCTCCACACCCCCGGCCCCACAAATATATCAAGATATGAAAATACAACCCTCATACAAAATCACTGTACTGGCTTACTGTTCATTACAACATCTTTTTCAACTTGTGTCTCATGGCCTAATAAACACTGAACTCTGGCCAAACACATTATTGAAAATCAGGCATTGTTCTTCAGCCTTATTGCTATCCAACGAGGTCATCACGAATATTGCTATTCTGGTCAAATCTAAGACTACAACTGTGCTAGGTTAATGAGCGTTTTCAGTTGCTGGACCTATATTTGTCAATTCCCTCCATGTATCTGCTCATTCTGCTCAGTCCCTTAAGTGCTCCACTTCGAGCCCTGGCAAACTCACCTGCAAAATGGGTAAATATAGGTAGAAAATTGATTTGCCTTTCCTACAGAGGAGTAGAAACGGAACACCAACGTAATGAATTCAGTGGACAACTGTTGGAAATACAGAAAATGATAAAATGTATCATTTGACCTCTAGGATTATAGATAAAATTACACCGGCAGCACAATGTTAGTGGGAAGATCAGATGACCATGAAGAGCATTAGGCACCTGTTGACTTAATTATATGTATCCAATCCCAAACAGCAACCAATTACAAGTAACAAATAACAGGCATTATTTGGAGGCTGAAAGAATTTTTCAACAATCTTCACATCAACTGCTAGCTATGTACAGAAATACACCACAGCTCCACTATCTCAGTTAAATATGGATAAGGCCTATCACTCTTGTTCTTAAAGTTTCATGCACTATTACTAGCAGATTATTTGCATGTTTCGTTTCATTGACATGTTAGAGCACTGTTGCAGTCATAATTTCAAATAATTTCCTTTCTTCATAAACTAATAATTCACTATAATAGTAAGATATATAAAGTGTAAGAAAGAAAAATGGAAATTAAACTTCTGTAATTCAAAAAGAAGCATATTGCTATTTATAATTATGTTAACATACAACCAGCACTTGTGCAATTATGCTAATATACAACCGTCACATCTGGAAATATGCTAACATACAAATCTCACATCTGGAAATATGCTAACATACAAACCTCACATCTGGAAATTGTATTGTATTTGAACACTTGTTATAGCGCCTCAACCAGATTTCCCATTCAGAAGCGCTCCCGACTACTGCTGTAGTCGGAGTTTCACGCCGAAGCGCATGAGCAATTGCGAGTGAAGGACTTGCCCAGGGTCCCTACGCAGCAGCTTTGAGGTGGATTCGAACCCGCAACCCTTCAGCTGCAAGGCACCGAACATACCCCAAAACCACCGCGCCCCAGTATATTGTGTTGTGTTGTGTGTTGTATTGTACTCCACGTTTATAATGCGACCGAGCCACCCGCAGTAAAGATCCGAGAAATTAATCTCTGATAAACCGACCCGACCGGGAAGCGAACCCGGGGCGCCGGCGTGACGAGCGAGCACCAGCCCACTCGGCCACTCAGGATCCTTAAAAAGGAAATATGCTAACATACAATCTCACATCTGGAATTACGCTAACTTACAACCCTTACATCTGGAATTACGCTAACTTACAACCTGTACAACTGGAATTATAATAAAATACAACCCTCACATTATTAAATGAAAAATTACAATTTCATTACTGAATAGTAAGCATAAAATTATTATTTAGATAATTTATTTCATGTCAACAATCATTCTGAAGGAAACAAACTGAGCATATGTCAAGTCATCTAAATAAATCACAGTCATCTGCATCTATCGACCTAGAAGATATCCATAAAAAAGAACCCATTTTCAACCAATGCACATTAGCTGAACTAGTCAATCTGCATTTCAGCAGCAAATTTTATTATTGCATTGAACGTATGTTGTATTTTAGCGTATTTAATTATTTATATTATCTGGCTGCATAAATGAAAGTTGGACTGATGAATATAATTCTTTGTGTAAATAGAAGTTGCACTGATGAAAAAAATTCTTTGTGTAAATAGAAGCTGGACTTATGAAAAGAGTTAGTTGGATTGATGAAAGGACTTCCTTGTATAATCAGGAACTGGATAGATGAAAACAATTTTTGTGTTAAATGGAATATGGATTGATGAACACAATTTTTGTGTCAAAATGGAAGTTGGATTGATGAAAAGAATTTATAGGTAAACACAGAAGTTGGATTGATGAAAAGAACTTCTGCAATGAAATGGAAGTTGGATTGATGAAAATAGCTTCTTGTTAAACTAGAAGTTCACATTGATGAAATTAATACTTGCACAAATATACGTTGAACTGATGACAGTAATCATAAAAATCATTGAAATAATTAAATACGCTATTACTTTTGGCTGTTAGAAACAAGACTAAGGTAAAGTCGTAGTTTACGTTGCTAGATTATTCTAATGTCTCCAATGCCGTACTTGGCGTTGGTAAGTAAGAAATCTACCTATGTGCATGTTAACTATCATCAATCCACCTTCCATTTCATTAAGAAATTTTTTCATCAATCCAACTTCTATTTAATTTGAAAAAATTACTTTTATCAATCCAACTTCTATTTCATGAAAGAAATATTTTTCATCAATGGAACTTTTATTTATGCAAAGATATATTCTCATGGATCCAGCTTCTAATTACGGAAACAATTATTTTCATCAATCCAGTTTCTATTGAATCCAAAACTTAATTTCATCCATTCAGCTTCTATTTAAGGGAAAAATTATTTCGATCGATCCAAGTTCAATTTTGAACACAGGAACGTTTTCATCAATCCCACTTCCACTTAGGGAAACAATTTCTTTCATCAATCCAGCTTCCATTTTACAGTGACAACATCCAATAATTTAGCAACGTAAACTACGACTTTACCCAAGACCAAAATACGCTAAAATGCAGGTTTGAATACTTATGGTCTTAGGTGTCACCAAGTAAAATTTTGTAACATTTGGCCCGGGCCCCCAAATCTAAAAGTCTACCCGCTTGTTGACCAACGAGTAATAAACAACCAGTTACAAAGAACGATGCATGAAAAGGAACTGCGTCTAACGAACTGCGTCTAACGACATCTAGTGTTTCGTCCGAATGACTTTCCAGGGGAATAAAACATTAAGATCAAACCACAGTTTAGCAACTCTCTCGTTGACTTTAAATAAATGTGTCTGTCCAATAAATTACCTAAATTATATGCACAGAATTATAGAATCTAACCAGGTTTGGCATTAAAGTCGAATTTCTCCATAATCTGGGGTAAACTGAAACAGCACAAAATGGCGACGATGAAAGTGTTCGCCAAAATGAAAACTAAGCTGAAGTTTTGGAAATTGTATCCTGTCATCTAGCGAATATATTTAACACGCTGCAGCAAAAGAGATTTGAGACATAATATTATATAAATAATAATCATTAACCATTTGGCTACCAGGGGCCCCGGAGGGGATGATTACCACCACCCCGCTGCGTTTTTTGCTTCGCAAACCTGTCCCATATGGAATATATTTTTTACGTTTTTGGTAGCAGTAGGAGGTTCATTTGCGCACATTTTGAGGTAATATCAGAAACTTTTCAGTGAAATTTCGCCATTATACGTGGATATGAATTACCTTTAAATCTGAAACGTGATTTAAAGATTCTTACTTTTACCCGAAATATTAGCAAAAATGCCTATAGGGATTCCTTTTTGGCCCACCCAGTATGCATATCTGCATAATATAAAGCATATTATGAGCAAATATCAGATTGCAATTGTGATTAGCAATTATTCCTAAGGCACCGGTTTCTAAATCACAAAGCATCAACCGATGGCGTACCAAAACCAAACCTTAAATCAAGTTAAAATCATCCGTAAGATCAGTCCACTAAGACACAGAGACAGACTATCATGATGGACATAGAAAAGAAGAGCATTCCTTTAGGCTAACACTAGAGGCAGCAGGGGCGCCGCTAGGCGTACGCACTTACGCTAGTGCGTACAGCGCTGAAAGGCTAAGAAATGAAAAATTGCAAATGAAAAAAGTGAAATATTATTAAGTTATAAAATTATAAAAACTTAGATACTAGTTTTAACAGGTCAATTAACAGTCTAACACCATCTAGTGGTTTATATCTCATACCTTTCCTCACGCTCTTTCACTGTCAATGCCCCTGGTCACTCGTCTAATCCGCACACGCTCACCTGCGGTGTTCCTCAAGGTTCTGCTCTCGGTCCTTTGCTGTTAATTCTTTACACCTCCCCACTTGGCAAACTCAATTCCTCATCCTCTGCTTTTCATCACCTCTATGCCGACGACACACAACTCTTCATATCTTTCACCCTCACTGCCTTCCAGATGCACTAGATCACATACGCAACACCATCACTCAGATTTCAGCCTGCATGGATGAACGCTGACCTGCTATCTCTTAACTCTTCAAAAACAGGACTTCTCATTATTGGCCTCCACGAGCAATTAAACAAACTAGCATATCCGCCCGACCTTTGTCCGAAAGATCTCACTTCTCCCGTACCTTACTCTTCTCCTGTTCGCAATCTTGGAATCATTTTCGATAAGAACCTTACCTTTTCCGATCACATCACCTTTGTCAATTGCGCACTATACTTGACTACAAGACCGAGTGTACAATAACCTTAAATTGTTCATTCCAAACTCGACTAATGTAACTCCTTTTTAACAGCATCTACTCTTCTCGAATGAAACGCCTGCAAACAGTCATCAAAACTCCCAAACGTAACCCCTGTTCTCATATCACTTCCTTGGCTAAAAGTCCCTCAGCGCATCCAGTACAAAATAGTATCTCTTACCTACAACGCCCTTCAAACCAACCAACCGCCCGGGTCTACTCGCTCATCATCATACCTATCACTATCTCGGCCTCCAGTCTCATCCTCTCTTAAATTCTGCAACCGTTGCACCTACTCTTTGAAACGGACTCCCAAAAGAACTCCGCCAGTTTGCTCATCCTTCTACCTCTCATCTTCCCTCCTCTTGCCTCTCATCTACTTTCCACTCACGACTGAAAACCGAACCCTTCAAGCAGTCGTACCTTGACTCTACGTCCTGCGCCACCCCACGACCACCATCATCACCGATTGCCACCGTAGCACCATGCTGTCTACTTGGCTTGCCCTCCACGGATTTTGACCTGACACCGAAAGGAACAGAGGAGTTTGGCTATTGCGGACTTGATTTCGTAAGCGTAATCTTAATCTCCAAAATTCTAAAGCGCCACTCTAAAGCCAAACGAGAGCACCAGCTTATTCACGAGCGCTGCGTCTAGTCAGAAGGGTTGTCCGAGAGAGAGTAGTCCGAAGGAGGTCCGAGTCCGGTTTCAAGTTGATCAGAGGGGTCAGAGTAACTGCCAAGGTGGGTGTCGTTTAGGTCGAGAGTTGGAACTTGGAAGGTAGATGATCAGTTGAGTCGGGAAAGGAGTTTTTGAAGAGAAGAGACTAGTTTCGAGTGGAAAGCCTTGGGTGATGGATAGAGGAGCCTGATGCGGATGATGGTGGGTGATTGGAGATGATGGTTGAGGAACCAAAAAAGTGCGGAATTCAGGAGGCAGATCGTTTCAGAGACGTGCTGCATTGTTGGATATGGCTTGGTTGGAGAACTTGAGGTGAATAGTGACCGGAGGTCGAGAAAGAGTGAGAACGGAGGATGAACGGGTAGAGTGAAGAGCAGGCCTGGATTAACCATGGGTCCAGTGGGCCCAGTGGGTCCACAGACCCAGGCCTACTAAAAACTTCACAAATAAGGGGCCTGCCATTATTAATGTATACCTTAAACATTTCATACATTCTAATGCTGTCCTTAACTAGTATTTTAGTTTTCAAATGTTAGATCGTTGACATGTAACAACAGGAATATGTTTAAGCAAGCTAGTTTTACTGCAGACTAACAACGTTAGTCACTTGTAACTCGACAGCTAAGACAATTAGGCCTATGAGATTTGTGACCGTTGGCTCCTTTAGGTCGTTAGGGTTCCCACTTCCCATGACAGTTTACTCTGCTGTGGCTGGTGATAGGCCTCTTCCGCCCATCACCATCGCCTCTCCAAATGCTGCAAATAATTATGAAGGAATACAATTTGCTATCAGGATTTCCGAATGTTTGCATTGCTCTGGGTATATATATCTTACACTTTCTGTGTCTAACTGCAGCGGTGGTATATCACTTAGTCACCCAAGCTTCTTCCGCCCATCACCATCGCCTCTCCAAATGCTGTAAATAATTTTGAAGGAAACAATTTGATATAAGGATTTCCGAATGTTTGCATTGCTCTGGGTATATCTTAGACTTCCAGTGTTTAACTGTAGCACAGTAGCGGTGAAAGATCCCTTAGTCACCTAAATCGCATGGGAATGCTTTAATATCAACGACAGAGCAAGATAGACTGAGAAATTAACAGTACAGTACTGTTATGTACAATAAGTGTGAAATTGTGCAACGGCTAGATTTTCAGGATATTGTTGACAGTTTTCTATTATGAAAGCAGGTCGTAAACAGTTTCAAATTCACAAATATCTGTTCTATAATTTAAATTTCGTCAACACTTTTTTAAACATATATTTGGGGCCTACTATACAATTTTGGGACCAGGCCTACAAAATGTTAATCCGGCCGTGGTGAAGAGGTCGCGAAGATATCTGGGTTGGGAGTATTGCAGAAAGTTGTATACCTTAGTGATAGGACTTTGAAGTGAATTCGCTCTGGGATTTTTAACCAAAGGAGTGATTTGAGGATGGCAGTGATATGATGATGCTTAGGCGTTCTGGTGACGGCTCTGGCTAGTGAGTTTTGGATGAGCTGCAGACGCTTTACTTTGGTGGATTCGATGTTGAGAAAGAGGGAATTGCAGTAGTCAAGCTTTGAGTGGACAATAGAGGTAGCACTGTTGGAGGCAGTTTTGAAGTTGAGCATGGGTCGGATGCGGCGGAGGTCATGAATGTGCATGAAGCAGGAGCGCGAGAGGTTGGAGATGTGGTTAGAGAAGGAGATGATGTGGATCAAAAGTAACACCGAGATTGCGGACAGAGGCATCAAAGGTGAAGGTAAGAGATGAAGAGTTAGTGGATAGGTGTATTAAAAGTTGTCTTAGCTACGAGTGACAGCTGGTTAATGCATAGCACTAAAATAATAGATGCAATTTTGTTCAGATGACTGCTTAAAATGTTACCATTACAGTCTGCAAATCTCCTCCCCAAACCCCTCCCCCTATCGGCGCTGCGCGCCTCAGCGATCGTCCTTTGGACGCTCGTTCATAATACCCCCACATACCTTTCGTACCCGGCCTACGTGTGATCTTCGGCCTATTGTGCGTACACAATTAAAATCCTGGCGGCGCCGCTGAGAGGCAGCCACTGGTAAGAAGCGCTAGCGACTTCATTCTCTTAACCTCGACTTACGCGCAGCACGGAACTGACGTAAACTGGAGATAAATACTATTTCAGTATTTCCATAACAGTTCGAAGACACACAAATGGGTTATTGACAACCTATGTTACAATCAATCCATATACGGGAGTGGGAGCAAACGTGATGAATGGATGGATCCACAGTTTAACGGCAGCTTATGACAACATAGGCCCTTTCCGCCGACAAAGATTATTTTCTGGCATATTACTGCTCTAGAACGCGAATGACTTATTTATAAGACCGATGGAAGACGTAGGCTATTGAAGGTGTCCAAGAAGGCAGATCATTGACGAGAGTTTAACGATACCTAGTGACCAGAGTTCAGTGCTTTTTAAACTAGGAGACGCAATTTATATATTATATTATTATTATATATATTATTATTATTATTATTATTATTATTATTATTATTATTATTATTATTATTATTATTTTTATTATTATTTTTATTATTATTATTATTATTATTATTAATATTAAGATTATTATTATTATTGTGTATTATTATTATGTATTATTATTATTATTATTATGTATTATTATTATTATTATTATTATTATTATTATTATTATTGTGTGTGTGTATTATTATTATAT
>JACEVL010000466.1:141520-168390 GCA_020284085.1 Aporrectodea caliginosa
CTTTTCAATAATCTTTTCAATAATCTTTTAAAATTTTTAAAAATTTTTTTAAAATTTTTAAAAAACTCTTTTTAAAACCCCTTTTTAAAACCCCTTTTTAAAACCCCTTTTTAAAACCTTTTTAAAACCTTTTTAAAACCCCCAAAAAAAAATTTTTAAAAAAAATTTTTAAAACCCCTTTTTAAAAAATTTTTTTTTTTAATTTTTTAAAATTTTTTAATTTTTTAATTTTTTAAACCCCCCAATTTTAAAAAAATTTTTTTTTTTTTCTTTTAAAAAAATTTTTTTTTTAATTTTTTAATTTTTTAAAAAAAATTTTTTTTTTTTTTTTTAAAATTTTTTAAAATTTTTTAATTTTTTTTTTCAATTTTTTCTTTTTTCCCCTTTTTTTTTTTTCCTTTTAAAAAAATTTTTTCTTTTAAAAAAATTTTTTTTCCCCCCCCTTTTTTTTTTTTTTTTCTTTTTTCTTTTTTCAATTTTTTCAATTTTTTCCCCTTTTTTTTTTAAAAAAATTTTTTCCCCCAAAAAAAAAAAAAAATTTTTAAAAAAAAAATTTTTTTTTTAAAATTTTTTAAAAATTTTTAAAAATTTTTTAAAAATTTTTTTAAAATTTTAAAATTTTTAAAATTTTTTTAAAAAAAAAATTTTTAAAAAATTTTTAAAAAAATTTTTAAAAATTTTTAAAAAAATTTTTAAAAATTTTTTTTAAAATTTTTAAAAAATTAATTTTTAAAATTTTTAAAAATTTTTAAAAATTTTAAAATTTTTTTTTCCTTTCCTTTTTTTAATTTTTTAATTTTTTAATTTTTTAAAATTTTTTTTTTTTTTTTTAAAATTTTTTAAAATTTTTTAATTTTCAATTTTTAAAAAAAAATTTAAAAAACCCTTTTTTCCTTTTTTTCCTTTTTTCCCTTTTTTTTTCCCCCCCTTTTTTTTTTTTTCTTTTTTCTTTTTTTTTTTTTTTAATTTTTTTTTTCTTTTTTTTAATAACTCTTTTTAATAACTCTTTTCAATAACTCTTTTCAATAACTCTTTTCAATAACTCTTTTCAATAACTCTTTTCAATAACTCTTTCAATAACTCTTTTCAATAACTCTTTTCAATAACTCTTTTCAATAACTCTTTTCAATAACTCTTTTCAATAACTCTTTTCAATAACTCTTTTCAATAACTCTTTTCAATAACTCTTTTCAATAACTCTTTTCAATAACTCTTTTCAATAACTCTTTTCAATAACTCTTTTCAATAACTCTTTTCAATAACTCTTTTCAATAACTCTTTTCAATAACTCTTTTCAATAACTCTTTTCAATAACCTTTTCAATAGCTCTTTTCAATAACTCTTTTCAATAACTCTTTTCAATAACTCTTTTCAATAACTCTTTTCAATAACTCTTTTCAATAACTCTTTTCAATAACTCTTTTCAATAACTCTTTTTTCAATAACTCTTTTCAATAACTCTTTTCAATAACTCTTTTCAATAACTCTTTTCAATAACTCTTTTCAATAACTCTTTTCAATAACTCTTTTCAATAACTCAACTCTTTTCAATAACTCTTTTCAATAACTCTTTTCAATAACTCTTTTCAATAACTCTTTTCAATAACTCTTTTCAATAACTCTTTTCAATAACTCTTTTCAATAACTCTTTTTAATAACTCTTTTCAATAACTCTTTCAATAACTCTTTTTAATAACTCACTCTTTTCAATAACTCTTTTCAATAACTCTTTTCAATAACTCTTTTCAATAACTCTTTTCAATAACTCTTTTCAATAACTCTTTGTCAATAACTCTTTTCAATAACTCTTTTTCAAAAACTCTTTTCAATAACTCTTTCAATAACTCAATTCATGCTCTCTTTCAACAACTCTCTTCAATAACTTTTTTTCACTTTGACACTAATAACTCTTTTCAATAACTCTTTACACTTCAATAACTCTTTTCAATTTAACTTTTCAATGACTCGTTTCAATAACTCTAATTTCAATAACTCTTTTTAAATAACTCTTTTCAATAACTTTTCAATAACTTTTTCAATAACTCTTTTTCAATAACTCTTTCAATAACTGTTTTCAATAACTCTATTCAATGCGACATGACAACGATACACTTTTAGACATGAGCATGACATGACTTATGATAATTTTACATGACATCTCAAAGACATTTTACATGAGACGCGAGACGCAAAGACATGACATAGTGACACTAGCATAATTAGGGTGACATCAGTGAGAATTAGTGACACTAGTGAGACAAAGACGCAAAAAGACGACACTTGATGAGACATGAATAAGATGAGTTAAAAGACATGACTATTGAATTAATTTATTGAAATGAGTTATTAAAAAGAATTTATTGAATCTGTTATTAACATTTCAATAACTCATTTCAATAACTTTTCAATAACTCAGCAGTTATTAATTGTGCAGAAGAACTTTTGTTAATAAATCTTTCAATAACTCTTTTTCATAACTCATTTCAATAACTCTTTTTCAATAACTTTTGAATAACTCATAATAAATACTCATTTCAATAACACTTTTTCAATAACTGTAGTCAATAACTCTTTTCAATAATTTTTTAAATAACTCATTTCAATACACTCTTACATGAGACCAATAACTCTTTTACAGAAACTGACATTTTAATAACTTTTTTTAATGCGACACTCTTTCAATAACTCTTTCAATAACTTATTTCAATAACTCTTTTCAATAACTCATTTCAGTAACTCTTTTCAATAACTCTTTTCAATAACTGTTTTCGATAACTGTTTTCAATAACTTTTTTTCAATATCTTTTTTCAATAACTCATTTCAATAACTCTTTTCAATAACTCTTTTCAATAACTCTTTTCAATAACTCTTTTCAATAACTCTTTTCAATAAGTCTTTTCAATAAGTCTTTTCAATAACTCTTTTCAATAACTCTTTTCAATAACTCTTTTCAATAACTCTTTTCAATAACTCATTTCAATAACTCATTTCAATAACTCTTTTCAATAACTCTTTGCAATAACTCTTTTCAATAACTCATTTCAATATTGCCGCACTGAAACCGACTCTTGCTAATTCTGCTTAAAATGTTGTTAAATGAAGGTAACTTCTGACGCACTTTTTGCGAGACATATGGGAATTGGGACATTTAGAAAACTTGTAGTTACAGTGCTGGCAGATAGAAGTAATATATATTTAGCTTCGCCGTTATTTACTAGGCAAAGGCGTCTAGCACACGCACCGTAGCCTGCATGGGAACCTTAAAGGACGTAGGCACGGTGCACCCATTCAAACAGGCAGAGGTGATAAAGGACCTCACTCGTTCAATTCGTTGGAGAATTTGCAGGGTGAGGCCATACGTACGATCGATATATAGAAAATCGACATTGTGTCCATTTTAAAACGGTGTAGGTCCTACATTTGCAATGACCTGCAGGCCTATTATCTATAGCCTAATATCTAGGCCCTATAGTTTCTCGAACATGTAGAATACAAACTTGCTTTGATCTTAGGCCTATACAACTGCGCTAATAGTAGCAGTGATTCCATGGACACCGAAATCGATAATGACAGGCACACGAGTGAATAAATTGTCAAATTGATGTTAACGTACGCCAACGTAGGATACGGTATAATAACGTAGGCGTACCATACGTATAAAACCGGACTCGGACCTCCCTCGGACTACTCTTTTGGACAACCCCTCTGACTAGACGCAGCGCTCGTGAATAAGCTGGTGCCCTGTGCTTGGCTTTCGACATGGCGCTTTAGAAGTTTGGACTTGTCAACGTATTAATGGTTATTAAATAGAAAAATATAACTACACGTTCCGTACGTAGGCCTACGGTTGCAATGTTCAAAGTCCTGTAGCAATGAACATCATCGACAGGTTATCAGTAGTTATTATGGTGCTATTGTTCATGCTCTCCATAGTGCGGCTGAACTTTCTGTCTTTAGAACTAAGTCGGGTTTGCTGAAACCCTTCTGGAATGATGAGCTTGATCGTCTTAAAGCTGATTCTTGCTTCTGGCATAATGTTTGGTCAAGTGCTGGACGCCCTTCATCTGGGTATCTACATGCGATTAAAGCTAGGTGCAAACTGAAATATAAGGTTGCTGTCAGGGATGCTTGCGTTCATTTTGAAAGTATGCATGACGATGCGATTGTGTCCAACTTCCTCAATAAAAGACCAGATGAGTTTTGGAAAGCTTGGCATAGGAAATTTAGAAAAAATATCAATTCGCCGATTAATTTTCCTGGATATAGAATATATAGAATCTTCGTTTATTCATAACACATTGTCAGAACGCAATGCGATTACAGGAAAAACAAAAAATAAATAAAAATGTGTAGGCGTTGGCTATTCCGTTTAAAGTTTGGTCCAGGATATTATTGGCTATTATTTTATGTCAAAGGGTCTTAGGATTAATAGATGTCCTTGTAGAGCAGCCTAGGAATAAAGTTGTTGGTGTCCTTAGGTGGGAGTGAGAATTGGTGAGGCCTAGGACGGAGGGTGTGCGTAGTCTCCCCGTAGTCGAGGGCACAGCCGGCGTAGAACATGATGGTCGTTAGTTCTGATCGCAGTGAACAGTCGGTCGTCAGCTTTGCTCGCCATTTCGGCCACAGTTGGAGCATCATGGGGAGGAAGCCGGCTCGTTTGACTCTTCGTATAAAACTCTCCAGGCGATCCCTCTCTCCACCACTGGCATACCCCCACCAAGCTGGCAGTGCGTAAGTTAATTTTGCTAAAGTGGTGCTGCGAGCAATCATATGTAGCATCGATGGAGTTGCTCCATGTGCCCGGAGGGTCTTTAGTGCGTAGAGGGAGGCAGAGCATGCGCCAATGGTACTGTCGATGTGTTCAGAGAACGATAGCTTTTCTCCTAGTATTTTCCTGGATGCTGTTCTAACTTGGATGTTGCGAATAAATTTGCCACTCAGTTTAGTAAGAACTTCCATATGTCTGACCAGAACGCAGAGGCTGTACATGACTTTGAAAAGGCACGTAATCATGCTCAGCGCACACAACTCTTTTCTAATCCTGATGTTTCGGTGGAAGCAATAAGCAACTGTGTTAAAGCCTTGCATACTGGGAAGGCTTGTGGTCCAGACGATCTATCGGCAGAGCACTTGTTGTATGCCCATCCTAGCCTTATTGTTCATCTTAAGTTATTGTTTTCAAGCATATTTACCCATGGATTTGTACCTGACAGCTTTGGCGCTGGAATTATAGTACCTTTAATTAAAGATAAAACTGGGAATCTGAATGATACTGAGAATTACAGACCCATTACTTTGATTCCTGTAATTTCTAAGCTCTTTGAATCTTTGCTGCTTAATATATGTCAAAAGTATTTGCCGATTGATGACTTGCAGTTTGGCTTCAAGCCTGGGCTGGGTTGCTCTGATGCTATTTTTGCCTTGAAGTCATCCATTAACTATTTCAACTCTAGAGGTAGTTGCGTGTATGCTGCAGCGTTGGATCTCAGAAAAGCCTTTGATAGTGTGAATCATTATAAATTATTTAAGGAGTTACTTAATTACAATATACCTGTACCCATTGTTGACATTATTTGCAATTGGTATGGTAAGTTTTTTGTTACGGCTAGATGGAATGGTAGTTTTTCCTCTCAGTTTCATGTTGGCAGTGGTGTTAGACAGGGCAGCACTTTGTCCCCTGCACTATTTAATCTTTTGATGCATGTATTTGTTTTCAATTTGAGGCGCACTGACATGGGTTGTCATATTAAGAATCACTTCTATGGTTGTTTTCTATATGCTGATGACATTATTTTACTTTCCCCTTCAGTAAATGGTCTCCAAGTCATGCTGAATGTTTGCTACAGCACCAGCAGTGCCCTTTTGCTTAAGTTTAACTGTTCTAAATCTTACTGCATACAATTTGGTAAAGGGTGTTCCAAGTCAATTGACTTGATGTCTTTGGGTGATAACTCAATCTCCTGGGTTGATTCCCTTAAGTATTTGGGTGTACATTTTATGGGTGGCCGTAGAAGTGTAATGTTTGACATTGATCCTTTGAAGCGATCGTTCTACCGGGCATGTAATTGTATTGCATCTCATGCCTCCAATTTAGATGAAATTTTACATCTCCACTTACAAGAGACCTACTCCTTGCCCCTTTTGACCTATGCTCTCCCTGCCTTGACTTTGTCAGCAAGACAATCTAATGAATTAAATGTATGCTGGAATTCTGTGTATCGTCTTATATTTGGGTTTAATAAATGGGAAAGTGTTAAAAGTTTCATTAATGGACTGGGTAGGCTGAATTTCAATTTCCTGGCGAAATTACGCCGTTGTAAACTGTATTTCCATTTAATCTATTCTGAAAATGTTGCCCTTTATAATCTGTTTTGGACATTCCTATTAGACAATTTCCATAATGATGATTGCCTTGCCTTGGTATTCATGAAGAAACATGATGCCATTACATAATTGTATAATAAGTTTGATGACATGTGTACACAGAGCTGAGCTTTTGTGGTCTATAATTGATGCTTTCTGGACTATAATTAATGCTAGATGTTGCTTTTCTTTTTCTCATTTTTTTATCGTTTAGTTATTGTTCTGCCTCTGTGGCGTAATAAAGTGTTCATAATTTTGAAATATCGCGTTAATGTTGTTTACGCGTAGAACTTTATGCGTGGGTGGCATGTTCAGCTGTTGACAATAATATTTGTCTTAATTTTAAAATCAAAGGGATGTCGTCTACCAAGATTCCGCCACTACGAGGATCTTGGTTGTCTACTGATGTAGGCAGAGGCAGCGTTTAAAGAGATATTTCCCAGAACTCAGGCATACCACCTCCAACGCCACGAGCATCCTATTGCGGGGTTAAAGGTCGCGCAGACAGTGAATTTATGTCTTCGGTCTAACCACGGTCCCATGGATAATAAATACTCTCATTATGTGGGAGCCCATGGTCTAGGCGATGACCCCAGGTCCTCGATCTAGCGCGCCGCCCTCACCTTTGACCTTGAGTTACATAGGCCTAAAGTGCACATCTGTATGAGAGCACATCTGTAGGCCTATATTGTCACTTCTGAAGTGCTGGTATATATTATATATATTCGTTTATTGAGAAAAACAATCTCACAAATACGCAGAAATGCCTGTATGAGTGATAAATGGATAATTAAAACCAATTAGATAATTTTAGAATAAACTAGTAAATATTTTTATATAAGGATCTGGGAATAAATTGAATAAATTGAGAGTTGTCTTTGGATGGGAGAGTATGGTTGTGTGCTCTAGGTCTTAATTGGTGAGAGGAGAGGGGTCGGAGTGGAGGTAGGAGTTGGTGAAGTACATGCTTTGAGTTGTGTAATATGGAGAAATGGAGTTTAACCTCGGCTATATTGGCAAGTTCAGAGACTGTTGGAAAGGATTGTTCTAGGTAACCTAGGCGTTTGGCTCTTTTTAGGAGTTTTTCAGTCGTTCTCTATCGGAAGCCAGGATAAGACCCCACCAGGATGGGGAGGCATAAAGAAGTTTAGCAATGGTTACATTATGGATGGATGAGGAAGAAAGGCCATGAGTTTTGAGTGTTCTGATAGCATAAAAAGAGGAGGAGCAAGTTGCTGTGAGATGGTCTACATGAGCTGTAAGTTTGAGATTATCTTGAAGGATAACACCCAGTATCTTCAAAGTGTTAACTCGAGTAAGAAGACTTAATACTACATAATGGAGGAGGAGGGTCAAATTGATGTCAAGTGGCTTTGAGACGAACGGACTGCTTGTCTATAAGATTCAAACCTTTATTTTGATCTGGCCATACTATAGGCCTACAGTTTGAGTTTGCAAATCAGAATTACATAAACTTGCTATAATTTCACTAATTTCAGCCGACAAACATGAACCGAATTGGAGATCGGCATATAAGGGCATTAATCGGCCTAATGCCTCTCAAAAACGCAGGTTCAGTAAAGAAAAAGTTTCTAAAAATGAGAAGTACATGTACTTGCAAAGATATCTCGTATTACTGCTTTCCTGGAAGCAACGGCTAGAAGTACATCTGCTGTCACCGTGGATGATGGTCAAAATGCAAGCTCATCTGAGCTGCATGGTGACACTGGTGATGCTGTAGGCTTTAGTTGTTGTCGAACAACCGCCAGTTCAGCAACGTCCCCGAAGCGAGATTATTTCGCCAGAGGTCGAGACCGTGTATAAAGATTCTCTTTATAGATTTTATTTGAGTTATAGTTACAGTTATAGTTAGTATTATCTTTTCGTTTTAGTTATAGTTACTGGATTTTTATTTTAGTTAATTTTAGTTACTACCTATGGTTACAATAAGGCTACGTGAATATGCCTACAGTCGCAGCAGCTTTACATATTAAATTTTATAGACGCGTTACACAATTGGTTTATATAATTAGTGCTTCGAAAGGCCTTGAAGAAATGGTGCATTCAGCTTTAGGAATAGGCTACACGTACGTTATCTTGATGCTAAAACTTCATAAATTCTGATGATGGGGGTAGCTATTTTAGAGTGATCTGCTACCCTATTTTTAATTGTTTTCCGTTTGCAAAATATTGAATATATTGCCCTTATGATAATTGTATAAGCTGCAACAACACTCAATCTTTTAAATGTATTATTCCTCAGTCTCGTAGTACGAAATATTGCATCAGCGGCCCGGCTATTTTAAACACTTTGATTAAATTATTAAATACATGACATATAGAAACATTTCTACATAAAGAAATAAAGAGAGATGCTGTAAAGCCCGGAAAAATCACCAAACACATTGAAAAACAGCCATTGGCACAGTCGAGTCTATTAATTTTACTTAAATCACTTATCACTTAGGCCTATATAATATTATCTGAAAAGTTTTGATTGTCTTCGCCCAGTTCCCTTCAATAGGCCTCTTTTCTATATCACTCTCTGCAGCGCAGAGTTGACTTCTTTGTACGTAGATGGATGGTGAATGGTGATACTTAAGATGATTGAACAGATTAGTCGTGTTTTTAACGGCTGTGAGCCGGCCACATAACTCCTCCTCAATAAAACCAACAACGCTGATGATAGGCCTACACGAACTTTTATTTGTGACTGATTCATACCTGAAATGACTCCAGACAGCTAGGATTCCAACATTTGCGGTTGCCCAAGAACATTTTTAGATAGGCCTACATTTTGATTTTTGACTACAAAATTGCTACGACTACGAGCCTAAGATTGCTGATTTGCGCTAGTCAACCTGTGTGGCAATCGCTATAGAAACGTTTACAAAATAGCTAAATTTAATAAAAAATGCGCCACTAATACTGGGTTATTTCACAAATCCAGAATCCAGGGCGAACATAGGCTATTAGCTGCAGGCCTAGCGCATTTTCACGTCTTCGTGTTTGTCGATATTGCACTTTTTATTTTGTTGTAGACCTATAAACGAAAATAACAATGAATTTTCGTTAGTGTTATTTTCTTGTTGTCATTTTGAGTACGGATCGGGTACGGGTAGGCCTACGGGTAAGGAGCCGCGGTTACGGGTACGGGTCGGGTAGCAAAAGGGCTCTTAACCACAGACCTGTAGTTGAAATTGGACAATGAGACTAACATGAGAACGACGCCAAGTCGCTCAGTGTCGCATTGACAAGCTTCGAGTTTCTTGTGACGATGGTATTATCATGAGGAGACATTATACGGATATATATATATATATATATATATATATATATATATATATATATAATTATACAAGTTAGTTATTAGCCTAAGTAAGCCTTCACTTACACAGCCAGATATAAGAATATATATAAATATATATATATAATATATACCTATGCATATACCACTGTACTGTCAATCATCTACATGTTAGCTTACAACAGCTGCTATTATTATTGGCTATAACACTGACAGGCTAAATCTTAGGCTAAGCTACAGGTATCAGAATAAGACAGGATTGGTTAGCATGCATTCAGGATAGGAATAGTTGATAGCATATAAGAACATGTTTAGTTAGATTCAGCAGCTGAAGTCTTGAACAGATACAGGTAACATTCTACAGCGACTCGCTCATAATTTCATCACATAATTGTATTGTATTGTATTTGTATTGTATTTTCCCATTCAGAGGCGCTCCCGACTACTGCGCGGACGCTGAATCGGAGTTTCACGCCGAAGCGCATGAGCAATTGCGAGTGAAGGACTTGCCCAGGGTCCCTACGCGGAGGCTTTGAGGTGGATTCGAACCCGCAACCCTCCAGCTGCAAGGCACCGAACATACCCCTACGCCACCGCGCCCAGTAATATTTACTTAGAAGCAAGGGAATAGCAGTGTTATTTTAGTTCCAAGATTAATTTCTATTCCTATTCTTATTCTATTCCACTGTCTTCATTTTAGTTCTAGTTTTAGTTTCTCTTTATAAATAAATTTTATTCTTGTTCTAGTTCCACTTCCTATTTAGAAATCATTTTAGTTCCAGTTCCAGTTAATTTATATTTGTAGTTTCACTTCCACTTCCACTTCTCACAGAAATGTCTAACATGAACGATTAATGTCTATCAGACTGTCACACAAAACAGTACCTTGACCTATTTATGAGATTAATATAGTACGGACAATGTGAATGCGACTGTTAATAAAACAGTTTCTGGGAAGACACACTAAAAGGTTACCAGTCCGCATAGCTATTAAAAATAAAGAAATAATTTTTATTCTATTCCGTTCTCGTCCGAGAAAAATTATTTTTATTCCTATTCTATTCTCGTTCCAGACTTAATTTTTATTCCAGTTTTCGTTCCGTGGAACTAATTTAAAATTATTATTATTCCTATTCTATTCTCAGGAACTAAAATAACACTGGGGAATAGCTTATTTGAGGTACATTCTATAATATAGGATAAGAACGGTGTAATGATTGCGATTTACTGTTTAAGCTTCTAATCTGCTAAATTATAGAAATGTCATCTTACGAATCAATGTTTGTAGATTGTCTATAGGCTACTAAAACGACTCATCAAGTCGTTGTCGTTATTACTTAAGTATCTCCCTCTGTGACCTAAGGTAATATCTTCCCAATTCATAAGGAACCTCTGCTCCTGATATTCGTCACGATATCGAAGCATGACAATATTGGTTGAGGCACCAATCCAACATCTAGGACAACATCTAGATCGAGCAATGCGATCTTGTGAAGACTCCATCATTTGACGCTTCTGGTCATTGACGCACTGCAAAGATCTGGCTATTAGGGTGCTTGCAGGTAAAGCGAACCAGTTCAGTTTAGAGTGCATTCCAGAGCTAATTTTGTACAACTACGGCCAATGACCTATACCTACTGAAAGAGAGCTTCATCAGCTATCTAAGCACCTGATATATAAAGTGAACTACTGTCAGTTAAACCGAATCAGCCCAAGTAATAAAACTTGCTTCTCATTAAAGAATATAGGCCTACTTACATACTTGTCTCTGAAAATGCAGAAACTATTCAGTTATATATTATGAGTCTTATGTTCGCGATGGCCATCATGCGCGTTTTAGGCGTTTCTTAAGAAGTAGTAGACAGTTATAGTCTTAGGTTAAATTTGTATTAAAGCTGTGACAGACTGACGGTGCATCGAAAGCTGATAAATGCCTGTAGGCCGACATTGTACAAAGTAAAAAATGTGAATGCTATAGTTTACTGCAGATCTTTATTGAGTCAGTCTGTTTGTAGTGTATACGTTGGTTGTTGGGACTTTGCAGCTGAGCCAATTTTAAAAACCAAATTATGAAATTATTATTTGCCAAAGAACTGATGTACTTTTAACTGTCAAATGCACCATTACAAACCCCTAAATAAAAATTTTCTTACCCTGTGGGCATAGCCCCTCCCCGGGCTCCTTCCCTCAGAGGGGTTGGAAACTGCGTAAATTTATGAAAGATCCGGTTACGCCACTGGCTAAGGCAGTATTATGATGCTGGTAATAATCAACATCATTATCATCATCATCATCACAGTTGTTAAGATCATCTTCAGCATTAGACTTAGGCAAGAATAACACATAGTTAATAATAGGCCTACAGATAAATAGGCCTACATTAGCTGTCAATCATTATACAGGACGGACTTAGTTAGCCTAACGTATGAGAATATCTAGTACACACCTGATTGGCTAACCTAAGCGGTTCTGCTATCACCAGTGCATATTATATCTGTACAACTAGTGGGGGCAAATGTCCCACTAGTTTTATGATTAGCCCCAGCAGTTTAGGATTTGCCCCACAGTGCCAGTAGTTTGGGTGTTTTTTGTCCCAGGTAATACTCTAGTTGTAATGTTAAATTACAATTATAAAATTATTAGCCTTCTAAATTTTTTCTAATAGTAGCCTAATAGGTTTGAATTGATCTTAATAAAGACGTCTAGCGATTCCAGTCACAGATGTTAGATATAATCATAGGTGGCCTTTGACAGCCTTTGACATTTCTTCTATAGGCAAGGACAAAATGCCGCCCCTTTTACATTTCATAGTTAAATTTCAAGAAAAAATATGCTTTTCTTGCTTTATGTTTCCGGAATTTGCCGCCGACACTGCCCAGTCAAGCTATGCATGTATGTGACTTTTTTACTGTTTTTCTTCAACCCCAGGAATCATGATTAGGGGCGCGGTGGTGTAGGGGTATGTTCGGTGCCTTGCAGCCGGAGGGTTGCAGGTTCGAATCCACCTAAAGCCGTCCGCGTAGGGACCTTGAGCAAGTCCTTCGCGCACAATTGCTCTGCAATATAATTGCTTCTGCGCCGCCGAGGCGTATGCACTTCTGAGCTTGGGGCAACCTTAGTAATCAATCAATCAATCAATCAATCAATCAAATCAAATCAATCAATCAATCAAACTTTATTGTAACCATCAATCAAGATATTTTACAAAAGTAGATTCAGTTTATCAAGATGGTAACAAGGAAGGCCCTTAAGGGATGAAAATCCCGCTAACAGGGACACCTATATATTTGCTAAATCTGGGCTTAACAAAGTGGCAAGACGGTTAACAGTTTCAGTTACAAAGTTCATCAAGTAGTGCAATTATTAATCTAGCATCGAACCATTATGCTAAAAGAAACTAACAGAAAGGGCGACTTATAACTAACAAAATAAAATAAACAGAAAAGAGCGACTTAATTAACAAAATAGCAGTCCGTAATGTAACGGAGCAGCCTAAAATCTTTCTGTTGACCGACTTGACCCACTCATGGGATCCAATGCGACGGTTACCCTCTTGACCTTGACTTTCGTGAAGTCTGAAGGACCCTCAAGAAGAGGACCTCAGCGACGAGCTCGACTTTCTTGGTCTCGTGGATGGATAACTGCCTTGCGTCTTACCAGGATGCAGTGCAGCGTCCGTCCGTCTGATGTCCGTGCGTCGCTCTAGGGCGTGAGCGTAAATTCAGTCTTAGTGGTATTTCTAAGGACTTAACGTGTCTGCCAGCCAGTAAGCGAAAAGTCAATGTCCAATGTATCTATTGTATTTAACGGTAGAGCCGACATTAAATGAAGACTTACGATGTGTAGCTATAGCTTCCCTTAGGCACATAGGCCTACAATGCCCTACATACTTAAATACGAAAACTGTTACAGTACCAGTGAATTAGTGACTGGCTACAGTATTACCGAATTGTGCTCGTAGGATTTCGAGAAGAATGGTGTGATTCACTCAATCAAAGGCGGCGGAGAAATCCAAATAGTAGTAACGCAGTGATGACTGATGAATCCAGAGTCGAGAACCAGGACGATATCGTTGTACACTTGAATGTCCTCGGTTTCAGTAGCGTGATGACGACGACGGAAGCCAGATTGAGTAGGTTGAATCAGATGATGAGATTCAACGTAATCTGAAAATTGTTTGTGAATAACTAGCTCAACCAGCTTCGAGATAAGGAGAGGTTCGAGATGGAACGATAGCTGGTTGGGTCTGTTGGATCGAGTCCCTGTTTTCATTATACGTGGTCGAATGATAATAGCGACTACAGCGACTGCAGACTTTCGTTGTAAGGCAGACTGTTGACCACCAGTCCTAAGTCGTCTATCTGGGTTAAGAAAATGAAGTCGCTTTTTCAACCAATAATTGCTTGGTGCATGTTGTCTTTGAGTCTGTTGTCTGTCTCTTTTCAGCTGCCTGTCGAAGTCCTCGCGAAGTCTTGCAAAGCCCAGCCAGTTGTCTTGACAACCACCATGTCGCGCTATTTCCTGCGATTGGCGTTGGCATTAGTTGCCATAGCGACCAGCGAAATGGTGCAACGCTACGAAAGTTGCTTCTTGCTGTGTGACCGAATGAAAAAGCCTGGTCCAGACATACCGTACAGCCTCTTTCAGTGCGATGACGATCAGGTAGGAAGTAGTTGTGAGACGAGTTGCTATTTGGTGGTTAGAACCAGTTTTTCCTCCTACATAATTATACACAGGAAATGGATGCGTATATATATATATATATTTTTTTTATATATATGTGGGGCGCAGTGGTGGTGTAGAGGTATGTTCGGTGCCTTGCAGCCGGAGGGTTGCGGGTTCGAATCCACCTCAAGCCGCCGCATAGGGACCCTGGGCAAGTCCTTCACTCGCAATTGTTCATGCGCTTCGGCGTGAAACTCCGATTCAGTGTCCGCGCTGTATAGTCGGGAGCGCCTCTGAGTAGAAATCTTGAAGGGGCGCTATATAAATATCTTAAATGAATGAATGAATATATATATATATATAATTATATAATATATATATATATATATATATATATATATATATATATATCCTTCAGGCTGGATTAGTCCCTCCCAGCGGAGGGGTCAGCCACTCGGTTCCTTCTTCTCCACTTTTTCTGTCAATGGTGTCTTCTTTCTTCAATCTGAGAGACTTTAGATCTTGTTGTATCATTGTATTGTATTGTATTGTATTGTATTGTATTGTGTTGTATTGTATTGTATTGTATTTGACCATTTATAAAGCGCTTCTCATAGCATAAGCCTTTCAGACGCGCTCTTAGTGCGAGGTACTGCGAGAGAAAAGGAAGGTTTTAAGGTGAGAGAAAGAGTTAGAGATGCTACCAGAGTGGGTTTTTAGAGCGTAGAGAAGGAGGAAGTCGATTCCCTAGAGAGGGACATAATTATATGCACACACAGGACCTGGATTGAGCCATTGTGGTCCTAACACGGGGAACGAAAAGGTCAAGCCGGTCAGTGGATCGGAGAGGACGCTCAGACGTGGCAGAGAGGGGCGGAGAATTTGGTGACAATATTATATTTTTGTCTTCTGCCGTTCCCCGACTGCAGCGTCCGGTGATCTTTGCTGTCATAATCCTTTTGATGTAACTTTCATACTCTCTTCTCATCACATGACCGTACCATCTCAATCTTGAGAAAATGGAGTGCCTGTATGGAATGGTAGGTAGAGGTCGAGTTGTGGCGGTCTTTGGCCCTCCATGTAATAATACACCGTCACTCCCGTCAGTTCGTTTCCTCCCCTGACGACATTTCAAACAAAGCAATGAATATCTTTTCATAAAAACTGCAAATTTATCCCTTTCTGAGTGCGGTCGTTCAAAATGATGAAGAAAATAAACAATTTAATGACAGTTTTAGCATATTCTTTTTCATATCTTGGAAATGTCGTTGCATAATTATACGGTTTGCAAATAGCATTTCTGTTGTTGCAAACGAGCTTCCTATAGCCTAGTAAGAAAGTATTGCTCATCATAATCCATAATTTATTAAATATGATAATAATATGGCCAAATGAGGTTATCTTAGGCTGCACTTAGGCCTATAAACCAATCTTTGGTAGTGGCTGATTGTTATCTTGTTGCAATCAGGGAACCCAATGTCACATTTGGCAAAGGCCAAGAATTGCTTTGGTTTGTGTTTGTGTCATGATAAACCTGACCCTGTCTCGATGTCCGCTCTTTTCTGAACGTAGATCTGCATGCAGGAGATGAAATACATGGTGAACAAAGGACCTAAGGGATCGATCTTTTTCCTGCATCGCTACTGCGCCAATCCGCAGGAGTGCAATGAGCACTGTCGATACGAAACCGTCGACGAGGAAAGAATCATGTCGTGCATCACCTGCATGAACAGCACCAATTTCGGACCTGAAGGTAAAGTGATCTCTCAGATGTACTGCTACGACATGAGAGGCCCATATCACTCAGCCTAAGAAACTCCGTCAACTGCTCAGCCGATCATGGAACGGAACCGATGACCGAATAAGAACAGAAACAGAAAAGAACCACCCTCACTGCTTCGAACAGTGCTCAACATTTCTTCTATTGCTTTGACCAATTCTTACTTTATGTTCGATTGCTAAACTTTGTAGAATTGTTTCTATTCACTAGAAAGAAACTCAAGTCACTCAAGGACTCTGGCGAGTTGATTTCTGAGTTCATTCATTCATTCATTATTCATTACGAGAATATGTATAGCACCTCTTCAAGGGAACTAGGCCTACTCAGAGGCGCTCCCAACTCCAGCACGGTCAAATAAGACCGTCTTAAGATGAGAGAGGGATGCCTGAGAAGGGGTTCTAGGAAGGGAGCGCAGTGCAAAGGGGAGGCCAATACAAATCGAGGGCCAACCACAGAGAAGGCACGGCTCTGCGACTGCCTGGACTCTGGCGAGCTGAGGCGCGAGCAAAAGGAACAGAGAGGACCTCAGCCGAACGGATTCAGCACTGAGGGTGGGGACAGAGCGCGATCCCCGAGCCCCAATAACTGAGGGAAGGTAGGCCTAGCACAGCGCCAGACTAAGGCAGGAATCCTATAGGCCTACTCGATACTCTGCCTAAGGGGGAGCCAGTGGAGAATGTCGCACATATAGCTAGCGATGTGGTCGAATTTGGATAAGCGTCCAACAGGGTGGGCTGAAGAGCGTAGGACGCGATCCAGGCAGCTCAGTCGGGCAGCCAGAAGGTCGCGAACCTCAGAGGAGAAGACAAAATGAGGAAAGGAGGTAGCATTAAGGGCAGCCATATCTAACTAGGCAAGCTGCTGGAGGGGTGCAAAGCCAAATGAACTGAGTTTTTAGTGAGTTGAGACGGAGACGGTTGGACGACATCCAGGCCCTCAATGCCCCCATGGCCAGGTTCATAGCACGGACGATCGCAACGGCGTCAGAGGCGAGGCATTCCAGAATTTTTAGTCTTCTCCAGATAAATTGTTACTTCCTGAGGGATAACAGGTAGGCCTACATCTGGGCCGGCAAACGTAGTATTCCTACTATATAACAATAATTTGATAATAATTATTTTAATGATAACAAAAAAGCTTTGAGATCAGGAATTTAATAGTAAAAAAATTACTACTAAATAATAATAACAACGAAACTGTTTCTATTCCACTGAAGTTCGGCTGAAGTCGGTCGATGGTGGTTGGAAATCTGGAATAACAGCAGCAATCTTCTTTCGCATTTCGTCCAATCGCTTCTGTTTGGCCTCTTCCTCCTTGACGATCGACGGAAACCTTTTCCATGCTCGGAATGTAATCCGTACAATGCTCCTTGGAAAAGGAAATGGCAGATTATTATACTATTATGCATTTATTAAACTATCTAATTACCAAGCAATTAATCAATTGCGGCTAAATAACTTAAAATTACCTGTAATTACATTACATAAATTACAATACATATATTACATAACATAAATTGCATTACATAGATTACATAAATACATAACATAAACTACATTATGGTACATAAATTACATTACATACATATTATATCACATACATTACATTACATAATTACATAAAATACATAAATTACATTACAAATTACTTTCAGATACATTACACAGCAATACATTTGATCACATTACACTTGAAGCAGGTAATGAATAGTTCATACTGCGAGAGACGCTTTCAGATAAATTACACAGCAATACATTTGATCATTACACCTCTGATACATATAATTAACTTTACATGACATTAAACTACATCACATAGCATCGCAATAAATTACTTAAATTGCATTAAACAGCGTTAAATTAAATAACTTTACTCTACATTAGATTACATTTCTCTGAGGGCTGGAACACTTCACACACATGGCAGCAACTTCTATTAAAAACTGGATAAGAAGCCCCGAAATATCTAGCTGATATGTATTACTCCGGCCTCTTTCAGCATCACCGCATCGTCCACTCCGCTTTTCAAACAGACTTGATCTTCTAGTTCCTTTTACTCGAACTGCGCCATGGCTCAGTCCCGGTCCTTTGCCTCCCTCTCTTTTGAATGCGCTGTCTCCATCTACTCGCTCCCAAATTTTAGCTAGTAACCCTCCTCCTTTGCTTTTCTCAAAACCTATTTCCTCTTTCGTGGCCTTGCGCACTGGCAGCGCCTCTGAACGGTTCACCCTAATAGAGGCGCTTTATAAATGTTTTAATACAATACAACACAATACAAACTACTGGCTTTCATTTGTGCCCGTATCGCTTTCAAAATCTCCCTCCTCGTGTATCATATCCATTCTAGAACCTCCCCTCAAATATGACATCCATGTTTTTGCCATGTTCTGCTTGCTTCAAATCCTAGAGGACTCAGATCGGCAACGCGAGGAGACTCTATTAATATATCCAGTTCTTCTCACCAAGAGGAAGTATGGAAATCGGGCTTTTGCTGTTTCAGGACCCAGAGAATGGAACAGTCTCCCAGTTACAATCCATCAATGTTCATCTGCTACTCAATTTAAATCAAAATTAAAAACTCATCTATTCTCATTAGACTATGGCTAAGAACATTACACTATGGCTGAGAACATTACACTATGGCTAAGAACATTACTGAGAACATTACACTATATGGCTAAGAACATTACACTATGGCTTAGAACATTACACTATGGCTAAGAACATTACACTTTCTAACTATGGCTAGAACATTACCTATGGCTAGAACATTACACTATGGCTAAGAACACTGTGTGCGCAAGAGTTACAGCGCGTTATAGATTTCATTATAATTCAGTTTACGCTGTGTGATAACGATCCCTATAGCTCGCCTTTATTCTTTAGTAATTGTAAATCCTCCTTTATAAATTTCTAATCGTTTTTTATTGTATTTTTTACACTGAAATCCACATGGGCTCAAGTGAAACAGAAATATCTGCACTAAAGCGTCGACATTTTTGACATCCCGGAATGCTTGCCCCTGGACTATTTCACACGCCACGAGAGGTTTAAGGAGTCTCCTGTTAAAGTAGAATGCATTCTGAAGTGAATTCCAGAACTTCAACTTCAGACTACTTGCTTGTCTTTGTCGTTGGTTGGCTCCAATCTCCGCTGATCGACTTCGACTTCGTTCTCGTCGACAACAGGGAAGACACAGGCATTGGTGGCCACTTCCTTTAAAAAATTCACTCCAGGCAGCGATGATGGATGGGAGACAGCGAGGGAGCGAGGCATTGGAGAGAGACCATGCGAGAGGGAAGGCTGCTTCGGTGTTCGATTCAGCTCATAAATCTTCGACAGACTGCTGAGAGCACTTGTCACATGGATCAGATTAAACCTCTGAATTTGCATTTTTCTCTCCTACAAGGATTGCAGTGGCTTCTTCGACTTCCAATAGGATGTGATTTTAATCGCAGCTTCATCCGCTGCCATTAATAAGGATTCTTCTGTCTCATGATGCTATCGTTTGCACGGATAAACTGTCTATAGGTCTGGAATTCATTAAAATCGGGAGATAGCGATCGCACTCTGAAATACGATAAATTAACTCAGCTGCACAAAACACCTGGTCGCCACTACGCTTTTTCTCTCTCCCTCCATCCCTATCTTCTTTCCATCCTCTCTCTCTCTGCCTCCCCGTCTCCATCACTACGTCTTCCAAGCTATCCATTTCTTACTTCATCCCACCCTCTCCCCTCGTTTTCTCCTTCCTTTCCTTTACCTTCATGTACCTTTCTTCTTCCTTCATTCCTTACACCAAGTCGAATGGAAACCGATTTTGACCAACCACACTATGAATATGAACGAATCAAATGCACTAGAAGGCGAAATCTTCGATTGAAGCGCAGCCTACTCTATAGGGGTGATAGCGAAAAACACCGGCAGTTGGAAGATGGCGTTCTAATGTCGACTTTGGTTGACTGCAACTGCGATATTCCTAAGTAGAATTAGTTGCCTTTGAGTCTTGAGTTTTGACAGTTTGAGTTTGCAGTTTGTGGAGTCATAGGAAGCTTACTAACGTCACCCTTCTTCTTGATCCAGGAGTGGGACTGACAATATCACAGTAGAAGCATATATATATAATATATATAAATTATATACATATGCATAGCCTATTAAAATATAGAAAAATTCATGCCATACGATTCTATAGTATACATGTTGGCTTACAACAGCTCTTATTTTTATTGGCTATTAGAGTGACAGGCCAAACCCTAAGCTAAGCTACAGGTATCAGACTAAGACAGACAGGATTGGTTAGCATACATTCGGGATAGGAATAGTTGATAGCATATAAGAAGACGTTTAGTTAGATTCAGCAGCTGAAGTCTGGAACAGATACAGGTAACATCCTACAGCGACTCGCTCAATAATTATTTACTTGGAAGCAAGGGAATATTTGAGTTGCATTCTATAGGATAAGAACGGTGTAAGGATTGCGATTGACTGTTTAAGCTTCATATCAACTAAATTATAGAAATGTCATCTTACGAATCAATGTTTGTAGATTGTCTATAGGCTACTAAAAGGACTCATCAAGTCGTTGTCGTTATTACTTCAGTCTCTCCCTCTGTGACCTAAGGTAATAATTATCTTCCCCCAATTCATCAGGAACCTCTGCTCCTGATATTCATCACGGTATCGAAGCATGACAATATTGGTTGAGGCACCAATCCAACATCTAGCATAACTCTAGATCGAGCAATGCGATCTTGTGAAGACTCCATCATTGCAAAGATCTGGCTATTATAAGCTCTGAACTTTTTCCTCTGCGACTAACCCTAACGGTTCCTCCCATGTCTTCCTCTCCAAACTCCCCTTTGATATACAGTTGCTACTCTCACTCAACTCTCGGTTTGTTTTACTATTTACAATCTTACAAAGCATAACAGAGATGCTCGAAACCAACAAATATGTCATCGTGATATCAATGGACTACACAAAGGCCTTTGATTGTATCCGACACGCGGCAATTACAGAAGCACTCTCCAGGCTTGACATGCCGGATAGTATTTTCAACTGGCTTGTCAGATACCTTGAAGACAGAAGGCATGCTACGAGTTTTGAAGGCCTAATATCCTCTGTTGCGACCATCAACGCCAGTGTGGTCCAGGGATCGGTCCTTGGCCCCCCTGAATACATCACCGGAACGGCGGACCTCCATCCAGTGGACAACCAGAATCGGCTCCCAAAATACGCGGACGATTCGTACTTACTTATTGGATCGCGTAACATCGGAACAGCACAGATTGAGCTCCAGAATATCTCATTATGGGCTAAAAGTAAGAACCTGCATATCAACCATGCCAAGACCCGTGAGATGGTAGTCGTGCGACGCAACATGTCCTCCCTTGCTTCTCAGCCATCAGTCACCGGTGTCAAGAGATCGACGACCATCAAAATCCTTGGCGTAACAATTGGAGAGAAACTGACAGTTACGGAACATGTTGACAATATCCTGAGTTCCTGTTCCTCATCCATGTACGCACTTAAAACTCTACGAGGGCGAGGTATGCCAACACAGGCCCTACACGAGGTAACACGAGCAACAACGATGGCGAGACTGATGTACGCGTCTCCGGCGTGGTGGGGGTTCCTGAGTGGAGGAGATCGTGATCGCTTCGAACGCTTCACCAATCGACTTAGGCGAGCTGGGTTTCTGCCGCAGGAGGCCCCAACAGTTGAAAGTTTGGCTAACCGAGCTGACGACGCGCTGTTTAAGGCCATAATAAGCGAACCTAAACACGTTCTACGTCGAATGTGCCACGAGCGACAGGAGAGCCGATACAATCTGCGACTCAGGCCCCACCCCTTTGCCCTGCCAGCCAAGGATAGCAAGAACTTTTTACCACGCCAGATGTTCAAAGACATTTACTAGCAGCTGTCTGAATCCTCGCTGTCGTTTGGCCTCACTCCCAATACTATAATCCAATCCAATTTGCCCCATTAGAACTATACCTATTATAGTGCTGCACAGTGCATTATCTAGGACTAAAGCTATAATAGTACTATAGTCTCTAATACTATAACTGCATAATCATGCATTGATGTTACTTGTTGCGTCTTGACAGCAAGTTATGAAATAAACGAAAATACAATACAATACAATTCATATTGTTTGTATGTATAAAACTTGCTTCTCATTAAAGAATATATTTACATACGTGCTTACTTAATTACTTGTCTCTGAAAATGCAGAAACTATTCAGTTATACATTAGGCCTAAGTCTTATGTTCACGATGGCCATCATGCGCGTTTTAGGCGTTTCTTAAGAAGTAGTAGACAGTTAACTTATAGTCTTATGTTAAATTTGTATTATAGCTGTGACAGACTGACGGTGCATCGAAAGCTGACAACTGCATGTTGGCCGACATTGTACAAAGTAAAAATTTCAATGCTATAGTTTACTGCAGATCTTTATTGAGTCAGTCTGTTTGTACTGTATAGCCTACGTTGGTTGTTGGGACTTTGCAGCTGAGCCAATTTTAAAAACCAAATTATGAAATTAGGCAAGGACAAAATGCCGCCCTTTTCATATTTAATAGTTAAATTTCAATAAAATATGCTTTTCTTGCTTTATATTTCCGGAATTTTCCGCATACACTGCCCAGTCACGCAATGCATATCACATTATTTTTTTACTGTTTTTGTTTAAGGGGCCGTCCATAAATGACGTCACGCACCTGGGGGGTCGGAAATTTGTGACGATGTGTAACATGAGGGAGGGGAGGTCAGCGAAGTGTGACGTCACATCAGGTCTGTGTAATTAAATTTAACAATTAGCAACAATTTAATTTTAAAATAACAGCACTAATTTTGAGTATTAACACATTCATAATTTTTTTTAAATTATTTTAATGTATACAGGCACCATTATTAATAATTTTCTAATTATCTAAATATTTGTCTCCATCAGATTTTTAAATACTTATTACAATGACAATAAATGGGCGTTGAAACATGTTTTATTATCAAGTGGAAATTTGGTTTTAAAAGGGGGTCAGAGCTTTGTGACGTCATTTTTCAGAGGGTGTTACTTTTTGTGACGAAGTGTGACAAGGGGAGGGGGGGTCAAACATCGGCCAAAATAGCGTGACGTCATTTATGGACGCCCCTAATTCCAGGATCATGATTCACTATAGTAGACTGCCCAATAAACTGCTACATGAATCATTGTTTAATTTTGGGTTTGGCGAATCAATATCTCAGCCGTTCATATTGGAAAATGAAGTTGGTCGTGTTTGCTGAAGTTAAAGTTATCATTGTTTGTCGCAACTGCAGCTCCTCCACTGCGTGACAGTCACTCAGCCTGTCATTGACTATATAAATTATTTTGGTGACCGTATGGTTGAAAAAATTATGTCTTATTTAAGTTATTTTCAAACTTCTACGCATGACCTAAATATGGATATGTATAATAATGAAAAACCAATTTGGTAAAATAAAGTGGCTATAGAAAGAGGCTCCATTTGGCAGCAAATGCTCTAAAATGGGTTGTCGGCTGGGCTCCACACCAGACCCCACTATCACCCGGGGGTGATTGTGGCGGAGTTTACTACGCTTCCCGAGACCTTAACACGTTGGCCGCTAGGGACGTGTTAACACGTCCCTTATTTCATACATTTACATAGAATGTTCAGCGGTCAAAGTGTTAATCGTTGCAAAAGTTGTCCCAGTAGGTCAGATCCGTTAAAATAAGCATTGGCTATCGCTGAGCTTAGGACTTATTGAGACTCATTCTCCATTATTCAAGACGGTCTAGTGTACATTAACAGGTCAAGCTATATGAATTTCAATTTTTCAATTTATTGCAATCCAAAAACATAACAGAAATATATATCTAATTGCAACTCAGAAAAAAACATAACAACAATATATATCACATAACGACCTTAAAGAGAAAAAGAAACCAGGGTAGCAAAAGGGAAACCCAGAAGGGATATGATCCCGCTTAATATATATAATATATATAATATAATATATAATATATTTTCGTTTATTCAACAATCCGGTTGACAAACCGCAACCGGTTACAGTGTATACAGTTATGCAAATGAAACAATTCACAAGAACACAAATGACAGAAGACATCAATTTTAACTACTAACCGAACAGATCACAGCCTGCAATACACGGCGCTAAGAGCAGCCTGCAAAGCATGTCCACCCTACGGGACTCGAACTCGGTACCTCTCGCTCTCTGTGCAGATGTTATCCAATGCGGTGAATGCGCTATCGGGTTCCCCGATATAATTTATAGCAGATGGTCATGTACGCAGACGGGTGATAAACATAATTACATCGCAATTCAAATAAGGAAACAGACAGGGAACGGGAGAGAAGAGAGATAAAGAGTCTAGAGAGAAGCTGGAAGACGAACCGTAAGGAGGGAGAGAGGAGAGAGACAGACAGACATACAGACAGACAGAAAGACAGACAGACAGACAGACAGACATAGAGACACAGAAACAGAGACAGAGACGAGACAGACAGAGACACAGACAGACAGACATAGAGACACAGAGACACGGAGACAGAGACAAGACAGACAGAGACACAGACAGACAGACAGACAGACATAGAGACACAGAGACACAGAGACAGAACAGACAGAGACGAGACAGACAGACAGACAGACAGACATAGAGACATAGAGACACAGAGAAACAGAGACAGAGACAGAAACGAGACAGACAGAGACAGAGACAGAGAGAACATCAGGACTTGAGATCGGACTCAAATTTTGGGGTTTTATAAACTTAATCTAATCTTATTCAAATAATTGCAGCCGTACTGAAATCTAGAATTCGTAAATGTGTCATTTGGAATAATGTGTATAATCAATTTCTTCCATATCTCATTTCTTAACTACAAAAGAATTACAATTAATGTGTAGCTAGCTTTCCCTTAGGTACGTACATACTTACATACAGTGAATTAGTGACTGGCTACAGTATTACCGAATTCTGCTCGTAGGACTTTGAGAAGAATGGTGTGATCCACGCAATCAAAGGCGGCGGAGAAATCCAAATAGTAGTAGCTCTGTGATGACTGATGAAACCTGATTCGAGAGCCAGGACGATACCGTTGTAGACTTGAATGCACGGTTTCAGTAGAGTGATGACGACGGAAGCCAGATGAATGAGATGATGAGATTCAACGTAATCTGATAATAATTGTTTGTGAATAACTCGCTCAACCAGCTTCGATATACGAACAGGTTCGAGATGGGACGATATACCTGGTCGGGTCTGTTGGATCGAGTCCCTGTTTTCCTAATACGTGGTCAAATGCTAATAGCGACTACAGCGACTGCAGACTTTCGTTGTAAGGCAGACTGTTGACCACCAGTCCTAAGTCGTCTATATGGGCTAAGAAAATGAAGTCACTTTTTCAACCAATTGCTTGATGCATGTTGTCTTTGAGTCAGTTGTCTGTTTCTTTTCAGCTGCCTGTCGAAGTCCTCGCGAAGTCTTGTTAAGCTCAGCCAGTTGTCTTGACAACCACCATGTGGCGCTATTTCCTGCGGTTGGCGTTGGCATTAGTTGCCATAGCGACCATCCAGATGGTGTCAGGCAAAGAACGTTGCTTTTTGCTATGTGGCCGAAAGAAGATCTCTGATCCAAACCCACCATCCAGCTTTTTTCAGTGCTCTCGCGGTCAGGTAGGAAGTATATTTTGTGAGACGAGTTGCTATTCGGTGGGGAGTTCCAATTTTTCCTCCTACCTATGCACAAAGGAAATGGATGAGTGCCCGTATACAATACAAAACAATACAATTAGAAATTTATAACGCGCTTTAACAAGACAAAGTCTTGCACAAGAGCGCGTTTGCGCTGTGTTCTCAGCTATTGTGGGTCGCGGTGGTGTAGGGGTATGTTCGGTGCCTTGCAGCCGGAGGGTTGCGGGTTCGAATCCACCTCAAGCTGCCGCGTATGGACCCTGGGCAAGTCCTTCGCTCGCAATTGCTCATGCGCTTCGGCGTGAAACTCCGATTCAGTGTCCGCGCTGTAGTCGGGAGCGCCTCTGAGTAGAAATTTTGAAGGGGCGCTATATAAATATCTGAAATGAATGAATGGATATAGTGTAATGAGAACAGATGAGTTTTAATTTTGATTTAAATTGCGTAGCAGATGAACATTGACGGACTGTAGCTGGGAGACTGTTCGATTCTCTGGGTTCCTAGTAAGAAAGTATATTTCCCATCATAATTCATAATTGATTAAATATGATAATAATATGGCCAAACGAGATAATGTTTTATTACACTTATAATCCAATCCTTGGTATTGGCTGCGTGTCATCTTCTTCGTGCAATCAGTGAACCCAATGTCATTTGGCAAAAACCAAGAATTGTTTTGGTATGTGCTAGTGATATGATGTGTCTAACTCTGTCTTGATGTCCGTTGTTTCTGAGCATAGATCTGCATGCAGGAGATGAAATACATAGAAAAACGTCCTCGGGAATCGATCTCTTACCTGAACCGCTACTGCGCCAATCCGCTAGACTGCATTGATCACTGTCGATACGTAGCCTTCGTCAACAAGGAAAGAATCACGTCGTGCGTGTCGTGTATGAACAGCACCACTTTCGGACCTGATGGTAAAGTGATCGCTCAGATGTTCTGCTTCAACACCACAGACCCAGTGAACTAAGCCTAAGAAACTCCGTCAACTGCTCAGCCGACCATGGAGCCGATCGTAAGACCGAAT
>JACEVL010000467.1:0-167500 GCA_020284085.1 Aporrectodea caliginosa
TTCCAATTTTTTTTTTTTTGGAAAATTTTTTTTATAAAAATTTTAATTAAAAATTTTAAAAAATCCAGGTTTAAAAATTTTTAGATTCAAAGACCTGTTCATCTTAAATTGCTGAGGAATCAGTGCTCCTAAAAAATAGCCATGACGCAGAACTCCATAAGGGTTTTTACATATAGTTGAATATAGACTAGTATATATATAGACTAGTATTACAGTATAGAGATATGTAATAGATGTAGTTCGGAGTTTCTTTTGCGTTATCGTCCTCTTGCGTTCTCCCTTTTCGCGACCTTCCTCCGCTCCTCTCCTCCTTGGATTCTCCCCTTCTTCCTCGCATTGCTCCTGTCGTATCGCCCCTCACACACGACCCTCCCCACCTGCGGCCTTGCCATGCCGTACGGTGCCCACCCAGCTCTATATGACTGAGCTGGTTTGCGGCCCTGCTTTGGGGTCATGTGTGAGGCCGGTTCTGTCATCTGTGTTCGTGATGGGCCAGATGGTAGCGGCATTGAAAGGCGCTGCCTGGGGATGATTCACAGGCGAAAGGGTGGACGATTAGGCGGGCACCCTTGGCTGTTGAACGGAGGTGTTAGATCCAAGATGGCGGCTTGCCCGACACAGTGCATCGAGTGACATTTGTCGTGTTTAGGCTATCATTAAAAGTAAGGGCGCAGATGATAAAATGTCTGTAAAAATTTAATTTTGTCGCCCCTTTGTCCACCATTACTACGGGTTTGGTCTTCAGGGGGCGCCGGAATACAACCAGGAGGGGCACGGGGGGGCGGTTCGCCCCTGCGCCTATGGCAAACTGCCACTGCCTACAGGCTAGCTGTGTAGAATTAAAAAAGTTGGCACATCGTCGAATGATGACTTGCAATGAGCCAAGTTACGAACGAATAGCTTTGCAAGTAAGCCAGTTAGGCCTACTGAATTTGTCTTTTACTTCATTTTACACAAATAGTAAAATTTAGTGAGCTCTGGCGGGCCACTTAAAATCAGCCCGCGGGCCTCACATTTGATAGCACGGTCTTTAGCGATGACATAAAATGACGATCACCGCAACTTTCTTGCCCCCCCCCTCGAGAAAACAAATGATGTAGGGCCTACCTGTTAGGAAGTCCATAGAAAGTTCATAGGAGCTGTTAGCTAGGGTAGATGTCGTTTAGGTCAAGAAGAATTGGTAGGCGGAAGATCAGCAGATGAGTAACAGTAGGCCTAGGAAATCTTGAAGATATGAGACTTTTATAAGCGAGTGGAAAACCCGTGGGGCAGATCGATAGCCTAATGGTGGGTGAGTAGCAATAATGATGAAGGAACCGAAAATTTGTGGAACTCATGTGAAAGATAGTTCCAGAGTCGAGGTGAGATCGTTCCAGAAGCGTGACTCTGGAAGAGACGTACGTAGGCCTATAGTAGTCCCTAGGCCTACGCATACGTTCCAGAGAGGACTTGACCGTCTTGACGTCGAATGTCATATTTAGGCAGTGTTGGGTAAACTCACACAAGAAATGAGTTAAATCAAAACTCAACTCATGCACCTCAAAATGAGTTTAAACTCAAACTCAACTCATCCTAAGTGAAATGAGTTAACTCAAACTCAGTTGTTAAATGAGTTAATTAACTCATCAACTCACTTGTCTCATACCAGCACGTTCTAATCGAACGTTGTACAAATACACAGTTACCAGGAAATGGTATCATCAGTTTATTATTACTAGTATAACTGTTATTATTATTAATGGGATAATGGATAAATCAGGTTATTATTACTGAGTCAAAGTAAACACCACAGTCCACATGTTTCACATCTCAAACATGACTGGTATTAGCTTTAAGCAGAAGTTTTTAAAAGTTGGTGTGTGACAGCCTGTTCCGATATTTAAAAAACCGGCTTGTTTCAACATAATATGTGCCGAGTGAGTTAAGTAAGTAAGTAAGTAAGTACGTGCTTTATTGAACCGCCTGCAAACGCACTGCGGGAACATCACATAGAGTATTAAATCACAAATCACAAAAATCACAAATGTCAAAAATATCATAAAATACAATAAAACAGACATCTATGAATATATGAGAGTAAGGTTACAGTAAAAAGAAAGATCAGCAATAAAATCAATTAAATAACATACGCGTAATAAAACCACATCGGGTTAATGCGTCAGCATGTGGGATCTCACGGTTATGTGAACGAGGACGGAGAGAGTACTTAACATTCTTTATAGGAGGCAGTAGACAATTTAGAACATGGCTGGGGTTGTGAAGCACAGATGAGAAAAGAGAAGAATCAGCACGGCAACAGAGGTCATCGAACATCTTCTGGTCGGCAGGCAAAAACTTTAGCCGTACCATTTTCCGTATTATTGCATTAATACGCGCGCGCTGACCAGCATTGGCAAAGCCGTACCATGCAGGGGAAGCATACAGGAGGCGAGCCAGCGAGGTTGCCCGAACTACATCAAAAAGGCGCATCCCCGAGAGACCATGAGCAATAAGGATGCGTAGCCTCGCATAGAGCGATTGGCTAGCCTTAATACAGATTCGGTCAATATGGGGGGTCAAAACTAAGTCTATCCGAAATGGTTACCCCTAGAATAACAGATTCAGACACCCTACCAATACCTGGTATAGGGGGAGGGAGATCAAGTACCTTAGATCGCGGGCGTCTAAATACCATCTCTTTGGATTTATTGTTATTCAATTTAAGATTACAAGTTAGTGCCCAATTTGCAACATTTTGAAGTTCAGAAGAAGTGGAGCTAATAGCAGATGCAGGAATGAGAATATAACTATCATCAGCATATTTAAGCAACCTATTGCTGCGGTGCACAGGTTTCAGGCCTGAAATAGCCACCACAAAGTCAGAAGGTCCGAGACCAGAGCCCTGTATAATGCTAGCATTTATCCGACAAAAAGCCGAGACTTGGCCGTGAAATTTAGTACAATGCTGACGGTTTTGCAATAGTTGAGTTTGAAATAATTGAGTTATAACTCAAACTCACAGAAAATATGAGTTAACTCAAACTCATAACTCACACTCTTTAAGATGAGTTAACTCAAACTCATAAATCACAGCAAGTGAGTTAACTCGTGAGTTTAAACTCATCTGAGTTAACTCATACCCAACACTGTATTTAGGCCTATGTCGTTGAACACCGACAAAGGAGATAGAGGAGGAGTGAAGTCCAGGAGGGTCCATCAGCTCGGATAAAATTGCCAGTGTAGGCCTATGCGGTGAATTAACTTAGTTAAGGTCGATGTCAACATCCCTGATATTAGTGAGGTCTTTAAACATCCGCTTGTTAATAAGCTGGTTCACGCGACTTTCGTCTTTTGGGCGCTGTAGAAACCTTTCAAGACTACGATAATAGTTCTTGTTGCATTCGGCACTGTTCCAACCGTTATAATTATATAAGAGGTCGTTGGTTCCAACCATTGCCTGCTAGATACAGTATCTAGAAGGCAATGTTCCAACCCTGAACAGAGAATCAGAAATTATATCAGCGCTATATGAAACTCCGATACAACTTGCAACAGGAACTGCATGGTGTTCGTCTGCTGTAGTATTATACGCTTATTCGACAGGTTGGAGCAGTCTGACACTTTTCATCGTTATTTTTAACGACTGAACAAAGTATTAATTAGTTTCTGCAATTAAAAAATAATACTCCCGATGTTACAGGTACCTGGTTTGCATTTGAACTTCGGAAATCTACTCTTGGCGCTTTAGTGGGAACAGTAGGAAGATCTTAACCCGACACCGAAACTAGCTGCCTCGTGCGGCCTAGCTTTGATATAGCGCTGGTATATCTCTGATGGGGATATAGGGTGGCGTTAGGTTGACCACGTGCAGGGCCGTAAATCTGTTTCGACAAGTGGGGAGGGAAAATTTCCCCTTGGGAAGTGTGTATACTTCCCCACACACGTGCACACGCTCTAACTGTCTGTCTGTCTGTCTGTCTGGGTCTCGCTCTCCAGTAGCCCGTAAAGTGTTTAAAAGTTGTGTCCGCCATTGCAACCTCAACCAAGCTGCAGACCTAAGGCGGATAAAATTATACATTATTCCGATAGGGCCTATAATGTATAACAATATTTCTGTCATTTTTTACCACCACTGGCGGATCTCGATCCTCTGCCTATCGATGTTGTTTAGCCTATATGTATTTTGTTTTGACTGAGCGCCTGTGAATAAGCTGGTTGCGCGACATAGCTTTTGTATACCATTGGCGCAGAAGAAATCTCGAGATTGCGATTTCGATTACAAGTACAAACTGCGACCAATAAGGATTTCTTTGTGGAAGAAAATAAAGTTTACACCTATAATGCTGTTTGTCAATTTTTCTGATGCACAGATTTGGGAGGCTTTGGGCACATGGCCACTTGTTTATAAATGTGAAATGCAGTCTCAACCGTTAAAATAGTGTGCACATGCGCATATGCACCGTTTAGTTGTACTTACCAGCAAACCTTCCAGCTGATGACTTGGAAAACGACAGATAACACTACTTAAATGATTTCAAGCGGTCCCCTAGACATTGCAGTACTTTATTTATCAATTGCATTTATTTAAAATTATTTATAATCCTCTGTAACTCTAATGCAGCGATGAGGTCTCGAGATGAACTGATCTGGTCTATGGTTCTCCTCCCACCCTGAAAGTCTACACTTTGAATACTATATATATATATATATTATACATTTATATATCACAGCTATATATATATATATATATATATAAAATAATATATATATATATATATATATATATATATAAAATATATATATATATATATATATTATACATTTATATCACAGCTGTCTTCATAATTTGTCGTCCTGTCTCCGAACACTCTCTGCCCTGTCTTGTAGAATGATGCGTTGCGCTTGACCGCTTGTCACAATATAAGTCTGCCAGCTTTGGATTCAGAAGGAAATCTATCTTTCAGTAGCCACATTCACACCTGTTATAGCTTTCAAGGCGACAGAGTAAGGTTTCTTCCCACAATAAATCATCCTACAAGACTTGGCAGAAATCTTGGTGACCCTAATATTTATGCACAGCTTAGAAAAATTTGTGGGGAGGGAATTCCTTCACGTTCCCTCCCCAGGCTTAAAAGTGGGGAGGGAATTCCCTCCTTTCCCTCCCCAGGATTTACGGCCCTGACCACGTGTCCCGAATTGTCAGGGATAATCCGAAAATCGTCGATAAATATTGGCAAATATTTAGTATCGGGGATTTGCTGTTTCACTTTTCCAATAATTAGAAAGTAAAAAAGGAAATAACAGCATCAAAAAATATGCAGCGCCGGCTTAATTTTGGTTTGAAATCTGACTATTAATTTAGGCCTATAGTTCAGTTGAGGCATTGGATATGTATAGCTATCTTCCCAATGAGCCCAGCTCCTAATTGAATTTGACTTAGATTCAGTAATCCCGTCCTAAACTAAAAAGAACCGGAACGCCGGCGTCAGAAATCTAGAAATTATTACTGGTGTGGCGTTCCCGTCATCGAAAAAGGAACCAGAACACCGTTCCAGTGCGTTCCAGTCCCAACTGATCCCTGCTTAGATTGGAAGTACTGTGGTGTACAGAAATGGCAGGAAAGACATGTGGTCACCTTAGGTGGTGTTTAAAAATTTAGGAAATTTAGGTATGCATTTATATTTATGAAATAGTGAATGAGAAATTAATAAGGTAGGTTGCAGATGATACTACTGGTTGGTTATCAGGTTTAATTCCTGTAGAGTGGCTAAATGTATAGATATTAGGCTTACGTGCAAATATATTTATTGCAAATATATATATTATTTGCGGATGATACTAATGTCTTTTACTCCCATGGATCTTGGATGGAGCTGGTGCGCCTTGTGAATGTGGAACTTGCTAAAATAAATGAATGGTTTGCGGCGAATAAACTTTCATTGAATCTTGATAAAACCAATTACATCTTATTCAAGTCTCATAGAAAAACACCACCTAGTGAGAATTTGGGTATAACAATCAAAGATGCTCCTCTTACACAGGTTGAATCAACTAGATTCCTGGGGTACATATCGATCAACATCTGACATGGAAAGTGCACATTAATGAGATTTCTAATAAGAATGCTAAGAAAGTTGGAATTTTGAGTCGTATTGCTTATCTGTTGCCTCAATCTGTTAAGTTAAATCTATATTATGCACTCATCTATCCATATCTTAGCTATTGTAATTTGATTTGGGCAATGACCTATCCCTCTAGGTTGATAAGATTGGTAATTATACAAAAAAGGGCTGTTCGATTAATTGCTGGTGTTAGAAAATGGGCACATACTGCCCCACTGTTTAGAGAATTGAAAATACTGAATATCGACCAAATTAGGGATTTTCAAGTTGGGGAGTTCTTTTTTCGATTGGAGCACGGACTTCTCCCACCGATATTCAAAGATTTCTTGCCCCACGCTTATGATATACACTCCCACTATACTAGAAATGCCTCCACTTTCCGTTCTGTTAAGGTTCATTCCAACGCTCGGCTCCATACAATCAAGTCTCAGGGGACACTGATATGGAATGCAATCCCTTCCTATATACTCATGTCTAATAATTTGTTCATCTTTAAAAAAAGATTACGTACACACCTTCTTTTATCTGCATAGCATCTTCACATTACCGTGAATGGCACAAAGCCGCATTTAGTTAAGTTCTTAGTTAAGTTTATAATTAAGTTTTTCTTTTCATGCAATGATTTGATTTAATTAGGCCCTTACCATTATATGTCTCTTTCTTTCACAGGCCAATAATGAATTTAGGTTACAGAATACAAAGGCACGGGGACCCTACTTAAGCGGGATCATATCCCTTCTGGGTTTCCCTTTTGCTACCCTGGTTTTTTTTTCTCTTTATGTCGTTATGTGATATATATTGTTGTTATGTTTTTTCTGAGTTGCAATTAGATATATATTTCTGTTATGTTTTTGGGTTGCAATAAATTGATTTGATTTGATTTGATTTGATAGTGCTAACGCTATATATACACAGATCTCTAACTTAATAATTTTGTAGTCAAGACCAAGATTCTATCCACCCGCCATTTGCAAGAAGATGCTGAGCGATACGACAGTATCATGGTCCTGGACAACTTTTAATCCCCAGCAAGCCAGGACCCCTTGCAAACATATGCAACACTTCATTTGGTTTGTCATTTTATGGAAGGGAAGCAGAATTCGTAACAAACACTGTCCATTGAAACAAGAAGATGGAATTGTGACACGATATATATATAGCTTTTCTGGACAGTGCTGAAAAGTAAGGGATAGATGATGATGGCAGTGGTGGTGGTGGTGGGGATGATGATGATGTTGATGGTGATGATGATGATGATGATGATGATGATGATGATGATGATGATGATGATGGTGATGCAGGGGTGATGATGTATGATTTTGATGATGATGACAATGATGACAAAAACAATAACGATGATGATGTTGTTGGTCGTGTCTGGTGGTGGATATGTAATCATATGATAAATGCAGGTGATGATAGATAAAACAATATTTAAAATTATGCAAGAATGTTGTTATTCAGAGCTTTGTAGATGTGTTAGTGGTGGTCAGAATGACATCCACTCTTAACTGTGTCACTGTGATAGGATAATGCAAATTTTAAATCCCTTGCATAGGCCTAATAACTCAAGTGGAATTTTGATAATCGTAAAATACTGAACATGAGATGTGCAAGTTTGAAGTGGTCAGTAGCAGTCATAAAATATATCACACTATAAAAGCATTTTATGAACCAAAAGGCCTAATGACAGATCCAGTTACCAGTAAGCAATTAACTGCCAGGAGGAATGCAGTTTATTGTCTTTGGGTAAAGTCGTTATGGGAGGTTTAAGATATGAATGCCATGTTTCAGGAGGATTTGTAAACATTGACATTGTCACCGATGAGCTTCTGCTAAGGGTCCAGGCCAGGCAGTGAATGAGTTGTACAGGCCAAGAATTTAGTTACTCACTGGGCTCAAAGGCAAGGGCCTGCGGCAGTCAATATCGAACTACTCTGTACCGCCCACCACTCCACTTCTGTCTGCAGGAGCTCTCATTCTGTCCAGATTTAATCTGGTCTTTAGATGTGCCGCTGTGCAGGAGGACCTACAGGTCCAAAATATTGAACACTTTATTGCCATCTGGATAAGATAATGTAATACCATTCAGTTTGTGCTGAATCTTTGTGAGAATTCAGTCGATCTGAATTCACTATAGCTCTACAAGTTTTGTCATTAATAAATCGTTCAGATCAGGTAAGTTACTCTTAAGTTGAAGTTGAAATATTTTAGTGCTTTGTCTTTTTTATTTGCTTTTTGAATAGATAAAGCTTTCTCTTACTTCAGTTTCTCAACTGAATTTAGTGACTTCAGTAAGATTACTTAGAATTTGACCTACACATGATTTCTATAAATTTCTGACCATTCAAGTCATAGATATCTCGTGACTTCTGTCAGTAGGCCTAATATTTATCCTGAATTTGTCAAGCGGATTCCAGTAAATTTATTCAGAATTTTGGCAGTACAACTTCAACTTTACCATTAATACTGGCGATTTGATTACTACAGCTATATATTTAATAATTATCATGTTTATTTAAATTTACCAACCAAACTGTGAACGTACTTGTTTCTTGGATTTTAGCCAAATTACTTTTTCATTAACTTGATTGAACAGTGAAGCACTGAAGCAGTATAAATCTTACAAATCTTATGATGTTTAAATTTGGTCTAAGAACTTTTTGATTTATGCAGAGCCGAGATGATAATCCAAAATCGTTGCAAATGTTTTACATTCGCTACGAAATGTTTCGTTTCTTCTTGTAATAAAATCGCTGCAACAGGGAAACTGCGATGGATAAAGACTCTGAATTCGAAGAACTAAGCTTTGAGGATGAATTTGAAGCGGAGACAATGGGAAAGAACAAACTAAAGAGATTTTACCATACTCTAGACTTATATCTAGTTAGCTTAAGAACTAGAGAGGGGGTCCTGTAACATATGTTGAGTGCACCCTTCAAGTGGTATTCATATTTATTGTGAATCGATGATCACCAGAGTGACCAGAGCAGTTTCACCTGCATTTTTGGCATTCCACTTGCCAGTTTTATCCAAATTTTGGTTGAATAGACAACTGCAACCTCAACTGTTAGTTTTACCAATATTTCTGTGTTGTCGTGTTTTTAGGGTAAGTATGAGTCGAAGACCCTTAGATAGAAACCAGAGGTCTTATCAGGATCAGAACCTTCCACCAAACCAGAGGTCTTATCAGGATCAGACCCTTCCACCAAACCAGAGGTCTTATCAGGATCAGAACCTTCCACCAAACCAGAGGTCTTATCAGGGTCAGAACCTTCCACCAAACCAGAGGTCTTATCAGGATCAGAACCTTCCACCAAACCAGAGGTCTTATCAGGATCAGAACCTTCTACCAAGTCAAAGGTCGGTGCCTGGTGAGAGTATGTCACGAGCCTTTGCTGATCAGGATGAACAGAAGGAGTTTGAAACCGGTCGTATTCAAGTCCTGCAGCAAGAACGAGTTCATGTTCAAAAGAAGACTTTCACCAAATGGTGCAATTCTTACTTGGAAAAGGTAATAAATTAATTTAAAAAAAATTGTTATTGGTATAATTATTTCTTTATTTTTGACTAATACGAGAAGTGACGTCAGTGAATGTTTACTTTGATAACATATCTGCAGAAGTTTTAGCATTCCTTGAAACTTGCAATACAAAGTGTCATAATTACTATAGTGTCTGATGCACGAGCAGTGTTTCCGTTAACACCCAAATGGCCGTTTTTATGTCCGTAAAAAGCGTCTAAAACGTCCAAATGTTTCGGTGTGATAGCCGAAAGCAGTGAGCCACGTCCAAAAAACTTCAGGGTCAGGGTGTAAATACGTCCTCTTTTTGGACTCTAACGGAAACACTGTGCACGAGGCTTCTTCAACTAAAATATGTGACCTGCTCTGGCAAAAGGAGGCGGAAGTCGCCAGTGATAAAACTGAAGAAATTAGCTAAACACAAATCAAGTGTAAATTTTTCACTTATCATTTTTTGGCATATATCAATAAATAGGATCTTATATTATACGGAAAAAATATTATTTTAATAATATTTCAGCTATTTCGTGACAAATTTACACATAAACTTTGCAATCTATCTAGGGTTTGTATTAAGATAATAAACTTTGCATGCGTTTTCTCGAAATTGTACTTTCGAGTAGAAAAAATTATAAAATTCATATCTCTGGAACCCATCAAGATAGAATAATAATTTTTTCAACATTTTAGACAGAAATTATTACTTATCAATTTTAGCACAAAATATACAAAACTATTTTTTTGGACAAAAGCCTCCTTTTGCCAGAGCAAGTCACATATCTACTTAAAAGAGAAATTATATGGCTATTTTGCTGCACAGTTGAGGTTTACAAGAATTTGGTGGAATTGAAACTCCATCTTCGTAGCAGTTGTGAATCGGAAGAGTGTTTATGAATAGCATTCTTTGACATGGCTCATTTAAAGTGCATGTTCTTTTGAAAGGAGTAGATCTATTTTCAGCATATCTCTGTGTGAAATAATTGCAAAATTTGTCAGGTTTTTCTTTCTATGACCCACTTTTGGAAAAACCTTTGTGTGAGGCACAATTGTATATCAAAACAGAAGTGGCGTTGTGACATTTGTTATTCTTATCTGCAGCATAAGAAGTACCTCATTGTAGTTGGCTCTGTATGCCAATCTCAACTATGCGTTGAATCTGGCCATTTGGCTGTGCTTTGCATTGTGAGGTTCTGAATGGGATTGTAGATGTTGCAATATTTCTTTATATCTGTAAATTCCATCTTGGCTACTTGCTGTCTGAATGCCCATGATTGTGGAGCCTTGGGGTGTATTCTGTTGTGTTTGGGATTTGTGAGATCACTACAGCAGGACAAATGCAAACAAGATGAATTTAGTCTGCTACCCGATATCTGAGCCTACAGAATGTTCTGGGTTTAACACTTTAACGACGAACAAGTACTAAAAGCAATTGGGAAATCAATGCAATGTGTCGTTAAAGTGTTAAAGAAGTTTCTTTGCTTACTGTTTTGAAGAGCAGGGCCTTCATTACCTCCATAACCAATATATATTTTATTAATGCACATGGCATAAAGTTTAAAACTATGAAAAGTGCAAACACCAGATGATGAATATGACTTATAGTGGTTGGTTTGTTTGTTAATCTTGGGTGGGTGTAATAATGGGCTTAAATATTGTTGCTACAAAACCCACAAAATTTGCTGCTAAATTTAAGAAATTCTGTTTTTCCTAACATCATCATCATCATCATCATATTCGTTTATTTAACACAAAACTGTCGACAAAACGCAACAGAATACATGAGTTATCGAGAGAGGCAGTTTTTCATTTAGTAGACGTTTTTGAAATTTTGTAAGTAAGTAAGTAAGTAAGTAAGTAAGTAAGTATATTCTTTAATAAAACCAATTGCATATCCGCACTCTGGTGTACATACATCTTAACAACAATCAACAGTTAATGTCAATACGAGTACAACATTCTAACAATAAACGTCTTTCGCTGTAAATTATCTGCAAGAGGTACACAATGGTCGTGCGATCGCGGTCGCAGGGTATATTGTTGGGGCTTTTTTGGTGGAAGTAAACTATGCAGTACGTGGCCCTGGTTCATCAGGACCGCAGAGAAAAGACGGGTGTCAGCTTCAAGACAAAGTCGCTCAAATTTTGGGTAGTCTTCAGGAAGATACCGGAGGCGGATTAGCTTGCTTATTACTGATTGAAGTCGGCATCTATCCTGTTATCCCGCAAACAGTAACGTTAGCTAATGACAGATTATTTTTTAGCAAAATGATTTATATCAGAATGACAGTGACAGCATACAAGTGATAGTCATGGGATCTATCCATAAGTAGTGAACCCAGTAATGTAAACAGGAGGGGCCTGTTTACATAACCTTTTGGCTGGAAGAGACCATGTATATATATACTTATATATATATATATCCCCCTCCCAAAGTCCGACTCACACCTCAACGTGGTGAGGGGGTGGCAACAGTAAGTAGGGGAGTGCCTGCTGAGGCTATGCCATCAGTGGTGAAGGTCTTGGCTGAAGTACCACCTAGGGCGCTACGCGAGGTGGACAGGCTCAGCAGGAACCCTGAAAAGCTGGCAAACGTGGGCGGCATTGCCGCCTCTGATACCACAAGATAGTGGATATCAGAGCCAGTCCTAAGCCTGGAACTCTCTTTAAGGGAGAAGTGCGAAGGTCGAACGGATGGGTGCAGATACTCCGTTCGTAAAGAAAAAATACGTATGAAATCCAATGCAAGCATTGGACTCCAAACGGGCCTCGGCCCATGGATCTGATGCAAGCGTTGGACACCTACGGGCCTTCGGCCCATGGATCCTGATGATGATGATATATATACTTATATATATATATACTTATATATATTATGTATATTCATATATATATATATTGTATATATATATTATATATATAATAGGTATTGACTGCCAAAAAGAATAGCTTCTTGCAGAGTTTAGGGTCTTTTAATGATGATGAATTTTTTCTCTAGAAATTCTGTTGATTGGTTCTTTGCGATTCAAGTCCATGTGTTACCTTTGTATGTGCATGTCATCTCCAGTCTGTACCATTCTTATACCATACTTGTACCATGTATCAAGTCTTGGGCAGGTTGGGGAGTGCCTATGAGTAGATTTATTTGGAGACTTGGGAGATATATGCTCTGAATGAGTGAATGAATGAATGGGCGGACGGTTGAATCAATGAATGTAAGGAACGTCCATTGAAGCATAGGGCCTAACTGGTGAGAAATGAAGCATCTTTGTACTAGAATGATTAATATCGACCACGTGGGTTTAGCTGAGGTTTTTTTGAATGGAAGGATAGTACTATTGAACTTTTTAGACACTAGTGTTATGATTTGAGTCTCTGAATCTGGCATTTGAGATGAACTTTAGACTGACGAATGGCTGAGATGACCCTTGGGTCAATGATAAACATTAATAACCAGTTTTGAAGTATTTGTTAGTAATTAATTTATGATTGAATGAATTCTGGAGTGCGTCTGCTATTGCTCGACCTAACTGATTGATTGACTTGTCAAGCGATTAAGTGCCTTCACTAGAACGTTGGTGTTGTTGTTCATTCTTTAGCAGAGAAACCAATTCAGAGAAACTATCATTGCAGCACGTGAATTATTTATTTTTAAAGTCTGAGATGGTGTTGTGATATCCCTCTTTATAAGCTGCATTTTATTCTTTCTTTTTAACTGTTGCAAGTCCTTGACCCATCCTGTGGGCCCCAAGGCCGTATTTAGGGGGGTGTTTTGGGTGTTTGAACACCCCCCGAAATTAAATAATGTAGGCCTATAATATAAATATTGCATTTACTAACATATACTGTGTAAGAACTAAGAACACTCATGTGAACTTAGATGATGCAGCTCTACAGTGCTTACAGAGCTCACAACGCACCTCCGAAACCCTTATAGACGGTTGACATGGTTGCTTGTCGGCTTGTTCAAGAACGAGTAAACACCCCCCCAAAACAAAATCCTGGCTACGGCCTTGCAGGCTGTGGCTCACCAACTTTGATCATCACACCTATTGCTAGGAATGAAAAACACTTTAAAGCAGTGTTAAAATTTGCAATTATGATTTGTATTGTAAACAGAAAAAAATAGACTATATACCAAACAGTGGACAGGAATGTCAGTTAACTGACAGCCATATTTATTGCACCCACAGCAGGCCTCCACTGGTAGCCGCTGATGGCCAACTATGGATCTAGTCCCAACTATGGATCTAGTCTTAACCAATTACTGCCTGCTAAGCACTTCATTAAATTCAACTTACAGAAAAGGGCACATACATTTGAATTACTGTACTTTCATGCACTGCTGCTTAAAAATCCTTCATTATTCACTCACTGTACTATTATATAAATTGTGGTGATGTTTTAATGATTGCTCTGATATCTAACTTGGTAATTCTAGCCATAGGCCTATGTTTTAAGTTTTATGCTGTTGATTCAGAGCTGTACAACTGTATATTGAGTTAGACTTTTATAATATTGCTTGGTTTTTTCTACTGACATTGTGCTACTTTTTTGCTATTGCAAGCATTGTTGTTGTACGATGGGCTTTTGTTTCATTACTAATGATTACTTACTTATAATATTGTATGTATAATTTACTATCACATTGCTTGGTCTTTGAGTTTGACTTTATGAACTCCAGTTGTTTTTATTCATTCACTTCAGTGGCATATTTTTCAACAGGTGACCCTTTGGATTGCTGATCTCTTTGTCGATCTTGGAGATGGCAAACTCTTGATTAAACTTTTGGAGATCATTTCCAATGAGAAAGTGGGTCGGCCGAATAAGGGCATGCTCCGGGTTCAGAAGCTGGAAAACGTTGGCAGATGTCTCCGGTTTTTGCAATCAAAGGTCAGTTAGGTGATGTTTCTCTTAATAGACAGTATGAACTCAAAATTGTATAAAATAAGAAACAGTTAAATATTCTGTATGGAATTCACTACCTTTGGCTTTATGAGGTCCTTCTCTCTCTCTTTTACCTCACATCACATGTTTTGATTTGAAGACTCGTGTTTTTCAGATACCAACACTTTTTAGGAAAATACATTAATTTTCATGATGCAACAGTATATCTATAACAGCATTCATTCATCATTCAGAGCATTTATGTAGCACTCCTTCAAGATACCTAATCAGAGGTGCTCCCAGCCTAAATCTGGTGATAAAGAAGTTTTCAAGTGCTTGTAAAAGGAGTATGCAGAGTCCTTAGTTAAAGGGATAAAGAACAGTTTTCAAGTGCTTGTAAAAGGTGTATGCAGAGTTCCTAGTTAAAAGGACATCAGATCTGAAGGAAGATTATTCCACGTGCTAGTCCAGCACCTGAACAGGCACGATGCTGAAGTTTTGAAGTGAGTGCAAAGAGAACAACAATTTCACCTCGAGATGCAAAACGAAGATTTCCTTGGCCAGCCAGACCCGAAGTGCGTCAGAGCACCCGCAAGTTGCCAGGGGCATTCTCTAACTGGCACTGCCAGATCCAGACTGATATCCTAAATTCAATGCGCTGGGAAATAGGCAGCCAATGGGGCACATCACGCTTAAATGCAAGACATGAGCAAATTTTGAAATACTATCAGCAAGCCTAGCAGCTGCATGCAGCATGCACTCAAGCTGCCCAATGTATCCCAAAGAGAGGTGAGCATAGATGGTGGTGCGGTGGTCAATCTACAAATACTGCTACTACTAATATTACTCTATTACACCAGTTTTATATAGCGCCCCTTCAAGACAGTCTAATCAAAAGCACTTCCAGCCCAATCCTTGTCAAACAGGACAGTCTTAAGGCCAGAGAAGAACAGAGCAGAGTGTCCTATTGGCGTCAGATGCAGTGCCGCCGAAAGCCCATTCCAGGTCACCTGATAGTAACTAATAGTAATAATAATAAGATCGACGTGAAACCCATTTCCTTTTCAAACGTCTTTCCATCTTTATCCAGTGTCACAATGCCATTGCATTCAGAGGCACATTTCCGGATGGTCATACAAGCTGGGACGAAGCCTGATTTCTCTGAGATTTTCACTCCTAACATAAGTTTTGTTCCTGAGGAATTATTTCTACCTCGGGTAAAAAAAAGTAATAATAATAATAATTATAATAATTATGCCATAAATTGCAGCAGAGTGAAAGTTGGAAAATACATCTTTGAATTTTTAAATCTTTCTGACATCTTTTAATTTTTAAATCTTTCTGCAGAAAGATTTAAAGATTCTCTTGATTCAAGGAGGCATTATCATAATTTCTGAATGCTGATGCTATCAAGAATAAAGTGTTTTTGTCTAGGTTGTGTTGTGCAACATTGACTGATGCACTTAAGTGATTGTACCATTGCTTTAAAAAACAAGATCTAGGATAATTAGATCAACTTGTGTTACTCAGTTTAGCATACTAACAGCAGAGGTTTATGCAAAGGAGTTTATGAATTCAAAACATGCAGACCTCAGGCTATGCAGGATTCATTAACAAGCAGAGAAGCTTATATTGTATATGCTTGGCATGGTGCTTTTCAACAGCACAAATGACTTTTAGTCTCTAAAAAGGCCATAAATATCTGGTTAAGAGAGGTCAATGTGTTGTGTGAGCAATAACAACAGCTATTTCACTTCATTTAGTGCTTTCATGTTGAATTTAGATTTTGTCTAATAATAACTAGCTCAAATAAATTTACCACATGTTGTTGAATGTGTACTTGTATTCAAGTGTCAGAATATACTGGTCCAATAAATGCCATCATGTTTGTAATTACGGTGCTAAGTGCTAAGTTTTGCATAGTTTACAAACCTAACGTTACCTTACAGTATATTCATTAGTGTGGCCCAAACTTGCACGGCAAAATTTTTTTTGAAACTTGCTGCTCCACAAGGCTGCCCTTGTTCCACTTAACAAGAAGACTATGTGGTGAAAAAATTGAAGAGATCTGAGCATGTTTAGAGGTCGCGCCATTTTGACACTTTTTTAGAAATCGCAGAAACCGCACGTCGCGTTTTAATAGCTACATTATAAATTAGGATTAACACCATGAACTCCAAGCACCTTCTTCCTAAATCATAATCTAGATGTCAACTGTATTTCAGTAAATTAAAGAACAATAAGCTTACTTACGAATAAAAAAGCTTATTCTCAAGTTCTAATTGTCTTTAGAAAATGGTTGCTGAATTAGAGGTAGGCCTAATCTATAAATTTTGCATGCTAACTTTATATAGACTAAAGTTTTCATATGAATTCGTTTAATTTACAATTGGATTGTTCACTATTGCTCCTCATACCGCTAAATTTGCATGATTAAAGTTTTATTTTTATTTGTGAAGCACTCCTTAACTGTGAAATACAACGCATGCCTTTTCACTTTTTATAATAAACGCTTACATGTAGCAAAAACAGCAGCTATCATGGCATCAACCAGGAGTTCTCCACAATTTTGGCTGTTAGGGATGCTTAACAAGGACATTTTTGGGTCTGGACTACCAAGAAATGGGGCTATGTTTCATCACCAAAATGAGTGATTTGGGTGTTAGTTAGCTGCGAAAGTCGTATGACGGTTACAGTCTGCTGAAGAAGAATAGACTTAAATTCAAGATTTCTGCCGACTCAAAGAGGGACAGTTTAAGGTCGATTTAAATTAACTATTTGACATCTCACGGAAAGATGCAATGACTTTGATGACAAGTCAAGAGGACAAGCTCTTTCTAAAAATGAGAAAAAAGATCCTTCAAGTTTGTTGCCAAGATCTTGACGAACAGAGAGACTCACAAGAATTTCAGCGGCGCTCAAGTGTCTGTTCGAAAGTAAGAGTAAGTAGCCGACCAATTGCAACAAAGTAGTGTTGTTACAATTCAATGATTTGAAGCTTCTTGCACAGATTCTTGAATACTCAGACCGTGTCATCAAAGAAAAAACAGTGGAGGCATTCAGTCGTCTTCTCTGGTATTTCACCGTGCACCCTGTGCCACTTGCTTTGTTTGATGAGAGAACAGTGAAACATCAAGGCCACTATGGTGAAAACCTTACTTACCCACCTAATCAGCTATCCACGAAACGGCTGGACAGGAGATCCTTTGACCATCACACTACACTGGAGGCGTATGTCACAAGGAGTTCTTTATAACTGCTTGGTCTTCTTACTATCCAGGGTCAAGAACAAGCCAAAACTTTCCTATCGAAGCTTTCTGCTCTCTGACTATTGAACCCTACATTCCAGTCGATGAAGCCTAATGTCAAACTTTTGATGTAGTCAATGACTGGGCAGAACGTGGAGTGGCTCTGATCTTGTCTCACAATGATGTACTAACTCAGGATGAGTCACAGAAACAATACTTGCTTCAACTTGACTGTAGTCATCGCACAATGATTTCTTTTCCGACAAGAGCAAAATGAAATAATCTCGGTTTTCGCGTTTTCCGGCACTTCAATGACGGTTATTTATGCAGACTGGAAAACTACTTTCATAATAAAAAATTATATTGCATTACAGATTATTTGCATTTAATGCACTCTGACTAAGCAGTAACACTGCGGTATATATATTTTATTAGGCTGTTCAACGTTCAAAATAATGACTGCCTTGAAATTCAAAATGATACATGTCTTTTGACGTTTCATACTATATAGTGTAAAAGTGTGCAAAAGGCGCGACCTCTAAATATAGTTCAATCTGTCCAAAATTTTGCATACAGGGTTATATTTTCATGTGTAACAAGGGCAGCCTTGTGGAGCCAAACATTTCCACCTTTTTTGTTTTGGGCCACCCTAATATTCATATCTAATGTGATACCATATATTGTTCATATTCCAGGTTTGCACATGTTGGCCATTTCCCTTCTGTGTTTTAGTTGACTTGGGGAATTTTCTTGAGGGAGGCCAAAAGTGTCACCTCAGGGAGGCCATGGCCCTACCATGTGCATTAAAAATTCTGGTGAAGGAAGACTGAAAATTTTGGCCCAGCTTTGACCCAAAAGATTCAACTGTTGACATGAATAATGGCTTAATAACTGATGTGTCATTAAAAATTTTGAAGACAAAAAATTGTAGGGACTAATTCAAGCCTGCAGAAGAGTCATCAGAACTTCAAATTTATGCTGACTGTATGACTGATGACTAAAAAGGTTATAACAAATTACTGCAAAATTTGTTACAAAGTTGTTTTGCTTGGCCCCTTCCATATCTTGACTTTGAAATCTGTGCCCTAGACTCTTGAACGAGGCCCACTTGTTGAACTCCACGATTTTCGTAAGAGGTAATGAAACAAAGTTATGTAAACCATTGCTCTTTACATGGAATTGGAAAGGAAAGGTTTAAGTCTCTCCAGAGAGGGCTATGTGCAAACTATAATGCAATCCTTAACACGCAGTCTTCTGTTGCCTTATAATTTCATAATAATAACAGAGACAATTTATTTGGCGCCGTAACACAGCCATGCTGTTACAAGGGCGCCTAAGTGGCAGCATATAAACACATGGAACTAAATAAATGGAAATACAAAACAAGATACTGTGTAAACAGAATAGTTTATAGTACAATATTTATTATCATTTGAACTGAACCAGTCGAAATTCAAGGTTATAGAGAAGCCAGGCTATGGAGGATACCTGTTGAATTTTGATTGACATCTCCAACAGAGAGATTAATGCGTTTTATATGCATTAGAAAGAATGTTGCAATTGTATGCTGCAAAATGTGTATTTGGTAGAAACCAAATGAGCATCTAGCGCGGAATCCTAGGGCTTAGTTAAGTTGGGGGATGTATTGTTTGCAGCAAGCCTTTGTGCTTGTGTTGTGTAACGTCATGCTCGAGTGGTCATAAGTTCGTCAACCTTGGAATTCAGCTGGACTTCTGGAGCTTATGTCTTCTGCAGGCTGAGCTTTGTGATTCAGTATCAAATTCTTCGCATTTAACTTTCCGGAACAATAGTGCTTGTGTGATGAAGCACTAGTGCTTCTATGAGGTTCTTTAATGCTGTTGCCATGTTGTGATGTCTGAAGATTCCTATTCTGCTGTATCCATAAGACACAAGGAATCACCAGAGGTTACTTCATAACAAAACTGATTTCCTTAACCTTAATCCTTTGAATTGAACCAACCATGGAGGTATAGAGCAGTGCTTTTCTGAGGTTCTTAAGCACAATATTACATGCATGCAATAAATAGAGACTCGAAGCTCAGTTGTGATCCCAACAGCAATCTACGCATGTGAAACATGTAAGCACACCAAGAAGATTTCACAGAGACTGAAATAGTCTTCCATAGAAGATGCCTTCGAACCATCTTGGATATATCATGGAGGGATCACATCAGCAATGAGGAGGTCCTGAGGATGACGGGGTCGGAGGACGCCTACTGAATATACCGACTGAACTTCTGCAGTGGATTATGATTGACTATGATTTCAATTGAGCGACCATTGATTGATGCCTCGAGCATTTTGATAATGGTGGTGTTGAATAGAAGTCAGTAGATGTGATCAGATGGACGATAAGCAATTTGCCAAGAAAAGGTTTCTGTGAGCAGCATTCTTATTTAATGCCAGTGCAGTCTTCAGCATTGATTTGGATTAGTTTGCTTGTGTACAGAGTTACCAGTGGTAAGGTTAACAGGTGATGGTGTGTCTAGGTATGTTTTAAGATTAACAGGTGGTTTCTAGGTTAAGATTTACAAAGGTTAAGATTAACTAGTGGTTTTCCAAGTGTCTGCTAAAATTAATGAGTGGTTTCACACCTGTAAAATTTACAAGCTATAATATTGGCAAGTGTATTTCTAGGCGTATGTTATGATTAACAAGCGGTTTTTGAGGTGTGTTAAGATTGACAAGTGGTTTTTGCAGGTGACCATTGAGAACATTGGACCAGAAGACATCGTTGATGGTAATCCACGTCTCATCCTCGGCCTCATCTGGACGATAATTCTCCGCTTCCAGATCCAGGACATTGTCATTGATTCAGTAAGCGATGACTAAGAATCAACAAGTTTTTGTTTCCGTACTAGTGCCGTAAAAATCCAGTATCTATTTCGTAACCGTCTGGGCAATGGACTAAAGTGGACTACTACAGAGGACTAAAGATTAGGCCACCACTACTCTAGCGTCGAAACATGTTAGGCAATGCAATTAATCCTGTATGGACTAAAATTTTTCAGATAAGATTGTGAAGGGGGTTGCCTTGACCAAGACAGGCTTTTTGTTGAGAAGGCCAGATTAGTTAGACGCTGCACTAGCAGATATCTCTGCAATGATATAAGGTACAGAAAGGACAGTGTGAGGTAAAGCAAGATACGGTAAATAATTAGCTATTGTTATTGCAATCACAAATGTGAATCGCACCACGTCAGGAGAAACTCGTCAGAGGTGGTCCTGAGTTGACAACATAAAACTGCGATTGAACATTTATGAGGGTTTTAGAGAAAGAGACAAAGTAAGCCCAAGAAGTCATAGGTTGCTGAGCAACAGTTGCCAGAACGGTTACAGGCCACTATCACTACGATGTAAGGAAGTATTTATTGGTGTATGACATGCACATATGGTAAAAACACAATTAAATACATTACACTTGAGTAAATATAATCTACAGGCAACTTAGAAAAACTAAATATAACTCAAAATACATTGGCTTTGGATCTCTGTTTTGAACAGTATAGATCTAGCAATTCATAGCATAAAAAAAATATCTATTTTCGTTTATTCAACAATCCGGTTGACAAACCGCAACGGTTACAGTGTACAATTATGCAATTCACAAGACACAAATCTTAACTACTAAGGGGTCATTGCATAATTACGTAACGCCGAAAATGACCGTTTTTGACCCACCCACCCACCCTATAACGCTTCGTAACGTTTCCCTAGACCCACCCACCCACCTACCCCAGCGTTACGTATTTATTGTTACAAAAAATCGTTTTAGATTTACTATGTAAATAGTAATATCCGCGTAATATCCGGGCAAGTATCTTGAAGAAGAAGCGAGACAGTTTGCAAAATGACGATCTGCAGGTAATGGATCCTTCGGCGGCAGTGTATTAAACACTAACTTTGGCCCAGTGATGATTTATACTATTTCGTGTTTTTAGTTAAGTTTTAAATCAATGGCACGAAGTTTGAACTTCGTTCACATCGTGTCTAAAGTGTCATTCGATGTTAATTTATTATGTTCATTTATAACTAAACTTTTGGTAAAAGCGTTACGTAACGTTCAGCTCCATACACCCACCCACCCACCTAACGTTCCGTAACGTTTTCAAGGACCCCACCCATCCACCCTGGAGCGTTACGTAATTATGCAATGACCCCTAACAGAACAGACAGCCTGCAAACACAAAGCATATCCGCCCAACGGGGGCTCGAACTCGGTACCTCTCGGTCTCTTTGCCAGATGTTATCCAATGCGCCACAGGCCCCCCCTAAAAGGAAATCCTGTCTTGGAGACAGAGTATTGTCATTACCAAGATGTGTTTTTATAGAGCTGATGAAGGTTGCAGGTGGGAGACTGCAGTTTCTGAAACTTCTCAGTTCTCAATTTTTTAGAGTTTTATCAGTTTTCAGAGGTGCAGTCGTGAAGTTGAAGAAACTTTAAAATACAGCATGGATATGACAGCACGATGATCGGCATGCTCTTGTAGTTTTGTCATCTTGCCTCAAGATGTCTATTTTAGCAGTAGGTTTCCCCACGCACTCAAAGTCTGAACAGACTGGTTATTCTGAAATGTTGTCAACGCAAGTTTTGGCACAGGTTTTGCATGAGTACCCTTGACCCTTAAGTGAGACTTCAGGGACTTGGGTAGTACATGTAACACATTTATAAACATAAATATATTTAAAATCATGTTAGTGCATAAGATGCTGACACTAAATTGATTGTATATATATTAAAAACATATATAAATGTATGGGTGCGCGTGCACACCCACACAAACGCAAACACTCAAGTATGTATAATCAATCTGTGGGGCAATAAGTCAGAGGTCAAATGTCTGACCACTCTTCAATGAGACACTTCACTAAGCTTTTTACAGGACAGGTATCTCTGGTCAAGTACCTGTCGCCTTTACAGTCATTGATTAAGTTTTGGACGGCAAACCGGAGTTGGGGTAGGCCTTGGGGGTAGGCCGAGAGGAGTTAAGGGAACAATTGTTATTCAGAAGAGAGCTGAGTAATAAATACCAGCTTTATGAAGTGCTCTGCATGGGTCACACATGCATACCAAGCAGATAAACCTCTTTGCCTTGTCTTATTAATGGCTGAGCCAGAACGGTCTGTCGGCTACATTTTTGAGCTTCCCCTTTGGGGTTTTCAGGATGCCCCAGATGAACTTTGGCCCGCAGCATACTCAGAGGGTCTCAACTGTTGGCCCTCAAGGTCAATGGTTTTTGCATTTATCTTGCTAATTATTGTTATGGTCATCATTAGGATCGTCATTGTCCTGTCCCAATAAATCTTGATTAATGTTATATTTGATCAATGATTATTTTTCTTATTATTATTCCAATCAGATTTTGGACCCATTGTCTTAATATATTACTGATGATCCTTGATATTGAGGAATATAGTTACCTGATAGCTGTGCCAAAACTGTTATCAACTGAAGTAGGAATCTAACTTAATTTAGCAATTCTAATTATAACAATACCAGTCAGTTAGAGAAACTATTCATGACCCAAACACATTTACCCAAGCAGCTTCATACAGGCTATGTACACAGTTATGCAAAGATTTGCACACAACGAGGCAGAGATTCAGTTGAACACAGTGTGCCATGGAATCTGCAGATAGTTGTTTTTGGACCACACTGATTTAATAAGAATGCCACTAGTTACCTTTAGCGTAACTGGCATTATTGCCTTTGGTCATCAAGTAGCAGTGTGATTGTCCATAGCCATAAATACATGTAAACGCGTTGCTGGTCATCATAGGCAGTTGTGATCAGAATCACCTGTGTCTTTGCACCTGTTGAACAAGCACTGTAGGCAGGTTAAGTGCTGCTTTGCACAGTTGCCAGTTTTGATTTGGCTGGCCTACATGCCCACGAGGTCGGTCGGCGTATGTTATAGGCTACTTGAAATCTTCTTGTTGCTTGATTAGAGCTTTACCTTTTGCTCCATTTCGTTAAAGTGCCTATCTATCACACCCATTATGTGGCTCTTGGGCTGTATAATCTATGGTCAATTCGCTTGATCAAAGGCTGCAGGTCTTATTAAAGCAACAGTTTATAGGTTAATTGTGGCCTTACCATGCACTGCATACCTTAAACGGTCAACAATTGCCTTCAAGGTTTAGTTTAGATTCCTGTCTTTTGGTCACACTGTGATGCAACAGCTGAGGTTTCATTTTGATGAGTGTCGTGATGAAGATGATTAGCATCACCATTGAATCGTCCATTCGGGCTTTAGACTGGTCCCGTTTGAGCGTGGCCTTGTCAAATTTACAACCACTGACAAAGTGATTCATGAATGCTGCTTGTTTGCCTTATTGTTTGCAAATCTTTGCATAATTGTGTACACAGACTGTGTCTAGCTACTTGGGTAAATGTGTTTGGGTTATGAATAGTGTCTGTAACTGATCCAGAGGTACAGTCCGTTTGTAGAGGTTGTCTGAACGAACAGAAATGATGACCAAAGCCATTAATACTGTATTAAAGTATTTTGTCAATGTGCGGTGAACCCTTTGGGCTGGGGACTTGTTTCTCAATATTTGGGTTAGAGGACTCCCATGGGGATGTTCTCCTAATAACTGAAAATACTTCCTAATTTTCTAGCAGCAGTAGTTACACCGTTAATTGATAAGGTTGTAAGGTCATATCCTTGCAGGCATGCCCACATGTACGGTGGCCCATTTATGACCTGTATTCCTACATGGGATCCATGTAAAGCCCATACGGGTCTCATGTAATGCCCATTGACGTGCTGACAGGGTAGCAACTGCTGAAGGGGACAGTCAAACATGCTGCATGGCAACAAATTTGTCCAAGAATGTTACAAAGAATTAAAAGGTCATCAGAATTGTCAATTTTTCCTGGTTTACAATTTTTTGCTGACTTACATTTGCCCCAAGGTTCAAACCTTTTTCTTATAATTGCCCTTTCTTTCCTAATGTTGAGCAGGGGAAAGTTCTCTTCTCATTGTGAAAACTGAAGGTTTCATCTTCAACTGCAGAGCACAGACACAAAAGCAATAAACTGCGCTTTCTTAGTTTATGCACAGGACTATTGCATGCTTTCAGAAGACCTCAATTCTTTTCATAACCTGTGTAATGTCTACATTAAAAATTACTGATGATGATGACGATGACGACGATAGTAATAATAATAATAAGATGAAACCTTTCTGCATAGGTGACTAGACTGTATACATAGCTTTAGTAAATCCGTTTGGAGTATGCATACAAGTCTGATTGGAATTTGTTGACAGAGAGGCAGGCACAATATGAATTTTTGTTAGGCTGTAGTTTAAAACTATTTCTGATTCTACAGGCATTTCAGACAGTTGCTAGTGATGCATTTTCTGGGGATTCAAAAGAGAAACTTAAATAAAACATTTCCTCCTTTGAAATTGTTTTCCTTTGCTCTGAAAGTGTGCATGCTGACCTTGCATGCTGCAGCCTTAGAAGAGCAGTTGTCCAATGTAATTGCAAAGATTTTGGACACTTTTGCATCAGTTACAATGCAGGGATGAAAGTGCAAACTGACAGATTTTTATGAATATTTATTCATTATTTGCATTTTCTGGAGCTTTGGCTTTCACCAGATTATCTGAAGTGTATTTACTATTTCTCTTCATAGACCAGAATACACTTAGCAGTAGGATATGAAGGAAGACAACAGTGGTGTCACCAACACTCAAGCGAAATTTTATGATGCCTAGCTGCAAAAATGGCACAGTTGAACTTAGACTGTGTTGTGAGCACTATTACTTGGTTTTAAAATGAGTTTGTCTGCCAAGGAGCTCACTTCAGGAAACTAGAAAGTTCTGTAGAGCCAACTTCTTGGCTCTATGTGCAGAAGATAGCCATAAGGAAGATGCCAAGATATTCTTCAGTTTATTTATATCATTTTTATGTCTGGGACAAAATTATTATTATTTTGTAATTTAGTGGCAGTTTACATAAATGGGAAGTCAGATTTAGAGAAGATGGCAACATTATCTGAGAAATATGACTCAACAGGAGTGACTGCTTGAAACGATTATACAATTATTAATCACAGAGTTATGAAGATGTCCGACGTGTGGCCTTTATAATAAATCATAGGGCAAATGAATGTACTAACCCAACTAAATTACGCTGTGATAATGCAAATCCTGATAATTATTATAGGGATACATTTATCAATCCAAGTTGCTGGTATGCCCCTTACCTTACACCTGAGCATAATATATATGCAGCTACAAAGCCATTTAATGTAGCATGTTTTAAGTTTTTAAGTATCTCTTGCAAGTTGTTGTATTCATGAATACCTAATGGACCTAAGGAAGCGTGTTCTGAGACAGTTTGAAAGTGTTTGCTGAACAGAGTTACATGCAAGATTACACTTGTGCAGCAGAAGACTGTTCCAAGGTGAAGGTCTGAGACACAAGGGATGCACAGCGGGTTTTTGTTGATGTGCAGAGGCATGGCACTTGCATATCCCCATGAGCAGCCAATGTGGTTGACTCGGAGAGTGGTGTACAAGGGTCCCTGATGTATGCCAGTGAGGTGCTGACCAATGAGACCCACCCCAAAAGGAGAATTTTGAATTTTTGTTCTCGGCTGAATTGCAAGCCAGTAGAGATTGAGTGTCCGTCATAATAATTGGCATAATATTGGCAGATTGGCCAGTAGTTGGGCCAGTAGTTTAGGATGGATTGGAGCTGATTTATTCTGAACTTTGGCAGGCCTGCAAGGATGGATTCTACAACAGAAATACATGTAGTGATTTTCCATTGATGGTCTTTATGAGTACTTACTGGTAGTCAGTTGTCTAACACATGCTACAGCTGGTAATGTGCCTAGTTGTACTACACAAAGCATGGTTCCACAGCTAATGTTTGCTTACTAGATATTTCGAGAGCCTCTGACAAGGTCAATCAAAATGGATTGTATGTGAAAGTAATGAAACAAAATATTTCACTCATATGTGTAATGGATTTGATAAACTGGCAAAGAAAAATGCTGTCAGTGCTGCTGTCAGATGGAATGGTGTATTTTCCGGAGTTTACAATTTAATATTTACTGTAAGTCTAAAACAAAGCTGGGGTTTTATACTATTTGCTGTATACATGTGAATGACATTATTGTTACTGTAAGAAAAACTGAAAGAGAGAGACAGAGAGGACAAGAGACAGAGAGATAAAGACAGACAGAGATAGAGAGAGACAGACAGACAGAGACAGTCAGGCAGAGAGCGAGAGAGAGAGAGAGAGAGAGAGAGAGAGAGAGAGAGAGAGAGAGAGAGAGAGAGAGAGGAGAGAGAGAGAGAGAGAGAGAGAGAGAGAGAGAGAGAGAGAGAGAGGAGAGAGAGAGAGAGAGAGAGAGAGAGAGAGAGAGAGAGAGAGAGAGAGAGAGAGAGAGAGACGGAGAGGATGTCAAGAGGGATGGCAGTTTGGCTTGTAGGTTGGATGTGTGATGCATGTAGATGACCTGTTGTTATTGGCAGCATTGTTGACTTCTCTTCAGAGTATGATTGTCACTTGTGAATTTGAAGCATGCTATTTGGATAAGGAGTCCAACATAGCAAAATCAATGGTGCTTAGGATTGGTAGTGCTTTTAAACATTTGTGTAGGTGTTCGACCATAACTGATTTAAGCTGACCACGTGTTCAAAGCGAAATTCTTAGGAGTCTTTTGTGGAAGCCTTGGTGAAACAATATGCAACCTTTACAAGTCTATACAATTGACAAAACTGACGTCAGCCTGAAGTAGTGATCATTCAACATACCTGAAAATGTCCCTAAAGCTAAAGACACATGGATGCAATGGTTTCGTTGCATTTATCTGAAGCACACTTGTCTATACTTGTGAATATGTTTATCCCTAATGAACAAATATGACTGTTGGGGCAAAAGGGTTCCACTTTGCTTTGATATAAACATTGACGTCCCCAAAACCATGTACTATATTATAGAGGAATAGATGTAGTATATTATAAAAAAAACCAGGCTAGAATGTTATTTACCAAACTTCAGCAACACAGTGTACTTAGGTGGTATACATTAAAGGGCGTTGAGGTAATATGCCACGGACCATTTGGCTCGCGCTTATGGACCTCAGGTGGTCCGCAGACCACACTTTGAGAACCGTTCGTCTGGAGATATCTAAAAGTATTATTTTAGCTTCCATGATATAATTTCTGCAGTCGACAACTGGAATGCACCGCCCTGTAAGATTGTGTGTGGGGTTATTGCAGATCTGACGATTGAACAACCTGCTTTGTTGATGTTTTGTAAATGACCTTGCTAGATAGAGTGAATACGATTGCCTTTGCATTTAAGTACTACAGTGAAACACTGCTAACGCGTGCACTAATAACATGCGAATCCGGTGTACCCACGGTGCCACGAAATTAACATGCGGGAACTATTAACATGTGGTAGTTTAATTAAATAGTAAGATATTACATTATGCTTGTTGAAGAAAATGCTCCTTACTTACCTGGTTAGAAGCACCAGGTTTGTTTAGTGTTTCCACTCTACTGAACTTCCTAAATTTCTTTTAGATTCGAACAGAGGACAGCACCGTCTAGCAGTTTCAGTTTAACGACACTGTGTGATAACAAAGATTATTAGTGTCGCCCTCCTCCTTTATCCAGGCTTGGGACTGGCACTGACTGAGTACGATCAGTGGCAGAGTTGCCCGTCCTTATATAGGTGATCTGGCCCCCATCCCGGCACATGTGTTGTGGTCATCTGTCTTTAGTTAATCCTGGGAAACACATGTCAGAGGCTCGATTGAAGTCACCAAAGCTCGAAGTTGCAACACATGGGGGCCTCGTCAACAGTGTCAAGGTATTGCTATCGTCCTCTGTTGGCCTTAATGGTAGACCTCGTTAACAATGATATGAGTGTGGGAAGCAGGGTCGTCGACCCATTTGATGTCACAAAAGCTGGTCCGAAGCTGTGGAATTCGCTGTCCAGTTCATTTCGTTCAGTCAATTCTTTGATGTTGTTCAGGTCTAAACTTACGACTCGTCTCTTTCAACTTGCATATATCCACCATAGCCTGGCTTTTGGTTTCCCTGATCGATTGAATTTTGACCTGACTGCTTTTCCAATTAATTATGATTTTTATTGTCATTTCACTTGAAGCAACCATCAATTGGTGTCTTCCGCATTATGATAACGCCACTATAGAAGTCATTAGATTAGCAATTCCCCTCTATCAGAACGTGCAGAGACACCGTCAACAATGTTGACCGACCAAGGTGTCGCTTATTGCCCTCTGTTGACATGGTTGGGGAACCTTGTCAACTGTCTATGAGCGTGGGGAACAAAGTCAGCAGCCCTTTTGAAGTCATCTGCCCCTTTGTTGACATGTGCAGGGCTTAGTCAACAGTGTGGATGGGGTACAATTCTATGAATGTGGGTTAGTGTTGCCACTTCTGTTGATACAAAGCAAAGGGAATTTTTATCTAATAGCGATGATGAGATTCGCTGACTACACATTCATGCAAAGGTAGGCAATACGTGTATATATGTATGTATGTATGTATGAGCACTTGTTATAGCGCCCTTCAAGATTTCTACCCAGAGGCGCTCCCGACTACAGCGCGGACACTGAATCAGAGTTTCACGCCGAAGCGCGTGAGCAATTGTGAGTGAAGGACTTGCCCAGGGTCCCTACGCGGCAGCTTGAGATGGATTCGAACCCGCAACCCTCCGGCTGCAAGGCACCGAACATACCCCTACACCACTGTATATTACTGCTATACCGTGACCGTAGACTCGTTGACCCATGCACCCGTAATGCGCGGTTCTGACGGCGTATTTTCTGTGTGTTACCGGTGTTTCACTGTAGTTTGATTTGATAAACCGATTATACAATGGCAGTCGGACCAGGACTGTGGACTGTTATTCATTTCCACTTGCCCTTGGTCAAAGAAAGGCGAAGTTGGAATCCATGGTTTGACCGAGTGGGTGTCATTGTAGTTAAATTAAGAAGATATGTACTTGAAAATGATCTCATTATGGGTGTATGTTATATATTGATATGTACTAATGAACATTATTGCTGATTATTATTCTGATAAGACTGTTATGAAAAAATAAACCCCAGATAAAGATATGTTTGTTCATGCACCTTGAACCAAACCGACTCACATCTTATAAGGATCCTGAAGTTCCTTTCATGAAAATGCTCCAAGACACCTTGAAATGGTACTTGAAATAATGCCTCTATTGTTTGATGTGTGTTTGTGTTTGTGTGAGTGTATGCACGTGTGCTTGTGCTTCATTGCATTTTATATTTATAATGGCACTTTTATATCTATAAATGGCACTGAAACTTGGCTGTCTAAGGGATCTCTGTAAAGAGGTCTGAATTTAGCACTGTATGACAGCTTACAATAATTATGCGAAAGCGAAGATAGCAGAAGACGAATTCAAATGATGCAATTTTTGTACAACAGGATTTATAATAATAATCTGTTTACTTCAGGGAGAGAGCACTGAGAGACGTTCAGCAAAAGATGCCCTGCTTCTCTGGTGTCAAAAGAAGACACATGGGTACGAAAGTGAAAATCTTCCTAGAACTTTAATTCATCAGTTTTCATAAAGTTACTACTCACTTCCTTCCGTTATCAAGTTCATGGGTTCAGTGTGAAAGGGTGATGAATGCACTGATCTCAGAGTCATTGATTCTATGTATGTCATCATCATAATCATCACTGCTGTACACCCAATGCACACTTCATCATTTTCCTTCACACCAGCCTGTCACGTGCTGCCAGAGCTCAGTCATGAAATTGATGTAATAATAATGTTATGATGAACAACAGATGATACCAAGAGGATAATTTGTATGATGTCTTCACCTATAAGATTAATTTGTGTGCTGCTTTAACCACCAATTTTAGTTAATTTTTCTGTGCAGCTACAAGGGAGTCAAAGTCGACAACTTTTCTTCAAGTTGGCGTGACGGTTTGGCCTTCAACGCCATTATACATGCTCATCGACCGGACCTCATTGAATTCGAGCGACTCGTCTCTTCAAATCACATTGGCAACTTGAATAATGCTTTCGATGTTGCAGAAAATAGATTGGGCATTCGACGTCTCCTTGATGCTGAAGGTAAAACATATCAATAGCAACATACAGACACTTGTAGAGACATAAGAGATCGGTCACCCTTTGATGTCTTGATAACGCATTCAGATTTGCAATCACTTCAGTCTGTTACTCCATTTGAGTGATATTTTTCAGATCGTCTTTTTAAAATTTGACTTTCCATTTAAACTGCCACCGAATTGCGAAATTAAGAAATTTAGTTATTTGGTGACTTTCGAATTATGAAATTAATATATTTAGTCATATGGTGACTGTCGAATTACGAAATTAAGAAATTTAGTTATTTGGTGACTTTCGAATTATGAAATTAATATATTTAGTCATATGGTGACTGTTGAATTACGAAATTAAGAAATTTAGTTATTTGGTGACTGTCTAACAGGCAGACATGCATACCTCAAAACAAAATTATATATATATTTTTTCCTGTGTTCTAATAACTTATTAGTAAGAGGACTGTAATATTTATGCAGTTATAGTTATTCAGTCTGTATGTTTATTTGATTTTGCATTAGGTAATCAATGACTTTGGATTTGATGCTGTGTTTAATGTATCTCAATTCAGATGTTGATGTTCCAAGGCCAGACGACAAATCCATCATGACTTACGTCTCAGCACTTTACCACTATTTCAGTAAAATGAAGACGGAACTAACGGGAACAAAGAGAATTGCAAAGGTTGTACAAGTTATGTTTATTTCACATTTATGGCCCATTGTGCAATCTCCTTTTCTTTCAATACGTGATTCACAAATTTGTTTTACGGCTTTTTGTATTTCTCTTGCATTAATAAGTGATATGACAGAAGACTAATTTACAATTCAGTTTTCTTCCAAAGGGTGTGCAACAGTCTGTGTTTTAGGCTTTTAGCGTGCTGGACTGTTAACCCAGAGGTCAGAGGTTCAAATCTCTGCAAGGGCAGAAAATTTAATGTCTTTTGAGATTCTGCTCCACTTGTACTACATCATGAACTCTGGTATAAAATAAGTGCACTGATTGTACACTTTCAATGGGCAGATTGTATGGTAAGGGAGAGAGAGAGGGCTGGCCACCTGCCCTCTTGTGCTGAAGACTAAGAAAGTTAAGTCACCAGCACTTTTAACCCATAACTGCCTCTTAGCTCAAGGAACTTCTTGGGACACAGTATGTTAGATCGCTCAACTTGTAACACAGATGGTACAGGTTCGAGCCTTCCCTGAGACAGTTACTGTAGAGGGGCATTGAGCAAGTCTTTAACTCAATGGCTGGGTGCCATCGATTGATACTTGGTCATTAGGTAGTGGCACTTAATAGTTGTGGTGGTAATGGTGGTGGTGGTGGTAGTAATAATAATAATAATGATCAATCTTCTCTTCTTTCATCTTGCACCACAGGTTTATTGTTATAACTGCTTAGAAAATATTGCAAGAAAGATGATAGTAGATCTGTTATGATTTAGCGCCGCTGAATAGGGATGTTGAAGGGGCGCTATATAAATGTTGATTGATTGATTGACTGATTGATCATCATAGGCATTGGGAGGGATGATGGACATCGATGGGATGCAGCACAATTATGATCGACTGGTGACCGATCTGCTCGACTGGATTAATTCCACGATCAACAAACTCAATGATCGGCATTTTCCCAACAACCAAGATGGTATACAGAGGGATATGGCAAAGTTTACAGAATACCGTTTGAAAGAGAAACCACTCAAGTTAGTACAAAATAATTGTATTCTGCTTGTGACTCATTTAACTGTCCTGGAAGAATTTGACAAAAGTTGCCGCTGAGCTGTAGTTTCTTCAGATTGTGCTCTATAATTATCGTGCTTTGGAAGTTGTGAGATTTGAGAAAAACAATACTGTTACAGTACTAGTAGACTATTATTACTTGTAATATAAATGCAGTTATTAGACACATACAGTTGCTAGATTGGAACCTTACAATGGTTGATATTTAAATAACTGACGTCTGAATCTTTCACAACATCTTGCTAGTTTCAGGTATTGTTTGCATTTAAATACATGTATTGTTTTAAGATACGCTTGTTGTCTGCTCAACTTTCCATGCTTTTATCATGAGGACAAGTTTCATGCTGCTCTTTAGCAGGGTTTCTTGTTATGCCAACTTTAATACATTAAATGTGACTGCTGATGTTAAAATTTGGGTAAAATCCACTGTCAAATTCAGAAATGGCTATGTTTCTTAAGCTTCTGACAACCAAAGTTGCATAAACCTCAGTGAAGGTCCTAAGTTTGGTGGTGTGATCCAGAGACCCAGAAGCCATGGCACAAAAGGTGCCAATGCTCACACAAGTTTTGGCTCTGATGCCAAGGCAGGAGCATGCAACATTTTTCAATTTTGAAAACATTAATATTATAAAAAAATAATACATATATATATATATGTATACTGTTATTGGATATACTGTATAATTTTATCCACCTTAGTATATATATATGGTTCTGTATAATTTTATCCACGTTAGGCTTGACTGAGGTTGGCTCACACAACTTTGAAGCACTTTCAGGGACACTGGTCATCTCTTCTTTGCATTCGCTTATTGAGTTTCTGCATTCTTTGGTTGTGGGTTTGAAGGTTGCTGAGCAGACTCCATGCAATGACCACAAGTTTTTTGTGCACACTTGTGTCAAGCCTCAGATTCAGTTTAACTGACCTGGCCTAAGTAAATAAATAAATAAATAAAGGTACATGACAAGTGATGATGTCTTTCACTGCAGATTCAAAGAAAGAGACAACATTGAAGCTCTGTTCTTCAGCATTCAAGCAAAGCGCAAGGCTAATGGTTGGAAAATAGGTGGTATGTCAGAGGGAAAGCTTGTCTACGACATCGAGACCGGATGGAAAAAACTGGAGAAGGCAGAGCATGACAGGGAAATTGCTTTACGAGAGGAACTCATGAGGTCAGTGTCTTTACTTTTGTTCTGTTAATGAACTGATTAACTCTTCACTTTTGTCATCACGTTCATCACCTTATTCAGGATTATATGTATCAGGACACTTAATATAGCACATTTTTGAGTATCTCACAAAAGCGCTTTCTCTGTGTTAGCCTGTATGATGTTAAAGGTCTAGACCAGTGCTGTCCAACCTTTTTGACGCTGCGGGCCACCGAAGAAGCTATTCTTGAAGCCGAGGGCCGCACCAGTAAACTCAAAAGCGACGACTAAAACTTATTGGAAATTATTAACTGTATTAAAATTCATTATGGTATAATAATAATGAATATTGCATTGTTAAACAAGCTTAATGCGTCGTAGGAACTGGATTTTGTGCTCACATTGTCAAATGATAAGCCAAATTATGAACGAATAGCTATGCAATTATAGGCCAGTGACGGTCTTTTACTTCATTTTCACAGAAATTGCAAATATTTAGCGAGCTCGGGCGGGCCACTTAGAATCAGCCCGCGGGCCACATGCAGCCCACGGGCCGTGGGTTGGACAGCACTGGTCTAGTCTAGACTGTTGCATCAAGTAGCAAAACAATGCACAGCAAACTAGAAAAAGAGTCTCCATTGGTGGGCCCATGCGCACTCGTGGGGCCAACCAACGGGATTAATGGGAAGGTCTGATGTTTAGGATGCTGGACTGAATTGCATGATGTTCCAAGCTTTCTGCTCTTGCATCCTAGGGCAAACTCATCTATGAATAAGTACACTGGCTGTACACTTTCAGAGGGAAGATCAGGTGGCAGGCAAAGAACTGGCCACCCGCCCTCATTTGCCAGAACTGAGAAATATAAAGACGTAACATTTCACACACATGACTGCCTCTTGGACATGGGAATGCTTTCTTCTTGATTGTCTTCATTGTAAATTTTGTAGTTTCCATATAATTTCTTTGTAGTCAATATTGTTTTTGGTTCACAGTTTGTTTAGATGGTGATATGTGTTGTGTATCATTGTAGACAAGAAATGCTAGAAAGGCTGAGGCAGAAGTTTCAGAGAAAGGTTAGCTGTGCAGTAGTTATTGAGACTATTTCAATATTTTGTTTCCGTTTAATTATAATTATTTATCTGTTTTTATTACTATCAGGTGATTATCATAACACAAATGTCTTAATCATGAAATTAATCATTGATGACATATACATGTGTGTCACTACATTACAACACAATACAACTGTAGTGTAAGTAATGATGTGAAACAATTGACAGTTGAAAAATTTAAGTAGTTGAAGAAAGAATTGAACTTCATTTAGGAAGTTCACTCTAGAAATTGACCACATTTTATTTTGAAGGATTATATGCAATACAATGCAACTGTAATTTGAATATGCCAACTTACAACGTTCAGAAGTGCATATTGGAATGAAGCCTGGTAAACAATTAAGAGTCGTGGCTGGGCGGGAAGTAGACTGGAAGAGGTAAATGAATAGATGTGTGTTACATTTGTAGTGTAAGTAAACAATTGACAGTTGAAAATTTAAGTACTGAAGAAAGGATTGAACTCCACTTAGGAAGTTCACTCTAGAAATTGACCACATTTTATTGTGAAAGATCATATACAATACACTGCAACTGTAATTTGAGGATGCCTACTTACAAAGTTCAGAAGTGCATATTAAACATTAAGAGCCACAAGTAGACTGGAAGAGGTACATGTAAGTTTTCAATTTAAAGTGAAGGACAGTTTCACTAAGAGAGTTACAAACATGAGGAGGTATAGAGTTCCAGATGGATGCACTGGGAACTGTGAATGAATGCTGGTGAAAGACAAGACGAGTACCAGGAACAACCTCATTTTCCAGCAGATGCTGATTGAAAAGAGGATCGTGCTGAGCTACAGGGTATAACCATTAACCATGGAAGATAATTAGGATGGCACGAGATTTGAATGTGCGCAAACATGAGGAGTGCCAACTTGAAGCCGATATGCTCACACACAGGAGGCCAGTGTAGAAAACAAAGAGCAGGTGTGATATGGTCTTGGTACAAGAGTCCAAGACACAGTCATGCAGCCTCTCACACACTCAAAATAACTCTCACAAATAGAACTTTATCAAGTATGTGCATTTAATAATCTGCTGAATTTTGTTACTTGTTCATCCAGGCTGCTTTACGAGAATCATGGCTGGCAGATATGACAACCATTTTATCTGACCAGAATTTTGGGAACAGATCAGACCAGGTCGAAGCTGCATTGAAGAAACAGGAAGCAATTTCAGCTGACATTGAAGCAAGGGTTCGTATTCTGATAATTGATATTCCTTCTGTGTCTTTATTAGAAATCATTGTTAAATGGATTTATTAGCTTAAAATATAAAGTATGTGTGAATTGAAAGAGAAATTTCACCTGTATCATTAATGGGTAGTTTTCATTTTTAATGACAAAATTAAAGGTGTCGGATGAAAGGCAGAGTAGTTGTAGTGAAATCATAGCATGCCATTATGCTATGAATACTTCATTCAGCTGTCATCATTCGTTTTCCTGCTAATCGAACGTTGTGCACCCACATATGAACTTTGTGTCCTTAATGAACTTTGATATTTGCCAAGATGTAAGCCAGAATGAATTAAGAGCATTTTGCTAGAAATTTGATTGGTTTATCATGCAATTATTTTGTTTCTCTCGAACAGGAAAGCCGTTTTACAATGTTGCATAAATTGGCAGCTGACTTGATTCAGGAAAACTACCATGCAAAAGATGTCATATTCAAAAGGTTAAGACATGTGTTTTCTTGTTTAAATTTTTAAAAAGTATTATGTTTTAAGACATGAAATTTGTTGTAAAAAAATCACCTAGAAACAGCATGACTTTGATTTCTTAAATGCTGGATTTGTTACTTTCTAAAGCCCTAAGATATGAGTTAATGTGAGTTAGTAGTAATGGCTCTCTATTATCTCTACCTCCCCATAGCGACTGACTGACATGCCTCTGATTCAAGTATTGTTGTGTGACATGTGAATCTGATATTATTTATTCATTCATTCATTCATTCATGTGAAAATGCTTTTTATGTGTAGCAACATTGTAACTTGTTTTTAGAGAGCAAGAAATTTGGACAAAATGGAAACATCTGAAAGGTCTGCTTGACAAGAAAAGTAACACTCTCGCTGGCTTTGCTGAACTTCTGGGAATGTTTCGAGAGATTGAGAACATAGGACTGCAATTGAAGGAAATGGAGGTAGTTGTTGTTATGTAGACATTGTTTGTATCAGAGTGCCTTTAGAACTTTAACGACGAAAGTGTACTAAAAGTGACTGGGAACCAATGCAGCTCATCGTTAAAGTGTTAAAGTATTAAACCTCAAAAGCACTGAGTCCGTGGCTGTGCAGCTGATTTATTAAATTGTGCCTAAACTGACAGTATTATGCTGAGTCAAGTCTGTTGACTATCATTTTGAAGCTATGTATGACTTTCAGACTGCCAAATTTGGCTACATTAATCAACGAAATACTGGAGACAACGTAAAGCTCTGCCATGAACTAATTTTAATTGCACAGGCTGTATGGTTATAATAGTTACCTATATATCTGAATTTTTCTAACTTTTGTTTTAATTCAAAAATACACAGTAAGGATATGTTTGTTTGCCATTTCTAGCTAGTTCTGCAGTCGAATGATTATGGGAAGCATCTGCTAGGAGCAGAAGATCTCCTGCACAAACACATCGTGCTTGATACTCAGATTAAGCAAATTGGAACACGGGTGCGTTCATTGAACGAGAACGCCCAGCCATTCATGAAGTCACTGCATCCTGAAGCACAGCTCCTGCAGAAACGCCTGGAACCACTCAACAGGGATTTTGAACGGTGTGATCAGTTTGACAAAACTTTATTCGACAGCATCTGTGTTTAAGCATAAGCCAAATTCGACCGAAATAATTTTTCACGATTATACACTGTTTACAACTAAATCTAGCAACAGAAAAACTCAAATAAATGTTTTGTTTTGATTTAGTCTTGAGTTTTGTGAGCACTTTGCCAAGTGATGTAACACAAATTGGGTAGTGAATGGTACATCCTGCCAATGGTTGTAAACTTGTATAGTATTCATGGAGTTAATCCACTCACTGTAGAGCCAATTAACAGGTATGAGCATTTTGCCAAGTCAGGTAAGACAAATTGGTTGCTGAAATTTTACTCAGTTCCTGAAGGAAAGTTTAATTCAACTAAATGTTTACCAGAGTTGTAATACCAAAATTGAATTTTAGCATATTTAAATACTTAATTAACTGTTTATATTTTGCTGTGTAATATGTTAATTGTGTGAGCGATTTATAATCTTGAGTCTTTTTATGTGTCTTGCAGTGTTCATGGTATTTGCCAGCAAAGAAGGGCAAAGTTGGAAAGTTCAGTTTCTTACTTTCAGTTTCTTCAGGACAGTAGTGAGGGAGAGGGTTGGCTGCTTGAAAGAATCCATCTTGACAAAGTCATCGGATATTGGAAAAGATTTGGTTTCATGCTTTGCTCTCCTAAAACGACATGAGGTATGGATTGGTTTGGACATAAACCTCAGCCAGTTATGGCCTCTTTCAGCTTCATGGCTCATCAAAATATCTGTACATGTTTTAGCCTAGATGGTGGTTCCATTAATACATCCTGCTGTAAAACTGTGTAGTTGATCCACAGTTTAACTACATCTTATGGCAATATAGGCCATTGATGTCAGTGTAAATTCTTTTGAATAGTTCTCACTGTAGTTCTCATTTGTAGTCCGTAGTTAAAAGTTGATTTTGTGATGCACAGTCCCTTCACACAAAAATTTAGTTACATGTACTAACCTATTCCTTTTCATCCAGTCCTCCTACTTCAGTCTCATCTTGTTCCTTTCTCTCTTGGGTGCTCTGGAAATCTTGACAATATTTAAGAGGGTAGCCTTTACATCTATGATATAATATGTTCTCTGAAGTGCTAAAGTTGCTCTTATTGTCTTGAGACCAATTTTCCAAGTATCTTGTTCTTATTTAATTCATATTCAGTGAACGTCTCAATCTAATTTCACATTAGCTTGAAAGCAGAAATTTTTCTCTTGTTTTGGCATGGATCATAACACATGTTTGGCATCCCTGGATATTTTGAATCTGAGAGCTCATCAAGTTTGAAATTTTGTATAAGTTCTGAAAAGTCTGAACCGATATGTGGACGATTTGTACCAGGCTCTGGAGCAGGAAGTGCAGGCCCGAAAGGGTCTTGATGACATGGTCTGCGTTCTCGGACAGCAGTTGACACAGGCAAACCATCCATCGAAGAATGGCATCCAAAGCCAACTAAACAGCCTGCAGGAGAAAAGACGTCTGCTCGACGGTCTCATTAAAGAAAGGCGGCAGCGCCTTGAAGATGCTGCAGAGTCTTATCAGGTTGATTGTCTTAACCATTATTATTGTTTTGTTGTTCTTCTTCTTCTTGTTCTTATGCATTTATTAAGTGCCACATTCTAATGACTAAGCATCAGTCGATGGCACTGAGCAATTGTGAGTTAAAGACTTGCTCGAGGTCCATAACAGAAGCTGTCTCAGAGGAAGTATTACCCATGTTATAAGGCAAGCACTCTAACAAATCGGCTACCTTGGTCCACGTTAGCCGATTGGTTAGAGCAGTTATAAATTAGATTGGTTATATTATAATATGCTAGCAATTTATTTTACGTCATCATTTATACATATTTTAATTTATTTCATTACTTGTATGTTGTTGATCATAATCAAGCCTCTGCATATTGTTTGGTTATTACTGTGTTTCAAGTTAACAAAACATAAAAGTAAAAGAAATTTATAAGCAAATGAAAATGCAGTTATAATTATTTAAGGGCTATGTGGTATACAAGTTGATAAGTTGAGTATTGTATAGGCCCTCCAGAAATTCGCGATTCTGCGCCGCGCAATTTGCGCGCAAAAATCTAACTATCGCGCAACGGCGCAAAAATTAGCAATGTGCGCAATTTTCGCGCAAAATACCAGAACAGATCGCTGTCTACTTCATCTGGTTCGTATGTTTGTGTTCGTAATTTGCGTAATTGGGCTTTAAAGGCCAAAATAGCCACTGCTTGTTCGTGGTAAATTCATATAGAAGTGACAGCGTCTAAGCGGCATTTGAGAATGGCTTGAAACGGAATGGGACGATAGCATTGAAGTTATAGAGGAATAATAAGTAGTGTAGCAAGCTGTTTATGTTAGTAATGCAGACTCGGAGTATAAAAGTTCTAAAACTTCAATGCGACCAAATTCGTTACACGGTGTGTGCCCAAAGCCGTCACGCAACTGCGTGCGTGACTTCGCATTGTGCCACCGTGTTGGTTCGTGATGGAGGGAATGCAAACCATCCATCGTTATAGAATGAAGATGGAGGCCTACTATTCTGCCTGTTGTGAAAAGATGTCTGATTGATCATAATTATATAAATATCGTCAGCGCAGTGAAAATTCTGCAAGCATCAATGATTTCTTAGGAAGCCAAAACTATACACTAAATAACAATTAAACACTGTTAAATAAGTTTACTTTGGTACACTGGCACTGAAAAATTGTGATTTTACCACTTTTTAATGTGCCCATAACAGAAGCTGTCTTTTTTGAAGGCGCAATTCCCTCAATTTTTTTGCGCAAACAAGTGTGGGGCCTAATTGTATTTCAATGAAGTGGCAAAGTTTTATTTATCACCTAGTAACAAATATGTATTTATGAGGCACAAGTTGGAGTGTCTTGGATGATTAAATGTGGATGACATTACTTGTAGTGTAAATTTACAATTACAATTACTTGATCATATCTGTGATAGTGATTTTCTGTACTTTGTTAGTACTATGCCGATGCAAACGAAGCGGAGTCTTGGATGAAGGAGAAGGGGGCGCTGGTCTCGAGTGACGACTGTGGAAAGGATCTGTCAACTGCCACGGTTCGATTCAGTCTCATTACTGTTTTGGTCATTTGATATTAAGCATGCATGCATGTTTGCAGCCTACCCATTGACGGCACTGCCACAGTTGAAAGGTCACTTCATGGATGGACGGGATGGACAATGATGGTGACCTTGGGCTGACTGCACAGCTTGGATTCCAGTTCCACATGGCTGACTTAGCACAACTCATCACTGCCATTAAGTGGAGGGTCCAGCACTATGCCGACAGCATACTGTCTGTACTCTGCATGTCATCCGTATGATGCACTTATTTTGGTGGTAGAGAACTTCAGCTCAAGCCCATCATGCTTTTTCACATGTTGACCAATCCTCCTAGAACAGTCTTCCATTGCAGTTGCATGTTGCTGAATTTGACTTCATACAGCATTCATTTTTTGCCTACCTTAAGTAAAATACACTTCTTTAAATCAGTTAGAAATGTCATGTGTGAGGCACTTAAAGTGTGCTATATTGAGCATTTTGATACATACATATGCATTTGCATATAATTATTATTACCAGTACATGTTTATTAAACACCACTAGCTAAATAAAGCTAATGACCAAGCATCAATTGATGGCATTGAGCAAATGTGAGCGAAGGACTTGCTCAAACGATCTTTACAGGTAACCAACCATCTTGGGGATGCTCAAACCTTACTCTCTGCGTTACAAGGCGAATGCTCTGATCAATTGGCTACTATGTCCCATGTACATACATCCTTTATAGCATTTATCGTTATCATCATCATCACCGTTATTGTCATCATTAACTGTTACTATGCGGTGTTTAATTCAACCGTACCATATTTTTCATACAGAATCTTCTGAGAAGGCATAACCACCTGAATAGAGAGATTAAAGCTTTTGAGCATGATGTCAAACGACTTGACCAACTGGCAACTCTCATGACGAAAGACACTACTAGACATAAAGTGAGTCAAACTCCACAGATGCAGATCACAGCCTTGATCACTTAAACTACTTGCAGAAGAAATGATCTTGAGGTAATAAGACTGCATTATGGAGAAGAGACCGTTTCTTGTTTGCTCTTGATACAAATAAAATTGTATAAAGAATAAAAATACAGAAGTTCAGCATCCAGCATCTGTATCATCATTGCTGGTTATTTTCTGCTGCTTTAGATACTACACTATCATGAAAATAACAATTCTACGAATGGTTTGTGCTGGCAACACTTTGTTTTAGATATTGTGAATAATTCGTTTGCTGCATTTCATTGCGGTTAAATATTGCTGAACTTCTAATCTGATGAGTTTCTCTTGGAGTGATGATATAAACTGCGATCACAACAGTTTCTAATCTTCCAGATCAGTCCAGAGGTAATGAAAGAGCTCGCGGCACCGAGCACGATTCTGTCTGGCGAAGATGACGTGGAAAGATTTGATGTTCCTTTCACACATGAAGTGGAAGAAGAAAGGGAAGTGATGACAGAAGAAGTGACTGAAAGAATAGTACCTCAAGTTCAGGCTCTTTATCGATACACAGGAAAAGATCTTGAAGTGGAAAAGGGAGAAGTATGTAAGACCAATCATTTCCTTTCTTACCATTCTTGCAATATTCTATTATTATGTACTGTACTGGGATTTTTAATCCTCAGGGTAGCTAGTAGATATCTATTCTAATCTAATCTATGAGTAATATAATTTTATCTACTACTAATCTAGTCTATTCTAACCTACTGTTAATGTATTTTAATATGGTAAATATCTATTCTAATCTGGTAAATATCAATTCTAACCTAGTAAATATTTAATTATCAAGTGGTGTGGAATGAATGAAGATTAATGTTCAGTTTCAAATAGGTTTACCACGTGTGAATATTCCAGGTGCTGAATCTGTTGATGAGATCAAACAAAGATTGGTGGAGTGTCCTGCGTTCAAACGGCCAGGCAGGCTTTATCCCAGCTAAGTACGTCAAAGAAGTGGAACCAAAGGTTGTCAAGACAGTCGTCAAAGTTCCAAAGAAGCAGATGGTCAAAGTTGTTGTTCATAAAGAATCTGCCTTGAAAAACGTTTTGCCACTGGTGCAATTCCGACGAACACCATCATGTCAGTATTAGCTCACTTTGGGAGATTTTCTCTTTCATTTGTATTAAATGGTACTTTGATGTCATACTAATAGTGATCATAGTAATTTGTTACTCTGACTATTAATATTGTTTACAATGGTTTCATTTGTTATTGTTCACGAAAATTAATAGTTCATGTTTACTGCAAATTAGTATTTCTCACTGGCAATCAACCATACGGGTATCTGAGTGCACTTAACCTGGCTAACTGCTCTTCAGATTCACATTTCTGTGTGACCTTGCTCAAATCAAAAATTTTTTTTATAATAATGACATGTTATGAAGTTTGCAAACTAGTCTTGGCTGAAGTTAAGTGCTGAAGTTAATCTACGTATTTCTTTCATTTATCTGCCATATTTGTACAAATACTTTAGCATGACCTAATTTCTTAATGAGAATTAATTTTCATTGATAAACTGATAAGATTTTGATTGATGACTTTTTCACTACGATAATAATGCTGTAGACAGTTTCAAGTTAGATCAGTTTGGAATGTGTGTCATAGATAGATTAGTTCTCGTAAAATAACACAATTGATGTGATTGTTATTTCAGTTAGGTCACAAGCCAATCTGCATTTTGATCGAAAAAATGTTGAGAAACGACAGCAGACCATCAACAGCACCTATGAAAAACTGTGTACACTTAGTCAGGTCAGATTTCAGTGAGATAAACATTATTCAAGACTTTTAGTAAGACACATTGGAGTGCAATCTGGCCAAGGTGCCTCATTTCATTTTTAGGGAGAGGGCTTCTCAAGAGATTGGGTGAGGATTGTCCACATAATTTTTACAGTCAAAAATGGCCTCTAATATTGTGAAATAACATAAAGTTTGAAAAGAAAACTGGAAACTAAAGAGAAAAAGTAGTGAAAATTGTGTTAATGGAAAAAAGGCCCTGTTGCAAAAGAGCCAAAAAAGATATGAAGAGCAACAAAAACAGCAAAAACCAGCCTGTGACTGAAAGTCCTAAGAAGTTTTGTGAACTTGAAAGCAGTATTGAGTCATCAAAGGTGGGAATGTGTAAAAATTAAAAGGTAATCGTAAATGTAACGCGTTACTCTAATGCTAAGCGCAAAGGACCAGCTTATTCGTGAGCATCAAATGTGTTTAAAATTAGAGCACCTAGAGTCCTAGATCAGTGCTTCCCAAAGTGGTGGTCCGCAGACCGATGCCGGTCCGCGAGCCCTCAGTTGCCGGTCCGCATAGTGAGTCAAGAAACTGGTAAAAATAGTTGTCTCGGAATAAAGAAATGGTTCCACCATATTTTTCATACAAATTAATAATTTCATAACAATTATAAGTCACAGCAAAGACTATTAGACTAGCACATGAAGGGCAATAGCGTCACAGAATTGGCTAAACATGCATTTAAATCAATTTTAATACATATTTGAATGAATTTATGTGACAAAAGAAATAGTTAATAAATTGGGCACCTGTCCTCGTGCAGTGGGAAATTTCTAGCCGGTCCGTGACATTTTAAGTTAATTCCTGCCGGTTCGTGACACTGAAAAGTTTGGGAAGCACTGTCCTAGATGACCATAATGTTTGACCCCTTTGTCGACTGCCAGTTCTGTAAATGGGCGTTACTTATTTTAATCATCAGCTTTAGACATTCTTGATGATTAAAGTACTTGCATATAATTTAGATACATGTAATTTAATTGTGACTTTAATGAAAGAAGTTATACAATTCTGAACCTAAGTTGTGAAACACATTTGCAAAAAATGTTACACAGTTTGGTGCACCATTTATAGTTTTGCTTGGAATGTGTCATTATGTTTCAGAATCGAAACAAAGTACTGGATGATGCTATCCGGCTGTTTGAGTTTTCAAGTGTTTGTGACGAATGTGATGCGTGGATCAGTGACAAAGTATGGGTTCTTATTTGCTTATTCAGTTTTTAAAGAAAAGTGAAAAGTACTTCTTTCCATGAAAAAACACTTCATCTTGATCTTTTACAGATGGGATTGAAATGACAAGGATTATTAAAAATGTGTAAATTAGATTTAATTTAATTATGCAATTTACATATACCGGTATGTTAAAATGACGTTCAACAGCAGTTATGGTGTTTTGCTCAAAGACGCAGAGACTCGCTTACAAAGAAGAAGAATTTATTATGGCTGAAGGACAAACATAAATTGAATGTGTCTCTTTTAAGTTGCATACCATAAAGTGACTTTTCTATCAGATGCTTGATAGTGTAGTGGTTAGCATGGCTGAACTGTCAATCGAGAGGTTGGGGTTCAAATCCCTGCCAGGGCAGAAATTTGTTTCGAGATTTCTGCACCACCTGCACCCTAGCCAACTCAGCTATAATGAGTTCACTGACCATACACTGAAGATAAGACAGTGAGGGAGCAGACTGGTCACTTGGTCTCATATGCCGAGGCTAAGAAAATGAAGTCGCTAACACTTCATGCTCATGGCTGCCTCAGGGCTAGCTTAAGGGACTGCTCTTCTTCTCTCATATTATTCACATAACTGAGTGCTAACCTAGGTCTCACACACTTAGTTAGTAATTTTTTGTTTTCTTTTGTTTTTCATAGGAGAAAATTTTGAAGACAAATGAAAGTCTATCCCAAAACATGGAAGCCATCAAGCGCAAATACCAGGTGATCTCCGTTTTGTTCAGCTCCATATGGGTTCTATTAACTGAGTATTAATTGCCTAAAACAACTTCCAGTTTGCTAAGGTAATTTAATGCTGTGTATCCTAACTTAAAGATTTTCTCACAGCCTATTATTAATCTGTAAATGTCAGCTCTCCTTAATTTGTCTATTTCCCGGACAGTTTCCATCAACTCTAGAACCTGAACTAAATATATCTTATCCTGCATCCAATTCTGTGCCATCCTACAACCATTGTCATCATTATATTGGCTTTCCATCTTAGCACCATGCTGTATCCCTGGTCTGCATGACCCCTCTGAACTCCCACCTGGCACTGAAACTGACCTCAACAGCCTGGCTGTTGCAAATATAAATCTAATCATGTATTCTAATCTAATGACTTATATAGCACCGTTATCGTAAGCTCAATTGATGTTCTCGGCAAGTGAAAATCATAATACACTGGAGAAACGAAGTTGAATTCTGATAGAAACCATGCTGGTAAGAAATTGAAAGAGAAGAATCTTAAGTGTAGGCTTGAAGGACATCAGAGAATTGATAGAAGGAACTGATCTGGGCAGCAGATTCCGTAGCTCTGGACCAGCTATCAAGAAAACCCGTGAACCCAAACTGTTTTGACTTGATTTGATATGACATTGGTAAAGTTGAGAAAAATGTTTGAGATTTACATTACATAACAGATAAAGATTGACAGTAGCCCTAACAGACTCCTATTGTGTTACTGTTTAGTTTGTTTAATTTTGTACTGGCTAATAGTTTAACAATTGCTTAATTTTGATTGGAAGTTTATGCTTTATTGTTGCTATTGTTATTATTCAGATTTTGCTAACAGACATGGCTGCCAACAGCTATATGATTGATGACATCAATTCAAAGGGTGATGCTATGATACGTGACGAACACAAAGAAACTGAATACATTAGAAGAAAACAAAAACACATGAATAACAGGTTGGCACTGCTAAATTCAAATGCTGAAGAACAACGTGTTAACAGCTTGTAAAATTGATTAAATCAATATTATGTATTTTGTAATTAATTTTTTTAGTTTTTCGTAGTGCTGGTTTAATTTTTGATTGACTTTGGCATTTGTTTGTTTTGTAATTTATTAGAATTGTAACTATTGGTGTTTTTGTAAAGTTGTTGGTTTAATGCTTGGCTTTCAATTCTTTGCATCTCTAGTACATAGATTAAAGACTGCTCTAAACGTTTCCTGTGACAGTTAGTTAAAATGTTTAGTGATTTAGTTACAATATTAACGTTTTATGTATTTATTTTCTGACAGGTGGAAAACCCTGAACACTTTGAAAATGCAGCGTCAACAGTCTATTGCAGGCGCTTCTGGGTAGGTGGCAGTTTGTTTTGTATTTGACTTGGTAATAATATTATCAGTACTTTTTGCAAAAGGTCAATGATCTTTGTAGCCTACTGTTTGACTGAGTGCTTGTGAATAAGCTGGTTCCCATGACTTAATTTTTTTCTTTACTATGAAAATCTTGAGGTTGCAAGTATGATTAAATCTTTAAAATGCATTTCACTAATTGATGTGTATATAGTTGTAGCATTGACATTTCCCAGTGACATTTCTTGTATATCTTGAAAATGCATTTAATCAACATGTGTGTAGAACTTGTAACTGAGATTTGACAGCTTTTTGCACTACCACAGAAGGACACCTTATTGCTAAAGCCAGGGAGCTAGGAAGACAACTAACTGTGAATGGGAATTTTTTTGGTTGATAGATACTTACGAATAAACTGTTTCAATTTGTGTACAGACTGCAAGAGACATCATAGTAATTTTGTCTTTATTTGTTTCTTATGACAGGATTGAGCTATTCCAGGAAATGTGTGATGAACTGAAGGGCTGGATCATTGAAAAGACCAACAGCATTAATCCAAACGAGACTGGAAAAGACTTAAAGTCTCTCCAAGCTCTGACTCGAAGGAATGAGAATCTGGAACAGGAACTGAAACTCATGGAAGAGAGGAAGAAGAAAATTACTCTTGTGGCAAGCGAGTAAGTTTGCTTTTTTTGGAAAGTGTTAATTTATTGAAGGCCAAAATGTTGGTGTTGAAGCAGTTTTTGTTGAAATTCCAGTGTTGCATCTCTAATAGACTGATGCTATATTCTGATGTTCAACATGGTGGTCCATTCAGTTAGATGGCTGAGTCTGTGATCCAAAGATTGTGAAGTTCACTCTGTTTAAGAACCCTGGGCAAGTTGTTTGCACACATGGGCCTCTGTGACCTGTTTAATTTAGTACCAGTGCAAGCTTTGGAAATCCTGAGATCTTATTTATTTATATTTATTTATTTTCCGAAAATTTAATATAGCGCCCCTTCAAGATTCCTACTCAGAGGCGCTCCCTGCGCTAATCTAAATGATGTTAGAGTCAATATGACCAGACACTGGCAGACAGTCAGTCAAAAACGAACACAGATGCACTTGTTCTGTCATCCAAGACCTTGGGATCTGTCCATTACTCAAAGACCTATGTGAAGGAAATGAGTGCTTTCCCTAAGTCCCATCATGGAACAGAGGATCGTCAGTTTCAATGTTATTTTTCTTAGACGATCGTCAGTTTCAGTGTACTTTTTCTTATGTAGCGTGAAGAGGTCCTATCCAGAAGAGTCGCAACATATCGTTCAGAGAGAAAATGAAATTGATACCATGTGGCTGGCTTTGCTGGTAGGCCTTTCATTACCTATATTCGTGTCGTGTTCTTTATTTGCCAACATACGTTAAAAATCAAACACACAGTATATCAAGCAATAGACAGACTCTTGGTAGCTGGTCCAAAGCCATGAAACTCACTGCCCAGTTCAGTTCATTCAGTCAGTTCTTTGATGTGATTCAAATCTGAATTTAAACTCATCTTTTTCACTGTAATCTGGCTTCTGGTTTCTCTGATGTATTGGATTTCAGCCAGTTTTCTCCAATGGATTTTGATTTCTGATTGAGAGTGCACTTGAAGCTACCAACCATTGATGTCTTTGACATAATGATAACGGCACTGTAGAAGTCATTAGATTAGATTAGATTAGATTGTAGCCGTGAGATGGTAACTGGAAGTTCACATTATGTTCAAATAAAATCTGTTAACTGATTGCAACTTGTAAAGGATGAATCTTGTTTTAAGCATCAGTTTTTATAACAGAAAACCCATATTTACCTACTAAAGAATTTAGGTAATGAGTGCACTTATGATTCAAAAATATTTCATATTAAAATCAAAATAAATGTGTCGACAGTTAGAAATGAAAGAAAGTGTTATTGAAATGAAGACTGGTAGAGGTGGTAAGTTCAAATCTCAGTTAGATGCCTTTGAGTGTCTTCTTAAATTGTAGCATGCTGTGAGGCCTATAGGAAACACTGGAAGCCTCTTGATAATGGTGGTGATTGATGACAAGGCTGGAGAGACAATGACTGCCAGGGAGACATGGATGATGATGATGATGATGATGATGGTGATGGTGATGATGATGATGATGATGATGATGATGATGATGATGATGATGATGATGATGATGATGATGATGATGATGATGATGATGATGATGATGATGATGATGATGATGATGATGATGATGATGATGATGATGATGATGATGATGATGATGATAGTCATGTGTGCAGCACTTTTGTGAGTATTCAGAAGGTGCTATAGAAAAGTCTTGATACATACATATATACACAAGTAAATACATGTTCACGAAGCAGTTTACATTTTTTTTATAGAATTTAAAGAGTGGAGATCATCTTATTGAGCACTGATTGTACTATTAATTGTTTTAGAATAAGTTCAGACAGCACAAAAATCAGCTGAGTGTGGCCGAAGAGAAGTTTCAGTCTAAAGACGAAGCCAGTGATCTGGTAAGAAGACCTTTCTATTTCTTACGTTACTCAAGTCATCTGACATCTTTCTAACATCATGCATCACATTTCATTTCATTCTGGCGAAGAGTGCGAGAGGTACCGAGTTCGAGCCCCGTTAGGGCGGATTTGCTTTGTAGGCTGCTATTAGCGCCGTTGTATTACAAGCTGTCTGTTCTGTTAGTAGTTAACTAGTTAAGATTGTTTCAATTGCATAACATGTAAATGTACAGCGCAGTGCGTTTGTCAGGTGCTAAATTAAAGAAAAGATATTATTATTATTATTTATTATCGAATTATCTTGCTTACACGATACTTCAATGTAACATTATGACAATAGTCTGCTGTACCACCTCTGATCCTCTGGAAACCGGACTTGGACCTCCCTCGGACTACTCTTTTGGACAACCCCTCTGACTAGACGCAGCATTCATGAATAAGCTGGTGCCATGCGCTTGGCTTTCGAGTGGCGCTTTGGAGAAGTTTGGAGATTACGATTACGATTATCTTCACAGCACCATCACCTTTTAAAAGTTGTTTATCCTCCACAGGCTCCCTCTCTGTCTTAACGAATATTAACCTGAATACCGGTAAGCACCTTGTGTGTTAGACACTTGCACAAATAGAGGTTACTAATTAATAATAATAATGCCTCCACCATTTGCTCCAAGTCCATTACTATCACCATCTCTGCCACCACCACCACCATCACAACTGCCACCACCAATTATTAGATTTTCAGTCTTTTGATCAGGTGTAAATTTAATGAAAGGACTTGTCAAAATCCAATAATGTAGTGGATTGTGATCACATTATATCCATATTTTTTCACTTACTGTAGGTCCTCTGGTCAGTACCATTAATGGAAACCAGATGTGATCATCAGAGACATGTTATTTACTGTGATTGTTTTAGATCTTTACAGAGACCATTTCAGAATCTAGAGAATTCGTTGAGTACAGTGTGATATTTTAACTTTATAGGAAAACTGGTCACATGTTGTGATGAACAGGCTAAAAGAGAAGGAAGTACCAAGAGACGTTTCTGAAGCAGATGCCATGTTGAAACGCCACGAAGAACTCTACGATGAGATTGCTGCCAATCGTGCCAAGTATGAATTAAGTGCATTGCATTTCATTTGGATTTCATAAGAACAGCATACTCTATGCATTTAATTTACTTGACTCTGTATCCAATATTTTTCACCTGCCACGTTAGAAAAGTGTAGTTGCTGTGTTGAACAATTTATGTGAATAAAAACTGCGACATTTATGTGAATAGAAACTGTTGTATTGTCTTCTGTGCAGATTATTGAAAGTGTTACTTCAAATAATATATGCACACACTTTTATTATTAAATTATTATTAAACTGTCATTTATATCGCGCATAAACAAAATAGAAATCTTGCACGAAAGCGCGTAACAGAAAAAATAAAGAAAAAATATGTAGGAGCTAGTCTCATGATGTTAAATGTCGTTTTATACATAGTGTTTGTCAGCTGGCTAACATTGCTCACTAGAAGAGTCACCAGTGGCAGGCTCGCGCAAACACGCTAAGCCAAACCAATAATTTAAGGGATGATTTCAGACAAATTGCATGAATTAAATAGTGTGAGTGGATTTTGTTTTGCCTCTGATTCAAGTATTGACGCGTGACACGTAAATCTTATTATTATTATTATTATTATTATCATAATGATGGTATAATGATATCAGCGTTGGCAATTGCTTTCCTTCAGATTTGAGAAGTTCAAGAGTTTGGCCAATAAAATCCTAGAAAAGGATCCCAACAATCATGAGCTGAGAAGGAAACTGAAGCAGATGGAAATGGATCAAGAGAAGATGGAGGAACTGTGGAGGAAACGTCATAAGGAACTATCAGATGCTAAAGCACTTCAGGTCAGTTATAGAAGTTGTCAGTTTGTCAATTCATATATGAGGAAGCAATATGGATACTGAGTAGTTTTAGCACCCTTTCTTCCTTTCTTTTCTTCCTTCCTACCTTCCTTACTTATATTACGGGGTAGTTTACAGGCTCACTGCCCACTGGTGTCGACTGTATTTTCAGTGCCATCCGTCTGAGAAAACATGACTCTTTTGGCATACCTAGGTGTTATCCATGCTGCATTTTGTCATTCAGTTGCCTTTTATTACTTGCAGTCCAATGCTTCATGTGGTGTTACTTGTTGTTATTAATGACTTACTGTTCATTTTTCATTTTACAGTTATTCCTGCGTGAGGTGGATCATGTTAATTCTGTGACTGCTAGCCACAACGCTTTCCTGGACTTCAATGATCTTGGGGTAATCACAAAATCTTTTTGTTCTGACTTTATTTTATTGCATTTTCTGAGAAAATTTATAGCAACTGTTTGAAATTTATCTATTAAAAGATGTTTGCCATTAAATAATCTTAGATATTGTAAAACTGAAATAAATGTTCTGGAGTTCTTTAGACAGAGTCTCCTCCTCGTTCAATGTTAATGTCCTACTGAAAAATGCCTAGACTGCCATGTTGCACTTGGCAAAGACTATCTGCTCTCAACCAAACGTTAATTGAAATTTCTTCGACTGATGCCATGCTCTCTATGTTGATTCAGGACAGAGTAGGCAATTTTCTCTTAGCCTCATCTTAATATAGTTATTGTTATTATTACAAACATATTTAACGTGCGCAAGGTCATGCGGAAGTGCAAATCTGAGATGCAGTTAGTCAGTTGCCTGGTGAAGAGCAGTTAGATATCCAGATGTTTGAAAGCCAATGATAAATAATGAGTTTTGAGGTGTTTCTTAATGGAAGAGATAGAGTTTGAGCAGACATTGGATAGGCAGTTCCATTCCTTAGGGGCAACAGCTTGGCCACCTGGTGACTAACTCTTGCTTCTGACTATGCAGCATGATGCTGGTCTATTCATTGATGCTGGCCATTGTATAATTACAACCAAACAAACCCTAACCTAGTATTAAAACCATAAAACCTATACAATCAAAAGTCATGTTTAATACAGGTGAATGTGAATGTAAGGAGAATCGCTACAGAAATTGGCTGCTATATTTTATGCAGTGGATTTATGCTATTGTTGGAATTTCAGGAGAGTTTAGATGAAGCAAATGTGTTGACGAAGCGCCATGAAGACTTTAAGAAAACACTAAATAGCCAAGATGATCAGATCCGCAATTTGGAACAGATAGCAAAACAGCACAGTCAGGATCAACACCCAAGTCAAAGAGTGTGAGGAGATTTTCCAAATTCCCGACATTTTAAATCATATTTTTGACGTATTTTGGCCAGCCAACTTTCTTCTTAGCTCGCCCAAGATTTATAAATACTCCACTTGCTTGTCAAATGCTTTTATTCTTGTTGTGCCTCAAGCCCAGAATGTTACCAGATTGTTACCATGCTCTATTAAGTAAGTAAGTATATCCTTTATTGTACCAATTGCTAACTGCACTTTGGTTTACTTAGTTCTGTGGTATTTGTGATACGAGTGAGCCTAACTTGTCACAAATGTCTAGCGAGCCATACTATATCTACCTTGTTTGGATCAAGAGTAAATCGTCCTTATGATAAATGTTTTACAAGCCAGACAGTCTGCATTAGGTATTATTCTGTTGTGGACTTGAGACATAAAGAGTATAAAGCGGGTTTTAAGGAGGGGTTGGGGTAGTAGCCAGTGTAGAAATGTGTGCTGGATCATTGATAATGTTTTTACATGATATTTTTTTGATATTAGTTGCTGACCTGAGGCTTTGGAATTTCTTGTGTATATCTGAGCATTAATGCCATCTTTGAGCACTACCATTAACTGAACTCTTTTGAATATTACTACTAAGAATGATCACAGTATGATGATGTTTTTTGATTAAAGAATTAATGATCGTCTGAGGGACATGATAAAGCAAAGAGAGTTGGTGAAGAAACGTTGTTCTAATCGACATGATCAGCTCTTAGCTTCAGTGGCACTGCACACCTTCAAGCAAGATGCTGATGAGGTTAGTCTAGAACGTTTTCATGACAGCATTGTAAATATTTAGAAATTTATTGGTGAATTGTTGTCTTGCTGTTTGGTTAATTTTTTGGCACCTTAAGTTATATATATCTTCGTTTATTATAACCAATCAGGCTGGCAAACCGCAGCTCAGTACAAACAGGTTAAATACATTAATATAGCCTAAAAGAAAAGAGGTTGAAAAGCTCTACAACTGAGGCATTAGTTGATTGGGTGATTAATTGATTAATCGTTTTATTGGTTATTTATTTTATATTATGATATGATTTGGTGACTGCCCCCATTTCCAATAATTTTAAGGCTAAATGAAACTTGATAAACAACACAGAATTAATAAACAGCCACAGAATTACTATATTCAAGGGCTGAATGAATATTAACACTTTAACGACGAGCTGCATTGGTTTCCCAGTCACTTTAGTACACTGTCGTCATTAAAGTGTTAAATACAGCTGGAGCTAACATGCCGCAATACACAACATTGATTAATTTCCTCCACTGCCTATTCACTTGCCTTTTTTTTGTTAGCTGTCAGACTGGATAGACAAAAAGTATGAGGTGGTATGTGATGAATCTTATCGTGATCTGACGCATCTTTTGCCAAAAGTTCAAAAGCACCAGGCTCTTGAGGCAGAACTGAAGACAAACAGGGAACAGCTCGACAACATCAACAGCACTGGGAAGTCGCTGATTCAGAGCAGTCACTATGCCACTCCTGAAGTCAAGACAGTCCTCGGTGACCTCAACAGTCGATGGGATCTGCTGGATGTCAAGGCCAAAGACAAGGGAAAGAAACTGCGCCAGGCTGCACGGCAGGAGCTGTTCAACCAGGCACTTAGCGAGGCGAACGCCCAGCTAGCTGAGATGGAACGACTCGTCTCTATGGATGATGTCGGCAAGGATCTGAGGAGTACCAAGGATTTAATGAAGCGGCATCAGGTGCGTGATTTTTGTGGATTGTGTTTTGCTGACGGATGTGTGTTGTTTATTCTATCATGAACTACATTGAACTGTATCTTACATTCATTCTTCAGTGAGCTATAAAAGTTTTAAAATCAATCAGTGGGGATGCATCAAAGTGAAGATGTACCTCTTAACCTCCCAATGAATTTATGTATGATTGTTACATATAATTGTATGACTTGAATTATTAAGTGTTGGCTTTCAATTGCCTAATTTGTTTTAGTCTTGATAGCCAGCTGTTAGGATCTATTTCGTCTACGTATCAGATTTCAACTACTTCTCCAACAGACAACGATTTTTGTCTAGAGTTTCAGTCCGAGTGACCATTGATTGATGCTTATTGCTTTATGATAACATGATAACGATGCTTTAATTATTGATCTGTAACTTCTATTGTGCCAGTGTCTGAGACACAAGGCATCAACCGATGGTGCACTAAATCCAGGCCATATTTATCAGATCAACATCCTGATTGTGCCAGTCTGAGAGACAGACAGACAGACAGACAGACAGACTGATGGTCAGACAGACAGACAGACAGACAGACAGACAGACAGACGGCCTATGAAAGCAGTGCAATTCAAAAGAGTATGGTCAGTTTGAACAAAATGACAAGTGATTGAGCAGAACTAGAGCCCTGCGCCGGCCGAGCCGCGCCGCCGCCGCCGATGTTTTGGACGCCGCCGCCGCCGATTTTTTGTGGATCGGCGCGCCGACGCCGCCGCCGCCGATAATTCCTCGGCGCGCCGCCGATGCCGCGCTGAAGTGTTTAATTGTTTTGTTGCATTTTTCATGTTGTAACATGATTTCACAATAAATTGTTGCTTCAGTTGGTAATAGAAGTAGACACAGACAGACATACAGCCAGACAGACAGAGACAGTAAGACAGAGGATATATATTTATACGGTGATTGAATTGTCGGGGGGTTGGGAGTGTTCAACCTTTGAATTCATTTTCAACCCCTCCAGTCAATTCCGTGAAATTACCTGTGGGGTTAAGTTAACCCCTCAGTGCAGCTTTCAGTGAACGTACGTACATGTAAAGAATACTTTATTATAATCTATGCAATATCGGCAGTATTAAAAGTCATAGGTCTGGGGCGAACCGACCTCGCACCCCTCCTTGTTGTATGCCGGCGCCCCTCACGACCAGACCCGCCCGTCAAGGTGCGCTGCTATAACGAGCCACGGGCTTGGCATAAGCGAGGTTTAGTTCTTTTCTTAACCCAAATAATTTGCTTCCCCAAATATTGCTGCTCTGTCTATCTTAATTTTTTTAAGTATGGAGGTGCCGGAGGGGACGACAGACAGCATCGACATGCCGCGGAAGATTGGCATGACCCTAAATTAACCCTCATTTTCCGAGTGAACAAAGTGTCCTCTTTCTCAGGATTTAGGCTAAAAGTTCCAAAGTGCGAGTTATCCATTCACAAAACGCATACACTGTGAATGAGTCATCGTTGATATGATACCCAATCTGATCATCTTGCGGGCTTAAGCATATCCATTATCAAATTAGCACATCATGCAGCTCATGCTCCAGCAGTGTTATATAATTATATCAAATTTCTAGTGCATCTAAACCAGTGTTTCTTAACCAGTGCTCGACCGAACCCCTGGGGTTCGGTGAGCCAGTGCCAGAGGTTCAGCAGAGGTCCTCTGAAATATATACATATTCAGGGTCAGTGAGTGTGAGTGAAATATCATTTGCTATTTTATTTTTATTTTTAGACTTTTATTTAATAAAGGACACATTACGATGCAATTGGTAGTGTTGGTACGGTTAGTTAACTGTTAGTATGTTCATGTATTGAATGTATTAATATTGTATCACATTTTGGTACAAGTTTTCATTTCCTTTTGTTCCCATTAGTTAAAAAATTATTGTTCAAACTTGAGGGGTTCGGTGAGTGGTCATGGATTTCTCTTGGGGTTCGGCTCCCTTGAAAAGGTTAAGAACCACTGATCTAAACCAAAGTCATACAGCGTTTAGGATGGGCATGCGTTTTAAGAAATTGCAAATCCCCAAGCAGCCTACTAGTGGCGATCTGCATTTTTAACTGCTATGGATTAAACTGCTATGAAACAAAGACTATTTGGTATTTATAAAATCAATTCACGTTCTTGAAATAAATACAATTAACTTTAATTGTGATAAATTGGATATAATTATAAGTATCGCCATGGCTGAAGCTACTAAAAGCAAACTCGCGGAAAAGCAGTTTTTGATGTAAAAACAGATGGCACCAGGACTGCTTAATCCTCTGTCTTACATATATGTAGTATGCATGTAGTACAGGATGCACTCTTCCTGTTAATTTGACTAAAGTTTGAGCAAATCGAAAATGATTAAAATTAATTACTTGTGATACGCCGTGGAGGGGGTTTATGGTAAATGGTAACACTTTGGCACGAAGAGTAGAAGATCAGCATGGACGCCGGATCAATTCCCTCTACCCTCCAAAGGTCGACTCAGCCTTTCATTCGCCATATGGCGTTCGTAAAATGAGCTGTAGGACGTAGTGGGCGCCGTGCATAGTTGCCAAACAGTTAAATTTATTTAATAACTTGTGGTAATCCGTTCATGCTATGAATTGTAACCATACTGCGGTGTGTCAGTTTGAAATAACAAACGAAGATTATTATATTTATAATTGTATCTTGTGGTCAGCAATTCGTTTACTAAAGGCTAATGGGGTTCTTGGAAATTGAACGTAGGCCCTGTTTTCTAGTTTTTATATTAACTTCAATAAATGTCTGGGTTGCTAGTATTGTATGTAGTCAAACTCAAACACGACTCAAACTACATCCTAACTACGAGTGACGGCTGATTCCTATCAGCATTGAAATAATAGAGCAATTTGTTCAGATGACAGTTTATAATGCTAGAATTACAGTGTGGAAATTCAAACTAGTTCAAAAGTTCGGACGCCATTTTGACCCCCTCATACCCTTTTGGATCCGTCACCGGCGCCGACCACGCCGCGCCGCGCCGCCGCCGCCGCCGATTTTTGTTGGTCGGCGCCGCCGACCAAAAATGACCAGCGCGCCGCCAAAAGAGTATGGTCAGTTTGAACAAAATGACAAGTGATTGAGCAGAACCAACAGATACAGAGGAGAGTTCCAATAGATTAGATTAGATTAACCCTTTAATGACAAGCATGTAGTAAAATGTATGGAAAACCGATGCAGCTCGTCGTTAAAGGGTTAAGGATATGTAGGTTGTCAAAATGGACTACACTGAATTTGTTTGGCACTATGACCATTGATATTTCTGCTGCACTTTCTGTGTTTCAGATGCTTGAGAATGAAATGCGTTTGAATGCAGAGAAGTTGAAGAGTATTGTTGACGAGGGTCGCCAGATGGCGCATGCAGGTCATTTCGATTCAGCCGGAATTCTTAAGGCGGTCGAAAACTTTGATAAAAGGCATGTTGCAAACAATTGCTTTTGTGTTTCACTTGTTTTCTTAACAATCCGTTTACCTGAATATGCTATGCAGGGAGGCTTGTGAAAATTTATAGAAAAAAGGAAAGGCATTTAATAAGTTACAGTTTTGTAGCAAGTCAGAAGTTAAATTATAAATGGAAGCACTTGACCAGATCTTGCTGATTGTGGCTTGGCTTTGGTGCACCATTGGTTGATGCCTTGTGGATCACTCACCAGTGCTGTAGAAGTTACAAAATTAATTAATTAATCAATAATTAATTAATTCAGTTATAATAAAGAAACTTAAGATAACAAGTAGATATAATTTGTCTTCATTTTTAACATCTTGACATCTTTTATTTTAAACCTTGATGTCTTGAAATTTTTAGTGGAAAAAAGGCTGTCAAAGTAAAATGCAGCCTATCATCTTGGTCATGTGTGTGTGAAGTCCTGGCAATTTTGTTTAGTTTGCCTTTATCGAGTCTGAATCCGAAATGATGAACACCACTTCTAAGCTCCTCAGATTGGAACTTGAGCTCAAGTCCAAGTTAGCTAGTGAGTCAGTTATCAAGACACTCAAGTGCCTAATGCCTATTAAGTATCTCACAAAACCATCACAAAAGCATTTTTGTAGCTGATAACAAGCATACCTAATTTTTGATAAACGCTAAATGATGACTAAAATGCACAACTGTTGTAGATTCACAGCTCTACAGGAGCCGATGAAAAAGCGTCGGCAGAAGCTGAATGAATCCTTGCTTTGGTATCAGTTTGAATTTGATGCTGACTGTGAGCTACAGTGGATCAAAGAACGAGAGCATTTGGTGGCTTCAGAAGATTATGGAAAGTACCTCACAGATGCTCAAGCACTACATGCAAAGCATAAGGTGCGCAATAATCATATCTTTGTTATGGTTACACTGACATAATTTCATTTTGAGAAATTTTCAATGTTGAAGTGAGGCTTAACATGCACTTGTTTGCATTATATTTTGCTCATTGATAAAGTTATGCATTGTTGGTCACTGTTAGCTAGATTTATAGAGTCTTGATGTAATGCCTTTTAAGTAATTTAATATAACAGTCCATTTATATGGCTTCCTTCATATGGCTCACAATAGCACTGTTTAACACTTCCCAAGGTGCTGCTTGTAATGTAATGTAATGTAAATCTTCAAAATTTCTGCTCCTGCTGGCTTAAATAATATTACAGTCATTAAGAATAAAGCTTCCTCAGTAAGCAAACCGATAACTTGAAGAGTCACTGAAGGTATAAGTGGCACATTAGAAATCTGTATCTGTAATTTAGTCAATATTATCAACATTCTGTTATCATCATTGTTGTCAGATTAGCTACTAGCAGAGTTAAGAGTAACGCTGTGTTATATTCTTCTGACTGTAGAAACTTGACCAGGAGATTAATGGACACACTTCAGTTGTCAAAAAGGTCGTTGACAGTGGACTGGCGCTGATCAAGATGAAGCATTCAGCCAGTCGAGATATTAAGAACAAAACAGATGAGTTGTCTGTGAACTGGAATGAGCTGCTGAAACAATTGGCTGATAGGAAGCGACACCTAGATGTATCACTTCAACAACAAAAGGTTTGCTCAAATAATTTACTGCCATCTAGTGCTGTAGTAATTTAACATGGTAAAATAAGTAATGTACACAGTTGTAAATTCTGTGAGCTACAGAAACTGCTTGAAGAAAGTAATTTATTTTTGGCTGCTTTTGAGAAGTTTGGGTGAGGTCAGATGTACAGAATCTGCCTATGACTACAAAATATTATTAGAGGTTTACTTTTTGAAGGAAACTTTAAGTAACAATAATAATAATAATAATAATAATAATTACAATAATAATAATAATATTCGTTTCTTAATTCAAACTGACAAACGCTCAGTAAGATTACATGATGACACAAGGCATCAACCGATGGTGCACTAAATCCAGGCCATATTTATCAGATCAACATCCTGATGGTCAGTCTGCAGAGACAGACAGACAGACAGACAGACAGACGGCCTATGAAAGCAGTGCAATTCAAAAGAGTATGGTCAGTTTGAACAAAATGACAAGTGATTGAGCAGAACCAACAGATACAGAGGAGAGTTCCAATAGATTAGATTAGATTAACCCTTTAATGACAAGCATGTAGTAAAATGTATGGAAAACCGATGCAGCTCGTCGTTAAAGGGTTAAGGACATGTTATCATAAAGCAATAAGCATCCATTAGTCCGCAATTAGCCAGACTCACATTGGATGCTGTATCGGTACCTCTTGCACATATTATAAACTGTTCTATTGTAAATGGCATTGTTCCTAATGATTTAAAGGTTGCGAAAGTGATTCCCATTTTTAAATCTGGCGAAAGGAATAAATTAAATAATTACAGACCCGTTTCGATACTACCTTACTTCTCTAAGTTCTTCGAAAAAGTCATGTATCAAAGGCTTACGACATATTTTACAGCAAGGAACACTTTATCGACGAATCAGTATGGTTTTCGCTCTGGGCACTCCACTTTCATGGCTCTTCTAGAATTACACACAAAAATAACTGAAGCTATGGACAACAACCTTTACTCCATTGGTATTTTTTTCGACCTATCAAAAGCATTCGATACTGTAAATCACCAAATACTCACAAAAAACTGGAACATTATGGAATACGTGGAGCTAGCCTTAGTTCGTTTACTGATTACCTTAGAAACAGGAAGCAATATGTATCCTACTCTGGCAACCTCTCACAACAAACAGATGTGCAATGTGGTGTCCCACAAGGTTCCATACTGGGTCCGTTGTTGTTTTTGGTGTACATTAATGATATTGCCTGCACTTCATCAATGCTTCAGTTTATACTATTTGCTGATGATACTAATGTATTTATGTCTGATAAATCGATTGATATGTTAGTTAACAGGGTAAATGTTGAATTACAACTTGTATCAACTTGGTTTAGAGCTAACAAACTTTCTCTGAACTTGGTTAAAACGAACTTTATATTATTTCGTTCTTGTCGTAAATCAATCTCACAGTGTAACCTCAACATCAGTATTGATAACATTACTATTACACAAGTGTCTTGTGCAAAGTTCTTAGGAGTTTATGTGGATGAACATCTGACTTGGAAGGAGCATATTGATATCATAAGCAAAAAACTGTCAAAAAATATTGGCATTATATCTCGCATTAGTTATATCCTACCGCGAAATGTACTAGTTGCCTTGTATTACTCCTTAATCTTTCCATACCTATCATACTGTAATATCACCTGGGCCTCAAATTATCAATCCAACTTAGCTCGACTCGTCATTCTACAAAAGCGCGCGATTCGCACTATCTGTAAACGCCCCTATGGGGAAAGTACTCAGCCTTTGTTTGTCAGTCTAAGGGTACTGCCATTTGATTTGATTAATAAACTTCAGATTTGTATATTTATGTTTAGATTTCAAAGGAAACTGTTACCTGCAAATTTTCATAGGTATTTTTATCTTAACCTGGAAATACATGACCATTATACCAGATCTTGCAGTAAATATCGAACATGCTATGCACGCACAAATATAAGACAGTTTTCTGTTTTGGTTCGTGGGCCTACTCTGTGGAACTCCTTGCCTAATGAGCTAACTTCCCTGCCTACTGTACACCATTTTAAAACACAGTTAAAACGGTACTTGATGGAATCACTGTATGTATAACATAATTATGATGATTGGTTGATATGTATAATTTCATTGGTCTGTATGCACTACTGCACAAGCACCACGTTGTTCATTTTTGCACCGATGCACATTTTCTACTGGTTTTGATTCATGCTTTGCTGGTCTGTGTTACTATACATAAAAATAGTAATGAGAAGGGGCGGCCCTGCCAGCGGAACGATATTGTTCCTTTTGGGTTTACCCTTTGACACCATGAACTACTGCAACAAATGTACATAAACTTGAATTTTGGTTGGTGATCAATAAAGCTTGTGAATTGAATTGAATTGAATTGATGTAGTAGTAACAGATGATAACAAGTTTGACAGGAGTCGAATTTTAACTGTATGGCAGCCTGCAAGGCACCCATCTGTCCTACTGCTCATTTTACAGTCTCTCCTAGGGAGTGGAAGGCTGTGTCAACCTTATGGGGCTAGTGGGTATCGAACCTGCGTCCATCTGATCTTCACGCCATTAGTGTTACCATTCAACTATCTCCCCAGTAATTTTTACTAACAGTTTGGTCGTGGAAGTTGTATGGGACTCGCATCAGATCCTTTGAAGTAATTCATAATTGTGTATTGCTGGCCTAAATGAAAAGATCTTGTCTGTCTGTTGCTGTTTAGCATTTCTCAGAAGTTTCTCAAGTTGAGACGTGGCTCAACGAGAAGAAAGATCTTTTGTGCAGTGACGACTACGGTCGAGATGAAAGTGCAGCCACAAAGCTTCTTGCAAAGCACAAGGTAATTGTGCGCATGGCGTATCAATGCAATGTAATTCAAATGTTAAGTAATCATTTTATAGAACGTTCTAAGTACTCCTCAGGATGGAGTGAATGATAGATGAATGGATTGGTGAATCAATGGATCAATAAGTCAGTGATCGATGATCAAATTATTAATTGGATAAAGTGATGAATGATTTGTCGATCAGTGGTTGTTTCTGCAACTAGTATATATATATATATTATAATCACTCTGTTAATCATGTAAACTTAATGTTTAGAAAATTCATTTTATGGGTGTCTTGTACTAGGTGCTTGATTCAGAAGTGAAGGCTTATCAGAAAATCATTGGAGACTTGAGAAGGAATGTGGAAACTGTCCAGCGTCTGAATCCTAAGAATTCATCAGAAATTGAAACCAAACAGGTTATTGATTTCAGTTTATCTAACAAATTGCACTTTTAATAATTATGTGAGAAATGCTAAATTTCAAAATTGTTGATATCTTACATCTCTTTTATAATAATAGTCAAAGTGCGGATATGCAATTGATATAATAAAGAATATACGTATTTACTTACTTGCTGTTAAATAGCATTAGGAGAATCAACTAATTTTAACTGACTGGTTACTAACTAGGTTTTTGTGAGGATGTGTCAAGTGTCTTGATGCACACGTACAGATACACTTGTAGCATCAAAGCAATATTAGTCTTGAAGTACAACTTCATGTTGATTTGCAATGAGAGTGCTCTGTTTTAAAACCTAGGCATGCAACTGCTGTTTAATTTAATTCTGTTGTTCAATTGCATGAGTGGACCAAATCTTCATTCATCTATTCTGGTCTAATATGATATATATCTAATATATATATATATATATTATGTATTGTACATGTATATATATATCTATATATTGTAGGTATGTATCTTAATCACACATCATGAATTGGGGCTATAAGAAACTGTGTTTCTTTTACTTAAGCTTTCTTCATCAAACATATGTCTTGCTCCCCAGTTAGGGCCCATGCTGTCTCCATAAGGTGTTCTTTTTCCACAGGACTAGGCTAGTTGTGGTTCTCAACAGATGTCATTTATAAATCTTAATTGAATTAAAGTATAACCAAAAGCAAGGAACCATTTAGTGTGTTTCAAGCTGGTTGTAATCCTTTAATTGTAGCGAAAGCTTGACATGGCAATCGAGGAACTGGATCGACTTTCCGATGATCGACTTGAAAAGCTTCAGGATTCAAAAAGTTTCCACGGGTTCATGCAGGAAGTGTCGGAAGTTAAACAGTGGATTACGGAACTGCAACAAACAGCAGCTTCAGACGACTATGGACTAGATTTTGAGCATCTCCAAACAGTAAGAACTACAGAAAATTACCTTTTATATTTGCTCTCCTGTTGTTGGCTTCATTTACCTTGATTAAAGGATTGAATATTTCTATGTAGATCGGTTTTTGGGTTCTAGTGTCAATGTTTGCATGTATTTGCAAATATGTTTGCATCTTTATTTGAATATATTATTAAGGAGTTTTTATATAGTGCCCTTCAAGGTTATCTACTCAGGAGTGCTCCCAGTCCTGCCACGGCTAAATAAGACGGTCTTTAAGTTAGTAAAGAGTGTAGTGGTGTAACCTTTAGGCACTAGGTGGAGTTCTACAGGAGTCCATTCCAAGTCCTAGGGCCAGTGACCAAAAAAGAGCTCCGCTGCTTAATATTAGTCTGAGAGCCAGGGACTAACAGTTCAGCTTGATCAGCTGATCATATATTGATATACGGTTAAACTGCTACTAGTGACTGGTGTTGTAGTGTGTCAGGATATTTTGCTACAGCATACTGGTGCATGATTGTGGAATAATACTGCACAGAGTTGGCATATGTAGTGATACTGTGGAGCATGGTAGATCCTGTTAGAGTAATAGACTTGCCTAAACAGGTGAATTGTTCATATGATAAATTGCTGCTATTGCTTTCTGCACTTCACCTGAAAAATCTCTAACTCCTGTACCATATCTGAACCATATCTGTTGCTTTCGTACTATCTTCCATTTGTAATTATGATAAGAGTTTTTGTAAAATGATGCTGCAAAAGTCTTTAGCTACATTACAATAGAGTCTTGCCAACAAATTGCGACCCTTCACTGTCAAGCATGTAAATTGTTTGTGTTTGATGCAGATTCGTGCAGAAATTGAGTGAATTATTCAATTTCAGGTTGTGCTGAAGAAGTTTGGTGCATTCCAGTTGGCAGTCCAGGCCGGTGCAAAAAGAGTGGAGCATGTTGAAGATTTGGCAGAGGGACTTGTCAGGAATCAAAACATGCATTCCAATGTAATACTAAAAGAACAAGAAAATGTCAGGTATTGTCACATGTACACTTGCTGCACACATGCATGTAGCATTTGCTCATGGGAAACTCTTAAAAAGTTATTGATTTTGTAATCATCATCATCAACATCTGTGGAAAGACGCTCTTTGAAGTGTTGCATTTCTGCGACTCTGCCAAATGCCAACTGTCCTGTTCTTGGGCTCATAGCCATACGTTCAACAGGTGAAGACCTGCCTCCACCATTGGGTCCATTTGTGCATTATTCATTTATCTGGTCTCTTCCAGTTCCTCAGGGGAGGAAGGCCAGAACTCAAGGCTCAGAACACCATATTTGGGTCCTGCTTGCCTTCATTCCAAGTGAATTGCCCAGACGCCTGGGGTCTTCTTGTTTCAGTCATCTCAGAGACAGGATCAGTCTCACACACCTGTATATATCTGCATGAATCGTGTGCACAGAATATGGAATTCACACAATTCTGCTCAAGAGCCAATTGTTGAAAAGCATCCAGCTTCTTCTCTGGTGCCATTGTTAGTGTCCAAGTCTCAACCTTGTAGAAGAGCACAGGTAGTAGTATGTAAGATGTAAACAGATGGATTTTTATGTCCATCTGAATGTTCCTACCTGAATGTTCCAACTACCTGTTCTCTTTTCCTAAACATAGATATCACTCAAATAAACCGCCTCCAAGCAATTCAGAATGCCCTAGCCCGTGCTGTCACCAAAACCCCCAAATACCATCACATCACTCCTGTCCTCGAATCACTCCACTGGCTCAAAATTCCTGAACGAATAGAATACAAAATCATCTCACTCACGTACAACACACTTCAAACCTCCCAGCCCTCCTATCTCCGTCAGTTGTTCACGATCCAGCCACTTGTCCACCCCGCTCCTCCTCCTCCCTAACACTGCTCCGCCCTTCCGTCACCTCATCATTAAAATTTTCCAATCGCTCCATAGCCATAGCTGTTCCACCTCTTTGGAACAAACTTCCGCCAGCACTACGACAAATATCTGACCCATCCTACGAAGTCACCAAAACTCCACCTCTCGCTATCTCTCCACAGGTCTTTCACTCGAAACTGAAAACACTGCTTTTGACAAATCCTATCCTGAATCCAACACTTCTCCTCTGCCTACCTCGCCGTCTGAACACCAAACACCATCCACCTTAGCCGCCTGCCTGTCTGCCTGCCTGACTCTCTGGATTTTGACCCCTGCCTATCGATTTTGATTTTATTGAGCGCCTGTGAATAAGCTGGTTCCCGCGACTTGCTTTTGTGGGCGCTGTAGAAGTTCCGAGTTTACGATTACGATTACTGACGATTCCTACTTCAAATCCTCACAATAAGGCTGTTCACACAGTTATGGGCAATTGATATATTCACCTTCTGACCACAGACTCACTGCTGCTATCAGCCTTGACATTTCATCGAAGATCTTGAGTCTGTATTGACTGTGCTAGTTATAATTGTTATTGATCATATTGACATTGGTATTGTGTTCAGCATACTCTTTATACTGGATGATGATTATTGCGATGACGATGATTATGACTGTAATGATTACAATGATAAAGTACAGTGCATTGGACATCACAGGTTTGTGAGATCTTGAGGATGTTTTGTTTGACAGAGCTGCTTGGCAGAAGCTGCTGGAGTTGATCCGAATTCGGTCGCAGAAGCTCAAATCCGCCACTGAATTACATCGCTTCAATCGTGACATTGAAGAGGCTCTGTCTCGCATCCAGGAGAAATATTCCAACATCCCAGAGGATCTTGGACGTGACCTCAAATCTGTGCAGAGCTACATGAAAAGACATGAAGGCTTTGAAAATGATCTCATACCACTTGAAGCTCAGGTTGAGTGACTGCCTTCCATAGAAGCTAGGTGTATGTTATGTGTGAAATATGGTATGTATCTGAACTTTTATATAGCACATTTTAAGAGAACCTGCCATTAGCTGAAGTAGCTCATACATTCATCTCGAAGTCTACTTGAAGTGTTTAAATTATTTCTGAAAAATCTCTAAAGTGAGTCAAATGCCATCTGGAATCAGTGACATTCACAGTATGACTGCTCATTTGTCCTCAAGTTCCTATCACACAATCCGACACAATGCACTGCTTGTAAGATTCAAGGGAAAAAGAAACAAAGGCCAACCAAGACTGAGCGGGATAGACAATATAAATGAGGACATTAGTCACATAACATCACTTGGACTAACAGCAAGGGGAGCAGTGGACTTGACAAATGACCGAGTACAACCGAGATAATTTATTCGTACCCATCACTGCCAAATGGCTGGCATCAGGAACTGATGATGATGATAATGATGATTCATTCCTATACGTTTGAAATGTACATACATTACATAGATATTTTTTGCGTAAACAGCTGCAGGTTCTGGTAGATGATTCATCTCGGCTAAAGTCCATCTATGGTGGTGCCAGTGCAGATGACATTGAGCACCAACAGGCAACGGTCATGGAAAACTGGAACATTCTCAAGGCAAAGTCCGTGCTCCGAAAGCGAAACCTTGAAGCAACCCTCAAGTTCTACTGGTTCATGTCTGAGGTGACCCTACTAAATTAGAGTCGTTAAAATGAAAATTAATTTAATCGAATTAAGTGGAAATTCAGCTTATCAGCTTTATTGATTTAGATAATTAAATAGTTCTTATAATAATCTGATTGATTTATATATAACTTTAATTTCTGCTCAATATGTTTTCAAAACTTGTGCTAAACGTATAATTTAAAAATGTGATTTATAACACAGTAAAACCTGGTTTTTAAATACATAGCCAGATAGCATTTGTAAAAAATTCTTGTATTTGCTATGGTTGAACTCTAGTGATCTGGAGATGCTACAGTGCATTTGAGAAAAACACAGTTTTTCTTTAATCTTTAAAGAAATGCAGTTGGATTGATTTTTCAGCGGCATGAATTTTTTTATATTTTTAACAGGCAAAGATTCAATTGAACTGGATGCAGCAGGTTCAGATGGAGATGAAGGACAGAGAGCCAGTACATAATGTCGCTGCAGTGGTTGACCTACAGAGCCGCAACATGGAGATCAAATCAGAAATGGTGTCACGTGATGCTAAGCTCAGAGACATTGAAAAGAGCGGCAAAGACATGATCAATGCAAAACATATTGCAGCAAACGATGTATGTTGCCACAACTTGACCCTATAAATTGATTCAGTCATTTATTCAGAGAATTTATATAGCTCCTCCTTCAGAGGCACTCAGCCCAACCCCAGTAGAAAAGAAGTTTTCAAGTGTTTATAGAACGTGCATGCAAGATCTCTAACAAAGACAACCTGCAAATATATTCAGGTCTTTTACTCATTCATTCAGAAGGCAGTGGTGTTCATTTACTGGTAGTTAATATTTATTTTTACAAAGTCTTGTTATTCTTTACACATATAATTTTATCAGTGCATTTTGTTTTTAAGCTGCACTAAGTTTACATGCAGTCTATTTAAATGCTCTATAGAATGTCAGTTTCTTAAATTTCTGCATTTAGTTTTCATGCCATTCTCTGGTTTTGATGACTACAACAAATAAACTGATCTTGATATGTTAATTAAGTAATGGCTACAATTCAGTCTGTCATCCCTCGGAGGTCAATCAATGAATACCAGTTTAAGGTGGGAGGTGAACAAGTGTCCTGTTAGTAGATTGGTTGTAGTTGCACATCAGCCTGAAAATATTATTCATTGCTTCAGTAGAGTTTCTACAAGAGCAGATTTTCAGATTTCTGCTTACATTACATCACTTGATGTTATATTACATTACTTGTAAGCGTGTGTGCTATTCTTACTTTATTTTGGGTTTGGATTTAACTTTTGTGGTTTAGCAGAGCTTTTGAATTTGTAGATTGCAAGCAAAATGCGTGAACTGAATGCTGAGCAGGAGAAACTCGTGCGCAACTGGACAAAAGATAACGAGTACCTTCTTGAGCTCTATGGCCAACAGACTTTCCTTCGAGATGCCCATCAACTGCAAGTCTTGAGCAACTCACAGGAGGTCAGATCCCCAGCTATCGTTATATTCTCTACTTTGCTAAGCTATAGTGCATTATTTTCTTATATGAATATATTATCCCAGCTGTCGTTATATTCTCTACTTTGCTAAATGATAGTGCATTTCTTATATGGATATATTATCCCAGCTGTCGTTAAATTCTCTACTTTGCTAAGCTATAGTGCATTTCTTATATGAATATATTATCCCAGCTGTCGTTATATTCTCTACTTTGCTAAATGATAGTGCATTTCTTATATGGATATATTATCCCAGCTGTCGTTATATTCTCTACTTTGCTAAGCTATAGTGCATTTCTTATATGGAGTTCTTATCCCTGCCGTCATTATATCCTCTACTTTGCTAAGCTACAATGCATTTATTATATGCTGTTTTAATGGCACGTGTTGACTTATAGTTTTCAATTTTACTTTTACAGTGAAATTATATGTTTGGTGAGGTAAATTTAAGTAACTTATGAAGCCATTTGATGTCTTTAAACACTGGCATTGTGTTAGTAGTTTCCAGAATTTCCTTGTTCATATAAATAATTAGCAAAACATTTAGTCAGATCTTAGAGTGATTTTCTGTAGTGCAGTATGTAAGTAACTAGTGAGAACTGTTTCAGGCAGTACTTTAAGTAATGTAAGAAATCTGGTGACTGCTATAGTGTCATTATCAAAATGCACAAGGCATCAATCAATGATCACTTCGAATGAAACCGCAGAAACCGTGCAATAGAGAAATCAGGTCGAAATCTGATAAGTCAGAAAAACCAAGAGTCAAGCTATGGAGGAGAGGCAAAGATAAAACACAAACGAGTTTTAAAAGTAAAAGAGCTCCTTATCACGTAAGTTTATTTTTAGTCATAGATTTTAGTAACAATTCTTTATTGTCTGTTGTGGTTAGCTCATAAATCCTTTGGAATTGGTTGCAATTGAAGATCTGCTTTGCTTTCTCCTGTCTTCATTCCATCTCCTGGAGTTAAACTCTGTTTTGTGGTTTGTGGGATTCAATGGTGTCTGATAACATTAGTTTTTATTGAAGTACATTACAAAACATTACAGGAGATTGTGCTGCTCTTCTGTCGTAGGCGTACCTGAAAGGGTTTGAGTCAGGTGAAACGGTGGATCAAGTGGAGGCCTTGATCAAGAGACACAATGCCTTTGAAATCCTGCTGGTCGCAAATGAATATAAGGTAAATATTGAGGAGGTAACTTCTGCACTGGTGTAGCCTACAATGCAAAAGGCATCAATTGATGAAATACCCAGGGCGTAGCAAGCTATAATTGCGCCTGTGCCAAGCGTAAATCTGGCGCCCCACCCCTCAAAGATTAACTTAACAAATAACGACCAAATTTTTTATCTCGAATATAACATAAAACGTTGTATTTTAAAGAAAATAAAAGGAAGTCTTTTTTGTTTCTATTAATATTTCATTTAAGTAACTTCAGCTTTTTCGCTGTTGAAGGGACTTTGAGGACATGGAGTTTGGGGCAAGTTTCCTGAGGAAAGGATTCGACTTCCGTCGGGTTCGATTCCCCAACGTAGGCCAAGGGTGTCCCATCGTGCAATCAACACGGGGTTTGTGAAGCAGGCTTGCGCTCCTACGGGACCCGCCTGTACCGTGACTGGCATAGCGCCACCAGCCACTATGTCTTCCAGCTCTTCATATAGGCTATTAGGCTGATCTTAGAGCTTACGACCAGCTTTGGTGCCGACCGAAAAGTGTCCGCTCTGATTGGGGTCTTCGTCCCTACACCAGTACTTTCATCATCTGTCCGGGTTCACTCCGGTCTTAGCACTTTCTGTACTCATTAGCACTTCTGCCGGGTCTTCTTGCCGATGTTACTTGCCGACTTGCCGATGATACTTGCCGACTGGAGCGCCAGCGATGGAGGAGCGAGTCGGGGCTGCGGAGGATCGCGTTCTCCAGGTGGTCGTGTGGAATGGAGCGCACGTACTGCGTCACCTTTTCCCGCCTAAAATCCAGCGCCGCTACAGCCTCCGCCCTCGCGCCCATGAATTCGAACTGCCACGCAAAGACGACAAGAATGTTATTTCAAGAATCCTGTATAAGCGAATTTCTCTGTGACGCCATAAGCCAACTCTGTTTACTTCATTTTTTATTATCATTCTAATTTGTTACCTTTCTGCAACTGTGAGCTTGGGTGCGGTGTGTCATCCTTGAGTTAGAATTTACAATAAACTATATATATAACTTTCTGGATTAAATCATACAGCTCTACATTAGTTGGCACTGACAACTCAAGATTCGCCAATTCGCTAGTTCTGATTTTAATATAGTTTAATTAAAAGAAATTCACGGGAGATATCGAATAGCGGTTTCCACAATCAATCCTACGCCAAAATTACATTTTTCATTCCGTTTCATAAAGTTAGCTGTCTAATAAAAGGTCTTGGTCCCAGAGACCACATCACACAATCTCTTCAACAACTACACTGGCTTCCGATTCCCGCCCGTATCGCTTTCAAAATCTCCCTCCTCGTGTATCATATCCATTCTGGAACCCCCTCATATATGACATCCATGGTCGTGCCATGCTCTGCTTCAAATCCTAGAAGACTCAGATCGGCCACGCGAGGGACTTTACCGTTCTTCGCACCAAGAGAAGTTTGGAAATCGTGCTTTTGCTGTCTCCAGACCAAGAGAATGGAACAGTCTCCCAGCTACAATCCGTCAATGTTCATCTGTTACCCAATTTATATCAAAATTAAAAACTCATCTATTCTCATTACACTATGACTAAGAACACAGCGCAAATGCGCTTTCGTGCAAGACTTGTCTTGTTAAAAGCGCTATAAATTTCTAATTGTATTGTATTGTAATCTACATGTACGCGCCTAAAGAACCGCGTTCTTTTCGCTCTCTTTTCCACCAATGCAGTATCGCAAGCGCCCTTTCCCCTCGTAAATTTCCACCAATCACGGCAGTTCGTTCTATTTGGCTTTTGCGCCCATTTTGGTCTATGCCAGATTTCCTATTATTTAGTTTTATTACATTTATTTCATTTGTGATGGATATTTAAAATTTCAAGAGAAAGTATTATTAGTTATTAAATCATTCCGTCTCAAAATCTGCGCCCCCTCTTGAGTTGCGCCTTGTGCCATGGCACCGTTGGCACATGCCTCGCTTCGGCCCTGGAAATACCTAATCCAAGTGATAGTCAGGTCAGTGCCCAGAAAGTCTGTTTAGGCCGGTGGTCGATCGTACAATGTGTAGGTGTCTTTGGAGTAATTGTATGTATGTATTTATGTATGTATGAGCACTTGTTTTAGCGCCCCTTCAAGATTTCTACTCAGAGGTGCTCATTGAACGTAGTGTAACCTACAAACCTAACCTAATGTACACTATCACAATAGAAGTTCTGAAAAGGTAGCACCTTTGTGAGAGGTGCTTAAAATTTACTACTGGTATGTTAAGTGTCTTGATACATATTGGGCTAAATTACCCTAGTACAATATCCAATTTGTGTCTTTGAGCAACTTGTTAAACGCTGTTAAACGATGCTCGTTGTGAGGAGGAGATGTTTTGAGCCGCCATCCCCGCTTGATGGTGTGCTCCGAGTCGATTCAATGCGTATCCTCGGTGTCACCCTCGGGCGCGATCTCAGCATCATCGGCCGTGTGGACGAAATCATAGAGGCCAGTTCTGCCTCCCTGCACGCTCTGCGAGTCTTCCGAGCGCATGGTCTTCCACCAAAGGCGTTACACCTGGTTGCCGAGGCCACCACCATCTCAGGTTGCTATACGCGGCTCCAGCATGGTGGGGCCTAGCGTCAGCAGCTGATCGCAACAGACTTGAACGGTTTCTTGCAAGAGCTGCACGCCTGGGTTATCTACCATCTGGAACCGCAACCATAGAAGAGCGAGTCTCGTCAGCTGAAGACCGCCTCCTCCAGTCCATCATCTGGAATGAGTCGCACGTCCTTGACGCTTCTTTCCGCCACCTGTGCTGCGACCCTATTTTCTCCGGCCTCGTGCACATGACTTTGTGCTTCCTCCAAAAGACTCTAAGAACTTTATACCTAGAGTTCTATACAAGCGAATTTTTAAGCCACCATGTTGACCCAAATCTTAAAAACTAACATTATTCCCTTTTTTTCCCCTTTATAATAGCCTTTGTTTGTGTATGTAAGTTGTGAAGCGGTGTGTCTTCCTGCTTGATAAATAAACGAATATATCATCATCATCATCATGTTCCTGATTGCTCTCCTGTCTTTCAGAATTTGGTGAGTGAACTACTTTCAGTTTGTGTGCTGGCTAACTTATTGTTTTTCTTTTTAGCTTGAGACGTTGAAGCAGTTGGGAGACAAGCTTATTGATGAACACCACTTTGATTCCAGGAACATCAAATCAGTATTGGATGGCGTCATTAAGAGGTTCTGTATTTTACATAGCTCAGTTTTGATCTGTTCTCATTGACAGCTCTGTTCTCATGTCCTATATTTGGGATGTCTTACTTTATACCACATTTTACTTCATTATACAGACTTCCTTGTTGTGCACTACTTGTCTGACTTTAACTTTTCACCCTGCGATGTAAATTCACCCTGCATTTAAATCAAGTTGTATCATTAATACTACAGTTCTATACCTCTCAAGCCATCTTAAGATGCAAATTTTCAGATCTGGTAGATTACCCTGTTAAGCTCCCTTCTGAGTTTCTTAAAAGGCATTTTACAAATATCCAGATACATGCACGCATACATACAAAGTAGAATAAAATCTATTGGTACAGCATGAAACAATGAAGAAATATGAAAAAACACATTTGTGAAGCTTATTGACCCAATTTCTGTTTCATTTTAAAACCTAACAGAGATCCTATTGTTTTATTTGGTTTAATTTTTCAGACGTCAGCAGATTAATACAATGTCCAATGAAAAACGTAATCGGCTGTCAGACCGATTGCTCTATGCTCAGTTCAATCAGAATGTGACTGATGTAAGTTTTATATATTGTTTCTTGCATAAGAGTGAACTACATCTTACATTATAGTACTCTTTCTTACAGTGAACAATTAAACTTTTAGGATATCAAACAGGATCCTCAAATTGTTCTTAAAGATTGATTATATGTGCATTGTTAGAACTTTTGAAACTCCCCACATAAGGAGCTTCATTAAATGTTTTTGGTGTTTCTAATTTAGAAAAATTACTTCCAAACCTCATGTTAGAGTTTGTATCCAAGCAAACACATAGCCTAGACTTCATTGTTGATGAAGCTTCTGGACTGTTTTTTTCTGTTATAACTGTTGAACTTTCTGCTGCTTCTGATTTGCTGCTAAAGTTAAGCATAAAGTTTCATATTTGAGAGGATAATCTTAAACAGTGCTGTATAATGGCTGACATAGGACTCAAATACTAAACGTTTATTGACAGAACGTCAACACCATATTCTCACAGTGACTGCAATCAGAACCAATCCAAAATTCACATTGATGGAACCAGAAGTCAAGAGGTCAACTCAAAAGAGTCAGAGGGAACCGTTAAGGCTAGAATGACCTATTTACATATAGAAGAGTCACCATTGACGAGTTCTTGCAGACACACAGAGCCCAACCCATGGATTCCCATCCAGGGCTGATAGTAGTTAGGTATATTAATGGTGTACATTGGAAGACTATTCCTGCAGGAAGTGCTAGAACATTTTGTTGAAACTAATTTCATCTTAGTTTGTGTAATATCTGTGTGGTAAGTTGACAAAGTTCAAGTGTTATGATCATTTTGCTGATGTAGATGAAATAACCATCAAAGGTGAACACTATGAGAATAGGAAACAAAATTTTCTATATGATACTGCACTGTTGAGTCACCTTTGGCATTAGTTCTTACTGGAAGGTTGAACGTCTATAACAATACAATACAACTGTAATTTGATAATGCCCTCCTTACAAAGTTCAGAAGTGCACATTGAAGCTGGGCAAACATTAAGAGCCATAAATAGACTGAAAGAGGTAAGTTTTCAGTTTAGAGCGAAAGACAGTCTCGCTAAGAGAGTCTAACACTTTAACGATGAGCATGTACTGAAAGTGACTGGGAAACCAATGCAGCACGTCGTTAAAGTGTTAAGTGAATTTTTTTGGTAGGCTGAAGGCTGGATTGAAGAGAAGCTGAAGATTGCCAAAGATCAGAACTTTACCGATGCCACTGCTTTACACGAGAAGATGAGACTCCTCAAGAAGCATCAGGCCTTCGAGGCAGAGATAAGGGCCAACGCCGACAGAATAAAATCCATCAGAGAGGTACTGCTAATCAATTGATGAATAAATTAACAGTTAAATAATTAGTAGTCATAATTGATAATGTGGAGATGTGGAGATGTTTTGCTACACCATTTATAATGCACCTTTTTCACTTTTAATTATTACTTTATTCCGTCTCGGTCGCAATCCTCACTTCTGCAACACTTTCTCTCAATCAGAATTTGATGAGTCTTAGCTCGTCCAGGCACTTTAATTTCTCCAGCGCATTTTATTTAAATTTCAGGGATCATGTCTGCTTGGGAAAAATTAGTTATTAAAGAATTATTTGAATGGAGATTTTTGCAAACCTATGCAACTTTGGTAACTGGTTCATTTATTTATCTATTAAATTGTGTATTAAAACAATTTCTATTCCTGCTTCTGCAGAAGGAACAGTACAATGCTCATTGTGTTGGTATTGGCCTGAAATATAGAGAAGAGGCCTTTGTAAGGTTCTTGGCATCTTAGTTCTCTGAAGGTGCTATATAAATATCAAGGCACAGACATACATATATGTGAGTAAGACTCAGAATAGTGCTGGTTTTCTTTATCTGTTAAATGCAGTTCAGTGTATTGATCTGTTACATTTGTTAGTCGCTTAAAGGAATTTTGTTTTCTTCCGTAGACTGGCGAGGTTCTTTTGAAGAAACGTCTCGAGGACCATGATGCGATTCGCAGTCGTCTGAATCACCTGATTCTGCAGTGGAATGAACTGCTGAAGGCATCCAAAGAGAAGGGTGCTGGTCTTGAGGAGGCAAGAGACATCCTTACGTTCAATGAAGAAATTGGCAAGGTTGATCACTGGATGAAGGAAAAGGTCAGAACACTACTTGACTGACTCAACAAGACTGTAATTCTGACCTCTTTCAGTATTTTAACCATTCCGTCAAATGTTTCACTTAATGTTAGAGTTAAAAATAGTTCTTAGAATTTAGATGAAGGCAGATGTAGATGATTGCTGGTGCAGCGCCTTTGTGAGGGACTTTAAAATGTGCTATATTGTGCTATATAATTGTCCTTGTACATACATACATACATACATACATGCATATATACTTACATACATAATTTATGCATTTTAGTGTTGTTTAATAAGGTACTTGTGGTAGTGTTATTCAACTTTTGCTATAATCTGAATTCTTTTGCAGACATCATGCATTATTATATCTAAGACTTCTGCAGTTTTGTAGTGTGCTGTTTGTTATGCTGTCCAAATTGCATTATATACTCTTTTAAAAAGGTCCTAAACAGGACCATGCAAAACCCATATAATATAGACAAACCTCTTACTATGCACCTCTTTTGATCTGTTGGACAACACCTACAGCAACTTTGAGCACCTTGCAAAATTGCTGTATAAATGCCAGGTTGTATTATATTACGTAACACTGTTTTGGTGAAGTGTTCTGTAACTGATGTTGCAGGAGACGATTGTTGTCGGCTGTGACCTGGGAAGAGATTATGAAGAATGCGAGGTGTTGCAAAGGAGAGTTAATGACACCGAGAGCGTTAGTAGCAGCTGATTGACTTCTGATATATATATGTATGCTAGTAAATAATTAATGTTCTTTAATTAAAAGTATGTCTCATAAGCAACAGTTACAGTGCAAACTTCTAGCCTTTAGTCCAAATTTTATTGCAAATACAGGGATTGAAACCACCAATGTGTTTCTGCAATGCAGAATGTTAAAAGATACAACCGTGAACAGTCAAAAGTAATTTGAGATCAGTTTTGAGATGTTCCTAATGAATGCCACATAAATATCCTTTTAAATACTTTATTAGTACATTACAGTCACAATTCATGTAAGTGTTTTATTCCTTAATTCTAGTATGATAGTCTTCTTATAGTATATTACATTTTAAGTTTTGTAATTCATGTATTCATATGAACAAGTTAGCATCATTCCACTTATTAGTGTTCTTATAGGATATCGTGGATTTTCTGATTTTAACAAGTATTTTTTCCAGGGAATTTCCGTTGATGATGATCGAGTGAATGCAATCAGGAAGTTAGCGGATAAGCTTATTAAGCAAGGTCGTACAGACCCGAAAGCCATCGAAGGTCAAAAGGACTCTCTGACCTCAAAGTAAGAACTACTGACAGGGTTGGAATTCTTTTCTAAATATCTTCCATTCACGAGTGTTAATAATGTATTCATATCCCTGTTGGCAGTAATCAGTTAGAGTATGAGTTAATGCTAGTTTGTTTATAATTTTCATCACCGTCTATTGAAAACGTTATTCAGTGTGGAAATGGGATTTCTACAGGGAGCTCAAACTGTAACTCAAAGAGCTCAAGGTAGTGAATTGTTAGGTTGTCTGATGGTCTATGTGTTCAAATAATTGTACTTTGTAAAGTCACTAGCTAAGAACTTGATTATTTTAATCTTAAGATTATAGTGCTTCTGTGTGTCTTGAACATGCAGTTAACATTAGAAACATACATGTTTATACTTTTTGCTTTTGGCTGCTTTTGCAGATTGTTTTGCATATATTAAAACTTAGTTCAGTTTGTGATTATATGCACTTTATTGCTGGCCTTGAACTGCTGTATGGCTATGCAAAAGACTGCTGTGGTTTTGATCTTATAAACTTGAATTTATGAGTCATAATAATAACTTTGACAGATGGAGAACAATACAAAATTCGCTCGAAGGTCACCGGAAACTTCTGTCAATGGCTCTGGAGATTCATGCGTTCAATCGAGATTTAGATGATGTAAATGAAAGAATCAATGAGAAGGTTAGACAAACAGATTATCTGCTCCCTATTTGCTGCTTCTTCATTTCAAATACTCTTGTGTTTTGTGGGAATGATAATTAATAACCATTATGCCATATTGTATTGTATTGTATTGTATTTGATTATTTATAAAGCGCTTCTCATAGCATAAGCCTTTCATAAGCACTCCCATATGGTCCCTTACCTTGCATAAGGAAACTATTGTACTACTGTCAGTGTATTAGACTGCTATTCCGGCTGGTGTATCAGCATTTAATTGTTTTAGAGCACCCTTTCCATCAGCTTGTGGTGTGTAATGGTGCTATACAGAATGTTTTATTGTTAGGCAGACAGCATTTTGCATGTGTTGGCATACTAGATTTTTCTTTTGTTCGCATGGGAGTGTACAAATGTGATGTTAAACTTTGTTTTTGTTGACCTTGAGTTGACCTGCATACTATAATTGTGACTCATACTTTCACATCCTAGCAATGATTGTGAAATACCTTCTTAAACATCTAGTGTTGAGTAACTGTTTGAATACTAATATTAATCTTCATTTATGGTAATGTCAATCTGATGCTTGAACAGTTACACCTACTTTGACAGTTTTGAGTGAATTACCCAAACAGCAACATCATATGCATGACACATAAAGCACAATGTGACAATATTCTCATATGGGCTTCACATGTCCTACCGTATGAGATCATGTGTAGGATAAATGAGGCCCTCAGAGGAATATTGTCATTCGGGTTTTGTATGTTCTGAATATGATTATGATTTATTTGCAACATCTATCACGAGGCATCAACCGATGGCACACCAAAATCAAGCCATGATCAGTATTGACATTTTACAAGGTCAGTCCGCTAATGCAGAGAGAGGCAGCCTGTGGAGTATATAAAGCAATTTGAAAATGGTAGGATGTTGTTGCTGTTCGAGTATTTAAGCAGCAGAAAAGAAAACCACTGTCAAAGTTAGAACCCTTTGCAATTGTATCAAAGTTTAAAGCTGAAAATGTATTTACTTGTCTTTTGCTTCATATTTTTTGATTGAACTACGTGTACAGGATACAGCAATGAAGGTTGGTTCTAAAAAGCGACCAGCTTCTGTTTTTGGTGGCACAGAAATATTCACTGCATACCCTTAACTTGAAAGTAGGATGCACTCATACCTATAGACGAATGCCCACACCCAGGCGCACCCACTGTATGTGGCACAGCAGCCTGTTCAGTAGCATGCTTGTTTTGTAACACAATGGTTGTGAGTTTGAGCATGGTGAATGGATACTATGTAACTTCTCAGGAAAAGTTGTTTGTGCACAATTGTTTTGCACCTCAGATTCAGATTTAGTGACTTTTTGCACACACAATAAATACATTGATTACATAAATAAAGAAAACTATGAGTATCCTCTTGCTGAATTGCTGTGGTCATGGTTGTACTTGAACTTGAAGCCCAGCCCTGGGACAACCACACTTCAAAAGAGTTTCAAATGCAACGGCTCATTAAATGATTGTATTACCTTTGTGGATCACATCTACAGATATGAGGCAGGATTTTTATGCACATTGAAGAGAAGTGATCGTCCTCATTCAGTTCATGGTAAAATAAAAAAGTAGAAACATACTCTATGTTTCTAATGAAAACTGGCAAAAATTTCATCTATTACTTTTGGTCTCATGTTTAAATCTGAGGACATTTATTGATAGAAGCATGTAAAATATAAGCAGTCACCTTATGAAGTATACTGCATGTCAAGTTTTGTCACACTTGTAACAAGTTCATGCATTTCTCAGCTCAGACTAGTGCATGCAAGAATCAGTGTGCTGTGTTTCTGTGTGTCTTGAGAGTGCAGTTAACATTAGAAACATAGAGTATGTTTCTACTTTTTGCTTTCAACTGCTTTTGCAGATTGTGTTGCATGCTTTTAAACTTAATTAAGTTTTTATTTTGATGCACTGTATTGCTAGTATCTGAGGCCATCAACTGTTGTATGGCTAAGCAAAAGATATACTCACTCACCAATTCTTCTCGAATAGCTTGTGTGTAGCGTGAACTGGATATGTTGTTGAGTTCAGTTTTATCCGTGTTTGATAACACAGTACATTACACCATGCAAGCTATTACTTTACATAGCATTCATGAAGCCATAGTTTCTTAAAGTGTCAATGTATTACTTTTACACGTGCTATAAAAATGAGTGTTCTTAAAGTTATTGTAGTTAGCTTATGGGGTTCTATGGCTAAACCTAAGTTTGAGAGTAGTTCTTATTATTTTATGTCATTTAAGTCAGCTATAGTACTGGTAATCTGAAATTCATCAAGAAGTTGTCTGTGTGCTGTTCTGCTGAATTCTGAGTTTGAGACGTTTAGCTTTTTTTGCGTTAATGTAGTCAGCGCTGCTGTCGATTGATGACATTGAAAACAAGGACTTGGCAATGATCCAAGCTCTTCAGAGAAAGCAAGAAGTTGTTGAACTGGACATGATTGCACTACACCAGCAGATACAGGTATCTCCTCCACAGCTTATGTGTCCAGTTTTTTTTTCATATTTTAAAATTAAACTTACAGTTTACATCTTCCTGGTACATCTTCAGGTCTGTACCCCGGTTAGCTATATTGGTAGCATATGTCTAGGTACCTCTGGGTGTAAGGATGCTGTTCTGCATACCAATGGTGACTTATTTCAGAGATTTTAATCTCGAGCTAGCACGGTCCATACATGGGACCTTAAGCTGCATGACACCAATTCAGATTGGCAGCTGTGATTAAGGAGTTCACCTGAATTATTCATTCAAAATAAGCAGTGTTGAGACCATACAGTCGCTATAGAAAACATTTACATTTGTTCTGTCCCTCATATATCTTGGTGCCCAACGTCATTAGCAGTGAGGGCTTCTACGAAGAGTAAGGTACTTCAAGAGCGGGTGCTTCAGTAAATTAATGTCAGTCTTTTCTTTGCTTTTTTTCCTATGTATAACCAGATAATGATGTAGGGGAATTCATGAAGGTTGCATTAGTTCTGTATTAGCAACCTATATCCGTCATTGTATGGGATGTTTAAGCAGCACTTTTTGACTTTGAGATATTCTGAAATTGCACTCTGTTTGCATATTCGTTTATACTGATACTGTTCACATAGTTGTTTATTCATATTTCATCTAGAAACTGGAGGCTGTATTTGGCAAGCTTGTACGCAAGCATCCAGATAAACTTGATGATTCTGAGAAGAAGCTGAAGGATGTGAAAGAGAACTGGATCCAACTGAATGGCATTGCTACTGATCGGTAAAATTATCTCATCTCCATTTTTGCATGCAGTGACAATTTCTACCACCTGACATTTGATGCCTTAGCAGGAGTTTATTGTTTTGTTTTATTGATTTGGGTATTTGACATTTGGTTTTAGTAAATAGCTTCATGAGGCAGGCGGAATGGATGAGGCTATGGAAGGAATAAAGATAGCGGGAAGAACAATGAACAATCTGAGACGCTGTGATACAACACTATTGGCGGGTAAAAAAACCGATTTGGTGAACTAATAAGAAGGCTCAAGAGTGAAAGTGAGAAACAGGACTCTACTTCAATATAAAGAAGACAAAGATCATGACAACAGAGGAGGAGGACAGTTTTGTAGTAGATGGAGAGGAAATAGAAACGGTAACTAGCTTCACGTTTTTGGGATCAGTAATAGAAAAAGAGGGAAAGTGTGATGTGGAAATAAATCGTAGGTAGCGATAGGAAAAACTGCAATATGGTCTGGAAAAAATATAGGACAAACATTAATTTGGTGAAGGCTCTGATCATTTGCAGTGAGACATAGACAATGACCAAGAAAATGAGAAAAAAGATTATGCATTGTGTGATATATTTATCTTAGAGAAAAGGACCCTGGGTCTGCTATACAACAAAAGTGAGTTATTGTATGTCGATATTGATTATGGAGAGGGAAGGATCTGGATGGACGAGATACATGAATGGTGGCTAAGGCTTGATCTGAAGGTCGTAGCTTTGCTTCAGCAGCATAATAATTACTAATTGTTGCACTTGTTATAAGTATGTTCATTGTATTATTGATTATTAAGATCTGAAATGATGGTAGCTTTGACAGCAGAAACAGTGTTTGAGTGAGTTGTGTTATTTTGTAATCAATTGTTTCTGTTTGATGTTTAGTAAAGGTAGACTGCAAGAGAAGTATCTGATTCTGAAGTATCTGGCTGACGTCAAAGAACAGGTAATTTCCCAGAGTTTGCAATTTTTAATTGAACAGAATTCATTGAAAATACTACCGGTAATGTTCACTGGTTTACTGATGTTTTGCACCAACCATATTTTTTTTAATTAATGGTGAAAACCAGGGTCGATCAAAATGATTTTCTAATTCTTATGGAAGTTAGGTACAGGAAAACCAAGGAGCTTATGTTGTGGAATGCTGGGCAACCTATTCCAGAAAGTACTGGATCAACCACAGCGAAGCTTCTGCACTGTGGAAGTTCTGGTTGGGGAAATGGAACAACCAGGTCACCCTGTGCAGCACTGCGATGAATCTATGGCCAGGAATGGATATGACTGAGACACTAAAAATTCCATGAGATAAGATGAAATACAGCCTGCAAGACAATTATGCATGAGCATTACGATCAGAAATTCAATGTGTTTGAGCATTGGCAACTGGTGCAATTCCACCGTCATAAAGCTAGATATATGCCCTACCTATGAATTGGGGATCTGTGTCTTTCTCATAACTTCCAGAATGTTAGCAATTAAGACATACATTATGGTCACATTTGCTGTTTGTTGGCATACATTTTTAATCATTTGATCATGTATTTGTTTAACACAGATTACCTGGTGTGATGAGATGATTGAACGAATGGTTTTGCGGGATCACATAGCAGACAACGTTTCAGAAACAAAGGAGGGGCTAGAATCTCACCTTGACAGAAAGGTAAATATCTTGTTGCAGACTTCAAAATGTTCAGCATGTATCTGAACATCCGGATGATGTCTTTTGAGGGTCGCTAAAAGCGTTATGATCATTCATTGCTGTCTAAGGGATGTAAAGTTTAGTTATGATAATGTAGTATTTAGATTGTGGCAGTAGCAAAATAATTTTAATTAATTGGATTAGTTACCTTGGAATAAAATTAAGGACAGTTATTGAATGGTTTAGATGTTTTTATATGTTTACAGGCTGAAATTGCAGGACGTTTTCCAAACCATCAGATGCTTCTTGACCGTGGAAGACGGCTGATTGCCCAGCCACAGATATCATGTGATGAGATAAATGAACACCTGGAGGATGTGGAAAAGACCTGGAATGCTCTGAATGATACTTGGGAAAAGCAGAAACTTATCCTGACTCAGCAATATGACTTACAAGTGAGAGAAATATTTTAAATTATCTTTGAAATATGTCATTTTGTGTTTTAATTAATTTTTTTCTGCATAACTACACAGAAAATAGGTTCTTAAAAATTTTACAGGCAAATGTCTTATTTTTCATTAGTTGGTTCTTTCAGTGTAGTAGTGAGCTAACATACTTTTGACTTATAGATCAGCTTCTTGGACAGATGGAATATACCCTGTGTGAACTGCGGTGGTTTTAACACAACTGAATATCTTTTGAACCACTTAACCCATGTTATGTTGGGGGTGTGTTATGTTGTGTGTACAATAATATAATACAATACAACTGATCTTTGATAACGCCCTTCTTCCAAAGGTTGCCCTAAGCTCAGAAGTGCACACGCCTCGGCGGCGCAGAAGCAATTACATTGCAGAGCAATTGTGCGCGAAGGACTTGCTCAAGGTTCCTACGCGGCGGCTTGAGGTGGATTCGAACCTGCAACCCTCCGGCTGCAAGGCACCGAACATACCCCTACACCACTGCGACCTCCATGGCGTATGATATGTTGTATGTTATGCTGTTAAATGTTGTGTTATAGCATGTTGTGGCTTGTAATGTTGTAGTGTGTTGTATTGTGATATGTTATAATTATGTTATATATTTAGATTTATTTCGTGATATGTAATGTTGTGGTATTTTGGAGTATGTTATGTTGTGTCTATGGTATGTTATGTTGTAGGTTATGATGTGTTTTGTTGTGGTATGTTGTGGCATAGATATGTTATGTTGTGGTGTGTTGTGTGTTGTAAAATGTTGTGTTGTGTGTTATATTGTGGTATGTTATGTCGTAGTATGTTATGTTTTGGCATGTTATGTTTTGTTATGGTGTGGTATGTTATGTTGTGTTATGTTGTGATGTTATGTTGTGGTTATTAGGTATGTTGTGCTGTGGTATGCTGTGTTGTGTTATATTGTGTTATGTTATGTCGTGGTATGTCATATTGGGGTCTGTTATGTTGTGTTTATAGTATGATATGTTGTGGACATGTGGTATGTTCTGTTGTGCTATGTTTTGGTATGTTATGCTGTTGTCTGTTATGTTATGTAGTGTAATGTAATTAGTAATTTATATAGCGCCGCTCACAGCCGAGGCCATTCAGTAGTGCTCAGGGTTGTGGTATGTTATGTTGTTATGTCTTATTATGTTGTGTTTATGTTGTGTTATGTTCTGAATGCCTATAGATTTATGAGAAACATGCTGATGAAACGGACCAGTGGCTATCCAGCAAAGAGGTGTTCTTTGCCAATGACGATTTGGGGGTGAGTTATTATTATTATGCATTTATCAAGCACCACTATCTAATGGTCAAGCATCAATTGACGACACTGATCAGTTGTGAGTGATGGACTTGCTCAAGGTCTCTACACAGGAGTAACCATCTCAGGCGAGGCGCAAACTCATACTCTACACGTTACATGTGAGCCTTCTAACCTATTGACTACCATGCCCTTACCATGTACAGTTCTTAAAATTATTTATTACACATTATTAAGTCAATAGATGCAGGACTAGTGTGCATAAACAAATGTAAATTTCATTAGATGAGATGATGCAAGGTTTGCAGAAAATACAGTTGTGGAAACTGTATTTTCTGCAAACATTTGAAAACCATTGTAGTGTTTTTATTGTCGGGTCAGGATTACCTCTGAGAAGTTTTGATTACAGCATGCTATAGAAATGTGTGCTTGCAATTTTACAGTTACAAAACATGAATGGTTTTCTTCTGTATCTATACTTTGCATTTGTAATAATTAGGACTGCGGAAGTTAACTATTAATTAATCTATTAGTCGTTGATTAGTTTTTATGATTAAATTTATTTTTAACGATTAATTGAAATCTGTTTGTTATATTCTATAAGGTGCCTTGGTATTATAACCCTTGCAGAAGGAAGACCTTTGAATTGAATAAACAAGACCATTGATATGAACAAATAACCACCTACTAAGTAACTACTAGTTAGCAATAAATATTAATAATATTATTTAAGGATAAACAATTAATAATGTTAATCTTGTATGTGTCATTACCTATTGGGGGATACATTTAATCACTATTAACTATTAATTAATCATTAATTTGTAATAGTTAACTATTGAAGCAATTTAATCGTGAATAGCCCTACTAATTATTCTAGAACACACTGTCAAGTGTCACAAAGCTGCAGAAGAAGCTAGGCGGTTTCATGACAACAGTTGAAGCACAAGGGGAGAAGGTTGTCACCCTGGAACAGCTGGCCAGGGCTCTTCTGTCGCAGGAGCACTACGCCTCCGATCAGATCAAGGCTCGTCTTGACTCGACTTTGGAGAAGGAGAATAGCCTGATGCTGGCTGCCGATAAAAGACGAACAGCACTCAATGATTCAATAAGCTACCAACAGTTTCTGTCTAATGTGCATGAGGTATCATCAATCGATCAATCAATCAATCAATTTATTTCCTATAACCAACATATCACAGTTATGGCAGTATATGTAGCATTGATAGTGGTTACCATCATAGTTACAATCCATGTACCAATGTATGTGTGTATGTATCCGGTAGTTGAATAAGTATAGTTTAGAACCTTGCAAAGGCACTCTGCAGTAGATAAAGTGATATTATAAATTGTAGAAGATTAGCACAATTATTTTGGCTCTAATTTTGAAACCTGCTTTCTTGATTCCTGCTAAGGGGAGTATTATTTCACCTAAATTAGTTAATGCATATTTCAGGCACAAGTTAAATTCTTGTAGAAAAACTAATGAGGTATTCTGCAGCTCATTTTGTAACTTACTGCATTAGTTTAGAGAAAGCCAGGTGATGTACAGTTTATTCATGATCAGTTGTGCTTGAATGCGAGTGTATTTTTGGACTGATGCAGGTGAATGGTTGGCTTGGTGAGAAACTGCAGGTAGCACACAACGTATCGTACCAGGATCCTTCCAATCTCAAGGACAAACTACAGAAACATCAGGCATTTGAAGCAGAACTTTTGGCCAATCGAAAAAGAGTTGATGTCGTCATTGAAGTTGGTTCATTTTGCATGCTCTATTCTTTCTTCATTTGTAACTTCCACATTTTCACACATGCTTGTTATTATTTTGACAAAGGTTATTACTTATACAATACAATACAATACAATACAACACATCACAATACAACTGGGGCGCGGTGGTTTGGGGGTATGTTCGGTGCCTTGCAGCTGGAGGGTTGCGGGTTCGAATCCACCTCAGTCGCCGCGTAGGGACCCTGGGCAAGTCCTTCACTCGCAATTGCTCATGCGCTTCGAGGCGTGAAACTCCGATTCAGCGTCCGGCGCAGTAGTCGGGGGCGCCTCTGAATGGGAAATCTGGTAGGGGCGCTATAACAAGTGTTCAAATACAATACAATACAATACTTATATGGAACATTATTTCTGTATACAGGTTCACTGGCAAAGCCAAACCGGTCACAATTTATACAATGTACAATGCAACTGTATTTGATATTGCCCTCCTTCCAAAGTTCATAAGTGCATAAAGCATGAATTAATTGCACTACTAAGCAACTGTGATAGGAGGACTTTTTCAAAGCCTTCGCACAGTGACTGTTTGTCAAAGCTTCTACTCACATTCTCAGCATTGTTATATTGTTTCATTTGTTGCACATGTTAAAGTTATTATAGATTACTTATTGTTTGGATGTTTCAGTTCTATTTTTCTGAGGTGATGATCACCTTTTACATAGAAATTTCTATTTAACAGCGTTCTCCTGGGTTTTTTTTATTATAGGAAGGACAGAAGCTGGTTAACAGAGACCACTTTGCCAGTGACGATATCGGTGAACACGTTTTAGGTTTGGAAGAAAAATGGAATGACCTGATGAAAATAACCCAAGAAAAAACACAACTTCTACACGAGGCTCATCAGGTACAGACTTCTGTGACTCTACACATAATTGTCAACGTCATGGTACAGTTGACATCATGAAAACATTTGACATCAACACCTCTTTGGACAATCCGTTTGTCCAGTCATCTATTACAATCCAGTGTACTGATAATACATGTATTTATGTAGTCTGCTAATCAGCTTAGTCAGAAATCCCAATTAATAACATTGTGTATTTGTAGCTGAATGCTGTCTGACCAGTTTCTGTAAAAGAATTTTTTTCCATTCAGCACCAGATTATTTAATCATTCGATTGAGATTTCTTTCTTAGACTGCATTTGCTCATGAAAATACATTGTAGTTTGTTTATGGTTACCACATGTGTAAGTTATATTTTCAACCATAAGTTACACCTCTTTCGATCATGTTCAGTATCTTTGAGAGGTTTTCTATCCATGTTTCAGTACCTTTGAGAGGTTCCAGCCGTCTTTTAAAACCTTACAGAGGTTTTTAAAGCACTATGTAAATCAGCAAGATAAGACACAGAAGAAATGCAGAATTGTAGTGTAGTGTAATGTAACTGAACATTTATATTATACAACTGTATTGTATTGCACTGTATTGAATTTCAGATTGGACTTTGTTTGCTAACAAATTTAAGGACTCTGAGTTGTTTGCAGTGCCTTTCAGTTGTGAATGATATAGGCTGACGTGATCTTCTTGTAGGCTGTTTTGTTTCATCGAGTTTGCGATGATGTTGAGTCGTGGATCGATGACGTTGAATCTCAGCTTGCCTCCTCTGACAATCAATTCAAAGATGTCACCAGTGTCAAAGATTTTCTAACAGATCATCAGGTACTGATATTGCAAACCCTCTTTAGTCTGAAATGATACAATAAAAGGTGATAATATTATTGAATTGAATCAGGGGCTGGTGCCAAGAGTCCTGCTAGGCTACAAAATCTTGCTGTGCAAATACTATATGTATCTTTTGTTTATTGACAGAAATTATATTGACAAGCACAAACTTATTACTTGAGAGGGGTTTGTCTCATAGGCTATATACTATCAGTTCTGCCAAATACTGGGGCAAGAGATAAGGTTTTTACTGCTAACACCTCGAATGGTCCGAAACAGTACTCGAGAGATGAAATTATGGTCATCTTGTTAGTTATATTTGTACAGTTGTACTCTCTGCCGTTTGTGGCAAATACATTACCTACTTACTTGTATTAAGGTCACTGTATTGATGACCAAAAGTTCAGGAAATAGGTGTAAACAGAAACTTGCAGACAGAGCGATATTGGTCCTGCTATGCACAGTCACCCAATTACAGTTTCATTAGATTTACTGTAGGTGACTGTAAGCGAATCAACTACAGAGACATTTCTTGCATTTGTAGACCCTTGAAGAGGATGTTGCAAACAATGAGACTAAGATCCGGTCACTGAACAAAACAGCCAGTGATCTGAATTCCCAGAATCACTTTCTGTCCTCCCAGCTCAGCAGACGAGCTGAAACTGTTTTTGAAAGGTGAGACAGAGATTGGCTTTTGACGACATTTCTGACTGTCCTTGGTTGACAGGAGAATTTTAATACACAGTAACTCGTATTAAGTGTCTTGTTACCAATCAGTCCCACAATAGCCAAGTGGGTTTATGCTTTATCAATAAATGGTACTGGTTATGCCCCCTTTAAGGGGCAGTGACCGGTTGACCTCTCCCAGTGAACCAGTGTTAAACAAATTATGACACAAGAATGTGGTTTCCAAATTTATTTCAGAGAACGTATCATGTTACAATCTCTCTACCACACAGTACTTGATATGCCTTCCAAAAGCAGCACTATTAGGAAGTGTAAATGTAAGGTAACTTCTCAGCACCTAATAACAGAACATAACAGGTTATGTAATTGTAATTATAGTGTAATTTATAACTTCTATCGCACCAGTTTATTTAATGCACAAGGGTTCAACCGATGGCACACCAAATCCAAGCCATAAGCAGATTAATACCCAGAATATCAGTCCATAGCATTGAGAGGCAGCCTATTATTATTATTATTATTATTAATAATATAATGAAACAGAAATCTCTGCGCGTGCATGTATCTGTGCGTGCGGTTACGCTGTTTGCCTGTTGAGCTGTTTTCGCCTTCATTGCCTGAGACAATATGGCTTACGTCATTCTACGTCATAGCAATAAACATTAACAGACGTCGTCATAGCAACGCGCGATAATGCACAGGACGACGTGGATCCTTCTTCATGTCTATAAGGGAATGGGGAGAGGAAGGGGCGAGTCAGCCACACACGAACGTCCAGAGAGACGTGCTGGAGGGAGGGACGGACGTTGAAGGAGGTACGGACGGCAGGGACGGACGGCACAGAAGTACGGAAGGGAGGAGGGAGGGAGGGAGAAAACTTACGTCGTTCATAGCACAAGAAGACGCATTTCTTGACATTTTCAAATTGTTTTTAGCCGTCTTAGGACGGGAAAGCATCTAGTTATTAAATAAATTTGTAACGCGCGCAAGGTCACACCGAAATGTGAATCTGAGGCGCGGATAGTCAGCCTATGGAGGATGAGGCGTTTGAAAGGTAAGTCTTAAGTTGAGAATGAAATTACGTAAGTGACTGAGCAGAATGAACAGATGCAGGGAGAGAGCGTTAAAAAATCTAGATCCAGCAAGCAAAACACTCATTCACCAAGAACATTTCTAGTTTTGGGTATCACCGGATGAAAACAATCAGATGACCTCATTGAATAATGGTAAGTCTGGAGAATAAGAACTGATTTTAAGTATTGTGGCTGGCTTAAGCTCAGTGTGTCATTGACTATGATCCCAATTTGAAATAAATCGTTTGCTGAACAGGAAGCCAATGCAAGGATTTAGACACAATGTGAACTATTTAGAGATGTAAAATGAACATTGACGTTAAACTGTTCTGAATTTAAATTTAATTTAGTTGGAGTGCAAGTATTTATAACAACAACTGCTTAACCTTTCTTCAGGTATGCTTCACTTGCTGAACCACTCCAGGTGCGAAAAGACACCCTAAATGATGCTCTGTTGTTCCAATTGTTTCGTCGTGACGTCGAAGATGAGCTGTCATGGATCGATGAGAAACGTGCGGTTGCTATGTCAAAAGATCTCGGTGGAAATCTGATGGCAGTTGTGAATCTGCAGAAGCAACATGAGGTGCTTGCAAAAACCTTTATTCTCTGTGTATCCTGGCTCCGAATGCCATTGGATGCCTTTATGTATGTATGTATGTATGTATGTATGTATGTATGTATGAGCACTTGTTATAGCACCCCTTCAAGATTTCTACTCAGAGGCGCTCCCGACTACAGCGCGGACACTGTATCGGAGTTTCACGCCGAAGCGCATGAGCAATTGCGAGTGAAGGACTTGCCCAGGGTCCCTACGCGGCGGTTTGAGGTGGATTCGAACCGCAACCCTCCGGCTGCAAGGCACCGAACATACCCCTACACCAATCGTTGCATACAATATAATGCATGTGCACTTGTCAGATGCAAATGAAGGCTATTTAATAAATTAATTAATTAAAAATTATTTAGGCAGTCATGTTTGAATCGCTTCTGAGAACAGGTGAATGGAGGGACTGTATAGGGAGACTGAGAGCTCTGTTGCTTGATGATGAGCAAAGGCCTTGGAATAAGCTGAAAAGAAATACAACCGTGAAGTTTGGCATTTCCTATCAACTGTAATCTGGTGTTGATTAGAATAGCTTTACTTATATCACAAGTAATCATAATTATGATCTCTATAGTCTATATTTCTACAGCAGCCAAAGAAAGGTGATTCGTGCTCCTTGAGGAAAGATAAATGTATATGGCAACAATTACTTAAGCAATCTTTAGGGAAATTCCTGAAATGATTTGTGCTATCTGCCCATGAACCAGTCATAGAAGGAGTTTTTAAGACGGCAGAGGACTTGACTTCGAAGCGACATCCAGCGACTGACGACATCAGGCAGTACGTTGCTCAGCTAATTGCTAATCTGTGGACAAAACGAAACAAAAACAGCTAGGTACTGAACTTAAATGTTTGTAAACAAGCTGCGGCCATGTCAACTTGTGTCAGAATAAACGAATATTATTATTATTATTATTAGGTTTTGGAGAACGAAGTAGCTGCCCATGAACCAGTCATAGAAGGAGTTTTTAAGACGGCAGAGGACTTGACTTCGAAGCGACATCCAGCGACAGACGACATCAGGCAGTACGTTGCTCAGCTGGAGGAAACTCACGATGAACTGAAGTTGGTCACGGCTGAACGAAAATCCAAGCTACAGGATTCATATGAATCACAAACGGTGAGTTGTATTTAAAGTTCATTCTATTTAGTGGTGGTAACAGTGGTGGTAATGGTGGTGCTAATAATGGTAATGGTGGTGGTGGTAACGGTGGTTGTGGTAATAACAATGATGGTGGTGCTAATGGTGGTGGTAATAACAGTGAAGTAGTGGTAAGGGTAGTGTTGGTGGTATGGATGGTGGTAGTAATGGTGGTGGTGGTAATATTGGTGATAATTATGGTTGTAATAACATTGTAGATGGTAGTAACGGTGGTGTTAGTAACGGTGGTAGTGGTGGTAGCAATGGCAGTAATGGGGTCGTGGCAATGGTGGTGGTAATAACAGTGATGCTGGTGGTAAGGTGGTGGTGGTGGTGCTAATGGTTATAACAGCAGAGTTTATAGTGTTGAGGCATCTGACGTGGTAAAATGTGATTTTTCACTGCTATCCAGTTCTTCTTTGAATCCATGGAAGCTGAGACTTGGATGAATGAGAAGAAGTTGCAACTTCTGAGCAAAGACTACGGAAAAGATGGTGATGCTACATCAGTGAGTAGTAGTCAGGCAACTCTTTACCATGAAATTTATTGTCGGAGTAATGCTTCTTTTAACTTAATCAAAGCTCAAGGAACTAGAAGCTACTTCCTGTTGCTTCTCTGTTATCACTATACATGTAACATGAGTTGCAAATTATGGTAATTTTTTCCTAAATGACCACAGATGTTCATATTAACTAAATCGTATATTCATTTATTGAGCACTTGCCAACATACCGTAGCCAGTTACAAAGAAAGAAATGTCTAAGAAAAATAATTAAATCGGTCATAGTCAGATAGGGGGGTGGAGCATGTTTGAGTTGCTGTATAGTACTCGGGAAATGTAGTGCTGATAAGCTTTATCCAGGTAACCCCAAGCTATGCTGGCTTTAGGTTTTCATATGTACTTACCCCAAGTACATTCGTGCATGCATATACATTGAATTAATATGACTGTCTTCTCTGCACGTTCTTCTCGCCCTCTTCGTACCTCGGTCACGAACCTCATTAACCCAGCATCGGGCTTTCGCTGCAGTGGGTCCATCAATATGGAATGACCTTCCCCCTGCAATTCGTAGCAGGATTCTGGAGGGGATTTCACTGGCATCTCTTCGCTGCTTAAAGACCTTTCTCTTTTCTCGGGCCTGTCACGCTGAGAGCGCTTCTGAATAGCTCTGCTGTGAGAAGCGCTTTACAAATGTTCAGATTAGATTAGATTAGATTAGATTAGAATGTTCAGATTAGAGTTACCTGTCATAATAATAATAATAATAATTACCATAATTTATATGGCACAGTAACACGGCCATGCCGTTACAAGGGCGATGGCTATTTAGGTGATCTAAACAAGTGTGAGTTTAGGTAGGCAGAAAATGTATGTTATGCAGAAAATGTATGTCAAGCAGTCAATTGATAATATCATCATCATCATCATCAGGATCCATGGGCCGAAAGCCCGTAGGTGTCCAATGCAAATTTCGTCATCCGTTTCCATAATCCTCTGTCTTGCGCAAAAATTGATAATATGCTGTGTTAATTATGATTATGATGAGGCTGATGATGGTGATGTTGTCTTAGGCGATGCTGAAGAAACTCGATGTTTTGGATCTGAACATCACCAACTTCAACAACTCTGTTTCGAAGCTGGGCACTTTGAGTCGAGAACTCATTTCTCGCACTCACTACGACAGGAAGAATGTGATGGAACAGCAGGCAGCAACCGAGTCCAAATATCACGAGCTGAGGAAGCTGGCTGAGGCAAGACGTCAGAAACTGATGGAGTCCAAGAAACTGTTCGAATTCTACCGTGAGGGTGATGTCGTTGCAAGGTGGATTAAGGAACAGGAAGCAATTGCAGCTTCTGAAGATTATGGCCGTGATCTGGATCATGTTCAGGTTTAATAAGAATTGATCATCAGAATTGATCTCAGATCATGGTTCATGTTATCGTTACTATCATTATCATTATTGTTACTATCATTATTGCAACGTGCGTGTTGAAATGCCCCTGTTAAAACTTCTGTTTATTCTCTTCGTCCCAGGATTGATCGCATAATTCGTCCCGCTGATAGCTTGATGTGAAAAACCTATATCACGAGGATGACATATAAGGCTTGAATAGGATAGAATGGCTAATTTAGATTATTGTTATTTCTATGATGTGTGTACACCAAAATGCTGTTAGCAATTGGTTTATTAAAGGATATTCTTTCTTACTTACTTACGGTACTTTGTTGTTGCATACGCAAGGTATAAAAGATCCCTCTGGATTTGGAAAGTGTTGTTTTTGCATGGCCAGTATCATGATAGTGCTTCAAAGGTAGTACCTGCCTCAATTAAGTTCTGCCTCTGCCCAAGTTATATTAAAGTCACTAAGAACAGAAAGTTCATCAATAAGTCAACAGTGCTCGGGGACCTCATAGGCGTAGCTACCTGGAGGCACGAGGAGGCAGTTCTGCCTCTGCCATACTGGAAGTTGACCAATGACCCCAATAACCAGACTTTTGCCAATGGTCTATGAAGTTGCCTCCTCTTGAATTTATGTCTGGCTGCGCTCCTGACCTAGATGATTCATTACTCGCAGCTTGTATATTATTTATTATGTGACATCAACTGAGCACGATAAACGATTGGTTAGAGCACTCACTGTAACAGGGTGAGCATGGGTTTGAGCCTCCCTGAGTCAGTTACTGTATAGGGACCTTGAACAAGTTCACTCACAATTACCTGGCACCATTGATTGATGCTTCGTCATTAGGTAGTGGCGCTTAGTAAATGTATAATAATAATAATAATCACAATAATAATGTTTTAGATGCTTCAGCAAAAGTTTAATGACTTCATCCACGACTTAACGGTTTGCGAAGAGAAGGTGAAGCACTTGAATGTGGCTGCAACCAGCCTGACATCTAGTGGCCACAGCGAGAGTCGAGCTATTAAAGATCGCCTTGAGCTGATCAGCCGCATGTGGACCAATGTAAACGATCTGACTCAGTCCCGGCTGAAGGTTTGCTTTGTTGCTGTTCTTTTATGCATGTCCATCAATATTTGAACTATTATATCTTCCTCAGCTATTTGAAGTTTTAACTGATTCAGTATCATCACCTTGCCTTTCTCATTTGTGCTGTCAATTCGATTGATCTGATCTAATCTTGTGACTTCTATAGCACCATTATCATAATGCCCAAGACATCAGTGAGGTTCTTGGAAGACGCTATATAAATGGTCATCATACACATACATACATCAGTCCAATGGTTGCTCTGAGTAAAATCATAATCAGAAATCATCATCCATTGGAGAAACCAAGATAAAATCTGATTTATCAGAAAAACCTGAAGCATGCTGCAGTGGGTATGCAGTATGAAAGAGATGAGTCTTAACTTTAGTTAGAGCTGAATGACATAAAAGAACTGACAACTAAATTTGGCAGCGAATTAAACAAATGCCTAAGAGTCGGATGCTGTTCAGCTGCAAGTCACAGCACCCATTGATCGAGTGCAGTATCTCTTTCTATGAAGAGCGACTGGAATGGAAGGTTAGCTAAAATGTAGCACTTTGTGAACTGTAAGGTAACTGAAAGGCATCATTGATGAGGTTCTCTTGAAGTGGCGCTATATAAATTTTCAATTGCATATTACAAACAAAATAGCAGTCTATCATCATCATCAATGGAGCATTGCCATTTCCATGACCCTACCGATCGTCCACATCTTGAGTTTGTATCCAGTAGTTCAGCAAACAGAGAGCTGCCTCTTTTCTCATGGTCTGATTGGTATTTAGAGGCTCCTTGGCTGGGTGCAACTATCTCCAAATGCTTTTCATTTTCAAACAACTGTTTAAGTTTTTTATAGAACACTTGCAACATGCCATTTTGTCCGTGACATTTTGTTTCATGATATTTTGTCTCCTGACATTTTGTCAGGGAACCCGTGGCTGAACAGCATTTCAGTTTTGAAGTTTCTTATATCCTTCCTTCATTTCGATTACAGTTAAGTACAGTAATTGTCTAGAGTCCTTATGTCAGTGAATATTAAGTAACGTAATAAGTTTAATTTAGAGAAGCAGGACAGTGAGAGCATGCATGGCAGAAGAATTTAGAAAGTAAAAATAATACAGTAAGGGATTGTCTAGACCACATTTCGTAAGGAATACATTATAGTTGTGAGGACTGAAATTTTCAAAATATTCAGATTGCAAATGATTTAGTGCATTATAGAAGTGCATGCCATGTATTGTACATTGTGTTAATTATACCAAATTCTGTTTGTAGCGTTTGGCTGCTGCAAAAGACGTGCACTTGTACATTCGTGAAGTGAACAACACAACCGAATGGATTGAAGAGAAGAAGTTGGCTTTGACAACGGACAACTACGGCCACGACGTGGAATCTGTCCATGCGCTCTTAGCCAAACATGATGTCTTCGAGGTTTGACACTAAATTTGGGGTCTTCATTCCTGACTGTGTTACCTGATCCAACGTAATAACTTCTACAGCGCTGGTATTGCACTGCATAAAGCGTGAATGTAAATGCTTGTGTTTTTCTATAGCAACTAATAATAATAATAATGACAATTTATATGGTCCATAACCCAGCCATACCATGTATTTACAAGGTTTGCCTCACAAAACAACTAACAGCAGGCAGGATTAGCCATGGGCTGAAGGGTGCATTCTGTCACTTTACCACTGCTGCCCATTTGAATGGGTACTATGCTAGTTTAAGTTCTCGTTTACAGATCATGCAAACCTGAGGCTTAAACCGCTGAAATAATTCACAGTCTGTTTGTGAACTGGTATCATCCCACACAGAGGCGCCTTGACCAATGTAGCTCAACACAATATTTCCTATCTGTTACCTGTAACAAGTTGCGACCTGTCAGCTTGGTGTTGTGAATAAACGAAATTGATTGATTGAGCTAACTGGGCCAGGCATCATAAGTTGTCTATCAATGGTCTGTTCAAGTGAAATCAATGTAAATAATCCTAATCCGTAGAAGTATGGTGAAAATAGATAGGGTCAGTATCAGTTTATGTCTGAATTTGTGTTATAACGAATCACTGTATGACGAGTTGCCTCTCATGTAACTCCAGACTAACTGGTAAAGTCCAGGGGAGAAGTGGTAGAAGATAGGTCAATATCATCATAGTTAAGATGACTTGATGAGCAGTTGTGTTGAAGAGGAGCCAGTTGGTTAAGCACGTGCTTTCTAGTGCAAACCGTGCTAAAATCGAGCCATTGTTTTACTATAATGAATGATCACAACTGAGATAGTGGCATTATAGTAAAAACATGCGCAATGTTCTGCACTGGCTTCCTGCCTCGCAGCGCATCTCTTACAGGATAGCAGCCTTAGTTTGGCGGTGCCTTGCTGGCTGTGCTCCATCATACCTATCTGACCTCTGTCGTCCTGTCTCTGACCTAGCCCCCGTCGGGCTCGGCGATCCTCGGCCAAGGGAGAGCTCCTTGTCCCCCGGGCCCGTTTATGTCTCAAGCAGCGCCGAGCCTTTTCGGTTGTTGGACCCTCAACCTGGAATGGGCTCCCACTTGAGCTGCGCTTGATGCCTCACAGCAATTTGCCTGCTTACTGCCGCCTTCTCAAGTCTTCTCTGTTTAGCCGTGGCTGGGCTGGGAGCGCCTCTGAGTAGGTTCCTTGAAGGGGCGCTATATAAATGCTCGGAATGAATGAATGAATGAATGAATGAATTATGAATGTTGTTTCATACATAAATAAACTGTAATCGTAAACTTCAAATTTCTATAGCTCCACTCGGAAGCTAAGCACAGGGCACCAGCTTATTCACAAGCACTTCTTGTACATTTACAAAGTACAAAGCACATTTCAGCTTATCAGAATATTTAGACAGTAGTTAAGTGCTGTCTGTCATCGCACATTATATTGTTACAAATATGTTTGTCCAACTTTTTTTCAGTTTACCCATAATTATTTTTGAATTCCTGTTGCATTGAAAGTCTATAGTTTTTTAATTGTTGTTGTTATTAGAGAGACCTGGCAGCCATCAAAGAGAAAGTTGAATTTTTGTCATCAACTCCTAGAAATCTGACCCGATCGTTTCCTGATGCCGAAAATCAAGTACGGTTGAGTCGATCCGCAATGATGACGGCTTGGCTAAAACTTCTTGAGACGTCTGGTGAACACAATACCCGACTTAAGCAGTCGCTAGTGGCTCAGCTCTACTTGGATGACTATGAAGTTCATCGGTTGGTTCATTATATGTCTCTCTTTAATTATTTGTTTTTATTACCCAGTTTATGTTAGCACCTTTGATATACACGAGAAACTCATTATAATGTTGTCCTTGGAGGCCATATCATACATAACCATCTAATAACGAGTTCGTGTTATAACGAGTTTGATTTCTGTAGCTTAACTAATTTGAGAAGCGATGTCCCTATGTCAGATTCTGTGTTATAATGACTTTGGTATCATATCACTTAACACTTTAACGACAAGCTGCATTGGTTTCCCAGTCATATTTAGTACATGCTTGTCATTAAAGTGTTAAGTCAGATTTGTGCATTTGTTACTGTACAACTGTATTTGATACTGCTCTCCTTCAGAAGTACTCACATGACCATATGATAGAACATCAATGGCGCTGACAAATTGTGAGTGAAGGACTTGCTCAAGGTCCCTACACATTAACTATCTCAGGTAGGCTCGAACCTGTACTCTGTGCTGCAGGTCTAGTGGTCCAACTAATCAGCGACCATTCCCCACATTGGCCAAGTTTCAGCATTGTTTCACGTCAGCCAGGTTGTATCAGTGTATTGTGTTCGACTGTTAGACTATTGTTATATTTTACAGTAGGGCCAGATTTTGGCTATGGTTTGTTTGTATAAGACTGACTGTGACATTGATTGTCATAGCGCTTGGTGTAACGAGATGCAGGCCCGAGTGACAGCAGATGAGCTGGCGAAGGATGTTCCGAGTGCAGAGAATCTTGTGAAGCGACACAGAGAGAACAAAACGGAAATTGATGTGAAGGAGAAAGAGATCTCTCGCTTCATCAGTAAAGGGAAAGGTCTTGTCGATCAACAGAATATCATGTCTCATGAGGTCAGTTGAGTTGTTTACAAATGGAAAGTTCCTTTCAGTTAATGCACACTGTACAAACATCTCAGCGCTGCACCTACACAGCACCTGGATGACGAGATTATTCCAGCTTAAGGAGAACCATTCTTCTGAGAAATATGTTTTTCATATTTCTGGCTGCAACTAGTACTACTTTTTCAAATTTTCAGTAATTTACTGGCACTTACATTTTGTTTCTTAGACTGTAGTGGTATTTGTAAACTCCAAATTTCTAAGCGTTATTCTAAAGCTAGGCGCAAAGCACCAGCATATATATATGAGCGCTGCTTTGTATCAGAGGGGTTGTTCAGAGAGTGATGTCCGGGTCTGGTTGCCAGAGAGACCAGGAAGAGGAGGCAGAGCTGGAAGGCAGAGGATCGGATCGATTGTGGTAGGTATTCTTAGAGGCGAGACTTCAATTTGGAGTGGCAGTATTGATGGAGGAACTGAGAATATGTGGAATTCATAGGAAAGTTCATTCCAGAGTTGAGGTGCAGTGCGGGATATGGATAGATTATGCATTTGAGTTTCATATATTTGTGAAGCACCATTTACAGATTTACATTTACATTCTAGTCCTTCCAGTTGTAGATGCTGTGACATAATTAACATAAAGTGTAGATATCTTAAGATGTTTCAACATGGCCCCATTAGCAGGCAGTCCATTAACACATGGTCACAGTGGCTTTAGCCTTTGATGTCTGCATATTAACGGGTCTCCACTGTACAAAGTCAACCTCTGCTTTTTATCAGACACAACTAACTTTGGGTCGATTTGAGTATTCAATTTTGTGGCAAGAGCCGCATTATTTTTCTTGTAAATAATTGTTTTCCTTGATTTCTTGAAGATCCAGAGTAAAGTTAGTCATCTGAATCAACTTCTCGCATCTCTTCTCGATACATGGAAACGAAGAAAAATAATCTACGACCAGAATCTGGATCTAGAAGTAGGTTAACATTGGTTTTACAAAGTGACAACCATTGCATTATTATTTTTATGTGTCTCATTTACACATAATAAGAGATAAATACTCTTAAAATATATAAAGTAATTATAATTTTAATAGGTTCAGGGAAGAATTTATTTTTGAAATGTTTTATAGATGTGGCAAATTAATTCAGCATCACTATCATCATTGTCATCATTGTCATCATCAATCTAACATTCAAACATACTGACATTCAAATTTTATTTTAGTCTTGGAACTCAGTCCAGCTGAATTTCTGTCCTTAAGTTTGCGGATTATGTGGAAGAAAGGTGGTTTTGTGAGACTGGAGTTTGCCTTCAGTTGTTTGACTTATAAAACAGCAGTTTGTATAAGCTTGTTTTGTATGTTGCATTGTCTATAGAATCTGAAGCTGGAGATGGCTAACCTGGATGTCTGGATCGAAGACAAGAGACCATTTGTACAGAATGAAGACGTTGGAGATTCCATTGACTCAGTGGAGGAACTGCTTAAGAAACACAATGACTTTGAGAAGATGGTCCATGCACAGGAAAGCCGCTTCAATGCCATCTTGCGACTAACTCTGGTATTTACTACTAATAAATATTATCTGTTTTACTGCTACTACTACAGCCACTACTACTACTGATACTACTACTAATACTACTATCATTTCAACAGCTGGTAATGTGTTTATTGAAGGTTGTTGTGCATCAAATCAATCATTAACATATAATATGTACATATCTAATGCTATTCAGTATGAGTTAATTCTTGCTTGATTATGCTCTGACTTATTATAAATACTGGTACTAAGGCAACTTTTTTTATAAATACTAGTTTTAATTGTGATTTGCATAAAGCATTTCCTGCATGTGAGTTTCCTTTTTGCAAATGGCAGTGATTTAAACAGATATTTCTTATTCCATATTGAAGGAAGCATGCTGGAGATTATTTGAATGTAATAATTTCATAATTTTGCAGTTGGAGCAGGCGTTTTTGGATCAAAGGAAACGCGAGGAAGAGTTGAAACTTCTTGAACAGAGGAGGGGAGAGGAAGAAATCATGGAGAGGAAAAGGAAACGAGAACAAGAAAGGATTCTTGAAGTATTAAGCCTATATTTTTTGTGCCCTTTAAATTACTCGACCAATTTAATCATTGTCATTGTTTTAATTGTCAGTGTCATCATCATTGTCATTATCATCATCATATTACCAGCACCACCACCATTGTCAGTGAAGTTTCCAAACAGTTTATGCATGTTTGTTCTTTATTTAATTATAAGTTTGTTAAAGTTTGAATAAATTCTTAAAGAAGATGTGCTTATTATAGAATTTACAAACTATGTATTAGTAAATTAAATAAGTATAATTAAATAATTATATCAGTTCTGCTAGGGCAAAGAAAGAAGACTCGAGGAAGAAAGAATACTTATTTTGTGTAATTTATTTTTAATTAGGGAATAAAGAATAAAGAATTTCCCAGCATACTTTTGTGTGTAATTTATTTTTAATTAGGGAATAAAGACTCAAGAATTTCCCAGCATACTTATTTTGTGTAATTTATGTTTAATCAGGGAATAAAGACTAAAGAATTTCCCAGCATACTGATTTTGTGTAATTTATGTTTAATCAGGGAATAAAGACTAAAGAATTTCCCAGCATACTTATTTTGTGTCATTTATTTTTAAGGAAAGAAGACTCGAGGAAGAAAGAAGGAAAGCTGAAGAATTCAGAAACAGTGCAAATCTGAACAATAGCGAAGACGTTGACATGTAGGCCAGCAGTTTCTTATATAGATCTCGTTTTTATAGTTTTATGATCTTTCTGGCTCAAATACTACTTACAACAAATTTGTTGATTATGTTCCTCAATATTTAATTTATCATCATTTTGGACCTGATTTACTGTGACTTATAATTTAGTTCTCATGAGAAGTCCCTTAAACTAACCCTGAGAATGAAGTGTTGATGACTTCATTTCTTTAACCTTGGCTTAGTATTATTATTATTATTATTATTTTATTATTATTATTATTATTATTATTATTACACGTTTATTAAGTGCCACTGTCTAATGACTAAGCATCAATCGATGGTGCTGAGCAATCGTAAATGACGGACTTGCTCAAGGTTCATACACGATAACCATTTAAGAATAGGCTCAAACTCATAATCTCCACATTGCAAGGTAAGCACTCTAACCAGTCGGCTGCCATGTCCCCAGTTGGCTACCCTGGCATGTGAGGGTGAGTGGCCAGCCCTGTCTCTTGTCACCTGACCTTTCCACCAACGGTGTATGGTCAGTGCAATCTTTTTAAGCTGAGTGTGCTAGGGGCATACAAGGGAATGTGCTGGGGGCATATAAGGGGAGCAATTTCCCCCATATACCGTACTTTTTGTTGTGGTGAGGATTTGAGCTTGCATCACAGTTAGTCCAGCACACTAAGCACACTTAAACACAAGACTGTCGTGCAGTTTAGTTCTTGTAGCTTATTAAGAATACAAGGTTGCTTGAACAACTGTTTATATTACAGACCTGAGACAAAACTGACATCAGATGAATTGAACAGCGTGTTTTTGCGGACAGCAAGTTTCCGCCAGTCGAGGAATCGACCAAAGACTGGAGAAGCTGCAGCTACGGAAAAGAATCTGCCATGGGCGCTGCAATCCAAGGCACCTGCACATTCAGTGGAGACACAGAGCAAGTCTGATGTGAGCTTTGCACAAGGGAGCTCGTCGGTCTCCCATGAAAAAGCTGCAGCTGAGTACAATTCACCGAAGGAAACAGATAAAGCTCTCACCAAGAAATCCTACAAAGATACTCTCCCTCCGGCAGAGCTGGAAGGATTTCTAGAAAGAAAGCAGGAGTTAATGACCGGTGGAACTAAGGTTACCAACCGAAAATGGAAGCGCTTCTATGCTGTTCTCTGTGGTCAACTGCTCTGCTTCTTCAAAGATAGGAAAGGTAAGAGGTTAACAAGGGCATCTTGTTGTTTGATTGCTGGAGTCAAGTTAGTTTCTCAGCTGAATTATTCTACAGCGAGTAAGAGTATTATTGCTTCTTGCATGAACAAACTGTACAATTTGTATATGTTAAGTAAATGTCCTAAAGTTATATAGTGCATGTTAGAGCACCTCTAAGCAGTTTTTCATGTATAAATGTTGGGGTCAATCAAATTTGTGTATTCGAAATCAAGTTGACAATATCGCAGCTTGTTACAGCAGTAATATGAACAATAAGGAATGTGATGTACAAGAGAATTATATTCAGTAGATTTTGTTAATGGACTCGTGAAATAAAATTGCTATTGGGTACACTATATTAGTGCACAGTTAGGATTTTCATTATGAATAAATTATAGAAATATACACTGACTGCAGTTTTTAAATGATTTGTCTGGTTTCAAGATTTGTGTGCTGTAGAAGAAAATCAATTTCACAAAGAACTCCCTATTACCATAAATGTGTAAAATGCTTTAGTGAACTCTCTCAGAACAGTAAAATAAATTTGCAAAACTAGAGGAAGGACTACAGAAGCATCTGCTGTCATAGCTTAAAGTGAATCCAGTCTTGTTGTGATTTCACGAATTATTGTTCTTGTAGAGTATCTAGAGAGTGATGCTGCTAGTGCACCATTGCCCATCCACGGAGCAACCTGCAATGTCGCCTCAGACTACACAAAGAAGCGAAATGTTCTGCGATTGTGTTTATGCGACAGTGCTGAATATCTGTTCATGGCACAGTCTCAGAATGAAATGATGTCCTGGGTCACCAAGATTCAGTTTCATGCTGGTATGTTAAGGCCACCCAATTTCTTGCATAGCTCTTAGCTCAGTTTAGGAAGAAAACCATTTTGATTGCTCAATTGAATAACTGGTTGGCACTTACAGGCCTATATTATAACATCGACAGTCCCTTCAGGTCCAACTGTTTTACTGTTTTCAAACAATGTTTATTGGCTATTGGACAAAAGTTCACATCTTTGAAACATTTTCATTGTTTTAGCCATTGTATTTGTGCCGCTTCATGATAAAGACCCCTTTAAAGTTCTCAAAGGAGATTTATGAAAAATAAATCTGCAAATTAATCTTCTTTGAATTTTGTAGCTCAGGAACCATTTGGTATGTTTTTCTAAGTTTGGGTAGTAAACATAAAGAAGAACTGTAGCTTAGCTTGCTAACTGCTTATTACCACGAATAGCTAGGTTGTATTCCATTCTGAACAGAATATTTTTTCTTCTAACCTAAATATGTAATTCCTTACAGAATACTTCTTCATCTAACCTATATGTAAATCATGAGGTAATACTTCTATATCTGACCTGTATGTAATTCCCAAGAGAATACTTCACCCAACCTCTATGTAATTCTTGACATAATACATTTTCATCTAAATGTAGTTCCTGATAGAAACTTCAGACATGGGGAATTCATGGCTCCTGTGGATTCTGTGCTTTAAACAGGTGTTTAATTATTAACCAGTTACTACTGCAACTAATGCTGTCTTGATTGTCTTTGTGGGTACTCTGTATGACTAACACATTACTATGGGAATCAAGGTTTTACCAGCAACCTGTATAATATCTGTGTGCTTTCTTTGAGGTGCTATATAAATTTTAAGTTACACTGCGTTAGGCCAAGTCTGTAATGGTCTTATCTGCTATGAGAAACTGCATTTTTGAAGATTTACATTACGTTACACATGGCCATATTTTTGTCTAATAAATTTGGAATTCAGTAGATAGATAGATAAAATGTTCTTTATTGGAATGCCAATTGTAAACCGCATTTTAGCGTACAGTATAGATAAATTTTGTCTAATCTAATAATAAAATATATTTATTTTTAATACTGCTTCCATCTGTGTTAGATGGGTAACTGTTGTAGATTGTCAAACAAAGATTAGCATCTTCTAGGGTTACTCAAATGATGTGTTGACTTGTTTTAGCACTGAAACCGTCCTTACAGTTGATGCAGTATGATCTACACCTGGCTCGGCACCTGCCTGGCACTACAAAGCACCATGCACCAGAAAACAAAAGCATGTCCGACAGCTTCAGCAGCCCCGACAGTTCACCAGCAGTCACTGCACGCATTGACTCGTATGCGCCACATGAGCGTCAATCCTCCGATTCTTCAAACAGAAGCGGTTACACTCCACAGCAGAAATCACTCGACTCCAATCGGAATGTCAGTCTAGAAGCAGGTGATGCTAAGTCGAACGAAGCCTATCTTCAGAAAACATCAGATGACTGGCATTTACCTCAGAGTGAGCTCAGAGACAGCGAATTTACAGATAGTGCAGCAGGTACTTTAAAATGATTTGTTCTTCATACAGGTAGATAGATAGATAAAATGTTCTTTATTGGAATGCCAATTGTAAACCGCATTTTAGCGTACAGTATAGATAAATTCTCATCCAGAGCTGATGGTTGAGATGATGTATGAGTTTTTGTCATACCAGTTTCCATGGTAATCCAAGGCATCTTATACTATATACAAATACAATTAGTAGATACATTACTGTATACACTACGTATAATTTTGAAAGAGGTTTAAGGACAAGGTGAATGCTGCTTCTTATGTCGTTCGAACAGTTGGAATAAATAAATTGTGAAAATGGTCTCAAGAGGGCGACCACTCTCTCTGTTCCATCCCTAGGTATGCCACTGGCAGTAGAAAACCTTGGATAACTCGAATTGTTGATTTATTTTCAATATCTGGCTCCACTCATCCAACATATTTTTTGTGTCAGTGGGCCTAGGTTTGCACTGATGGGGGTTGAGACATTAAGTTACTGTGACATTTTTGAACTGTAAAAATGATGACCTCACTAGCTGCTAACATCAGGGTGACCTTTGTATTCATTGGAAAATGCCTGTAATGTAGAACAGAATGCAATACATAGCATTACTGCATTAGATATTTGCCACCTGTTGTGATAAAACACCAGAGAAATCTGGACTACTTTAGCAAAAGAGTAACACATATTAGTAATTAAGATTGGAGATGTAATCAGATTAAATATAGCCAAGAGGCTAACCCCTTGGGCAGTGGCATTCATCTCTTTGACCTGGGTTATAAATAGATCGTTTTGTCAAACTGTGAAACCACTGTGGTCAGTGTCCACGTTCGCAAAACCATTTGTCAAGGTCCCCATGTGTTCAAGAATCCCAGTTTGCACACTGATTGTGGCAGTGTTCGGACTCGTAGGTTTGCGTGGCTTAGTTGATCAGACGATTAAATGTAAAATTAAATGATTTGCACTCTATTTCTCTATGTATTTTTGTTGCTACCACAAAATTTGTAAAGGCGATTTTCGTAATTCATTCAGTAATATTTCATATGTTTGTAATTCAACACCTCATACAACAAATTACTGAATAAGTTTAATGTAATTACTTAGTTTAACCATTTACATACTGTATTTCACTTCTTTTATAAGCCATAAGTTTGTGCATGCAATCCTCTTCAGAATTTTATGTATTCCAATTACTATGTCAGTGTTAGTCTTTATGCTGAAATGTTGTTCCTCTTTTGTAGAAACTTTGGCAGAGCCATCAACATCAAGAACTCAGGTAACAGTTCTTTGCATAAGTAATCTTCTATGGTTTAGTTGCAGATTTTATCCACATTATCAATTTAAAACACCCGTTGTTTAACTAGAATCTAATCAAACTTGGAACCCATTTAAAGGAAAGTGTTACCAATGCCTTACTGGTGTCTCGGGCAAATATAATTTTGGGTTAACCTTCTGGAAAATCTGTTTAACGATTGTGTGAGGTTTCAGTCTAACTCTGCAATTTTTATCTTTGCTTTTTAAGGCCTATTTCTACCATAATAAACCCCCAGTAAATTACTTCTGAATAGCTGTTTTGTTACTTATACTTGGTTTATTAATGTATAATCATCTTTGTGTTGCCTTCAGAGGATTGCTCATTGGCATGCTAGTCTCCTCTGCACCCAGGGACAAGCTTAATATCTGCACCCCCTATTTCTATATTCTAAGCTAAACTGAAGAGCACAATTTCAAAACTCACTCAGCCTAACGCTTATCAATTGGACTGAGTGAGTGTGGGGATCGTGCTCCTCAATTTAGAAAACTAAAAACGTCCAATTTACTGCTTTACTCCCTCAATTTATGCCCTTCGTAACGCTCCACCCTGGGACAATAATTATAGTAACAATTGCTGTAGCATGAAAATCATCACAGGAGTTGTTTTATTTCACACAGGCAGCACACAATCACAATGGACGTTATTCTTCGACTCTTCCAAGACAATCTCCATTCGTTTCTCCTGAAGCTGCACCCATAAATTTACATTCCTTCATCGATGTGCAATCGTTTGGGGGTCAGACAAATACGTCTCGCCCATTGTCAGCTGATGCAACCAGTTCATTGTCACAGAATCCAGAATTTGGATACCGAGGAGTGGCATCCGCATCCACTCTAGACAGGGATGCAAAGCTGGTAAAGAATGGTGACAAGGAAATTAAAAAGAAAAGTTTCTTTGGTGGTAACCTTTTCAGTAAAACAAAAAAAGAGAAAGACAAAAAGAAGTGATGCTAGACATGCAACAATAGACTACCAGACTTCAGCTGCACTGGTGCTAAAATGCAGCTCTTTACATATCACAGCGGTTCAGCAACAGATAAAACTTACAGATCTACTTTTATGAAAAACTGCAGTTTATTAGTGGCTGTTGCCATTCAATTTAATAGCTTAGATTTGATTTAGTTAATTGTTTTTTTTACAGTTGTTCAGGTCTTGTTTGCAACTGCAAACAGTTGAGACACAGCTTTCTTGAATAGTTTGCTTCTTGACGTGAATATGACATGTTTGCAAATATAAAATTTGACAACTGATACAGGTTTGTATATCGGTAGTGAACAAGACAAAAACTGTAATAATTTTGTGGTTAATTATTTTAGAAAAATGACTTTTGTGGTGCATCAGTTTGTAAATTTTATCAGTGGTTTTTACGATGTTACTGATGACAATTGTTAGTTGGACTGCTGCTGTTCAACTGAAATTCCTCCACGTTAACCATGTTTAGCAGTTTTATTGAAAGATGTTTAAAAATGTGATTAACAAATCTTACTTTGGCATTCAGCCCAAAATCTGAAGAAATCCAAAGCCAAAATGTTGCTATGGCTGCCATTTTATTCACTGTTTTACTTGGTGGATTTTATTGAACAGCTGTGGTAAATTTACTTGAACTACTGCTGATCTTTGCTCAAATTGTCAAGTGCAATATTAGACAGTCTTTTGAATGCTTTTAGCATTGTAAACATTCAAATGTCAATAAAAGCCTCTTGCTTTATGCAAATTCAAATCTTCAAAAATTACTCAAGCTATATTTCTTCTCTTGTGGAATCTTAAAATTCAGAGTAAATCTTTGTAGCTTTGAAATCCAATATTATGAGGAAAGAAAGTCAGTTATTGGTTATACCGGGTAATCTGAAAAAGTAGTTTCAAGAGCATCACTGTTCGATATCTAAATTCAGGTTTCCTGAGAACCTTTTTACTCGGAACTTAAGGAACACCACACTATAACAATCACCAATATAAACTGATTAGTAATTAAATCATATTTACAACTGTAAACAGAAATGCAATAATCAAAGCGTCCACACAGTTTGTCACTTTAAAGGCCCACAAATCGAACTTAACGAGATTGAACGTGCAAAAGTTTTGCAACCAGATTTAAACAAGCTCTGACTTCAAAAGTGTAACAAAATCCGTCAGTCATCATACCATTCCATTTCAAACTTGTGGCAGTGGCAGACCAGTCAGACAAGACTCAAATCACAAGACTTGTATTTAGGCTGTTACGATAGTTCATATTTACAAATATTACAGTTCATAATCATCATATTATTTACAGCAATTACAAAACAAAAGAGAAAATGAAATCCCATGTAATTGATAACAAAACGGACTTAACACATGCTACAGAGGAACTCAATTCATTAACACATTTGACACTGGAATTTAACAGTTGTCAAAATTTACAGGACCAGTTGGATTTTACTCATATACACAACCTGTACATTTCAGGTTAATTCGATATCTTTCTGCCAAAAGAAGAGTCAAACTACTTCAGTACCCATGCCTTTGCATGGCTCCTAATTAAAAGAAGCTAATAATAGCTAATATAGAAATATCCATAAACAGGTATACATTAACTGGTCATTTACTCTAAAAAGTTCTGGGACTTGTGAAAGGTGCTACATAGCCATTTAGTAACTTCACATTACATATTAGTATTGCTGTTATCAAAATTAATCCAGTTTTGCATGCTTTTAATAAACATCATTTTCTAAAATTTCTGCACTGATCTGGAGTGAACCAGGTAGTCATACTTCATCCAAACTTCTACACCCAAGTACAGCTACGTGGCGTATGCATGCGCAGCATCTCGTCGCGATTCCTCCAATCATCAGAGCAGCATACACATGGTCCACTGTTACAATCCAGCAGTCCTATGAAAAGTATTTTTTCCAGGTACCATGTGCTAACCAGCGCCTGTAGTAGCAATGGCACTTCGGACAAGTTCGTGCAGCTGTCTGTACACTTCCACTTCTGTCTCCGAAACTCGAAGCGATGCCATCTAAATATTAAAATTCAAAGGATGCGGAATACAATACAAACAATGCAGTTCATACTCGTCAGATTATTTACAACAGTTACAAACAAAAGGAGAATTATTCAATCTCACACACGTAACATAAATTGCATGTAATTATCCTATCAGAATACAAAAAGGACTTTACACATGCTACAGAAGAAAGTGTTCAGTTCCTAATTTGAGTCAACGTAACAGTGTCTCTGTAATCCAACTAATCTTATTACAAGGTTGTGTGACAATGAAATCATTATCTAAAGAAGATCTAAGTTCCGAATCCACATCCCAGATCATGCAATATATTACAATTCCAGAGTGACCAGCACGACAGTTCAAAGCTCAATACTATTCCTTCTGCTGCTAGTGATATGCTAATCAGATAACACAATGTAACAAATCATGTCATATTAGAACTCCAGGGTGGTATTCTTCTTGCGGTTCTCTGCCTCTTTAGAAAAAGAATTTTTCAACCAAACAACAAAACTCTTGAAGATGATCATCCCCTTAAGCTTTAGTTTCACAGCCTTGGCATAAGTGTGCACATGGCCAGCAGTGTCTGTCTGATCTTCACACTCACATTGTACAGTCAAAGCGCTCCTATTAATTCGCTAGTGGAACACAGTTCTTTAAATATCTTGGTCGTGGTGAAGATTTAAGGTTCAACCTCTGAGTTCACAGGTCAGCAAGCTAACAATCAGCACCATCGATTAGATAGTGGCATCTGATTCATGCATAGTAATGATAATAATAATAATTAGTGTATCACCCTTATATAATAAGACATTTAATAACTGAATGATATGCTACCTCTCATAGCTTACGTTATTTGAAGTTATTCTTACCTGATGACCAAATTCTTTAACATCTAAATAAAGCTGTTGTCTGATTTTGTCATCATCGCTCATTCCTTGCATCCCTCCAGCCACGCTGGTTCCTCGTCCAGCCTTCAGACGCTTCAGGCTTTCCTCCATCTTCTTCACAGCTGTCAGAACATCTGTTGTTGCACTCAGAAACCTTGTAAAGGACACATGTAATGTAATTATGACAATTTATATAGCACTGTAAACAGTGAGCCACTGCTAGGGTGCTTTACAACGTCAACTGTCAGTGCAAGTGCAAAGTAAGTGCTAAAAGTTTGGGCTTAGAGAGATACAGTTTCAATTCATAACTACATAGCCACGAATTAGAAACCTTAAACGCAGTGCAAAATTTTATCAAAAGACTAAAAACTGGAAGGTAATGTCATTAATAATTATTGTCACTAGTGTTCTATAAATACTTTCCAGATAAAATGAAAATCTAGCTGTCTGGTCTAAAGGTGAAAGCATATTTAATTTACTCAATATGCTTTCACCTTTAGACCACTTAGCTAACAAAGTGCTTCACCGATAGACTTATTGTACAAAATATATAACCTACAATATTAAGAGTTTTTGAAATTACCACACTTTACCATAACATCAAGAGATTCAGCACACTGAGTCTCACAGCTTTCTTATAATAACAATAATATCCGTTTATTACTTTAAACTCACAAGTACACAGTATCATAACATGATATAGTAGTAACAGATGATCACAACTTTAACAGGAGTAGATTTCACTGTATGGCAGCCTGCAAGGCGCCCATCTGTCCTACTGCTCAGTTTACAGTTGCCACTAAGGAGTGGAAGGTTAAGTCGACCTTATGGGGCTAGCAGCTATCGAACCTGCGTCCTTCTGATCTTCGTGCAGGCGTGTTACTATTCAACCATCTCCCCGCCCATGCAGACATGCAGATTGTCACAAAATTTATCATATCTAATCTAATCTAAAGACTTCTATTGTGCCTTTATAATAATGCACAAGGCATCAATATCATAGTTGAGAAACATAACCTGCTGGGGAAACATGGTCGAAATCCAGTTGGTCGTAAAACCAGAGAATCAGGTTACAATCAGTTATCGAGTTGAAAGAGGCAAGTTCTAAGTAAGTAAGTCTATTCTTTATTAAACTGGTTGCAGAAGAGTCACACTCCTGTGTACAAACATCATAGGAAAAATACAAAATCAATAAGAGTACAGTACAGCATTCTTCCTAAAAATGTTTTCCTCATATTATTGTCAGTAAGAGTCAAGACCCTGTCATGAGACAATGGGCAAAGGTAGTTGACTAGACCTGACAGACAATGAACAACCAAACAAACACATTGTCAGTTCTTTGTTTTCTATCAGACCTATAGAAAATGTTTAGTGATGAAACTGAGCAGCTTACTGTTCACCCAGAGACTTCAAGACGACAATAGCCCACTGCTTCCGATTCACTTCAGAAATGGCGCCCTTGTACTCAGTGAGAAAATCAACCAAAGGCCGAACGAGGCTTGTTGCATACAGCGATGGCTTCGAAGGAACCTACAAGAACGAAGAAAAACTGCATCAACAATCACGTAAAACAGAATTATAATGTGGTAATTTACCACTAACCAAAATATGAAAATATGTAACAAAAAGGTTCCAACAGATGTACGTCACAATTGTTAAGAGCAATTGAAATTTAATTCAGCAATGAGATAATGTGACAATGCAAAGTCTTGTGCAACTGATAGTTAATTGCACTGTAATGTAACTCAACACACCGATCATCTCTCTCTAATAATTGTACTGTAATCGTAACTGTACATTTATATAGCACTTCTACAGGAAAACTCTTGAGGCGCTCCTGACTTGACAACGCAATCGAACAGAGGCAGAGAAATGACAAGAAGCTCATGCCACAGGACATAAGACCTGAGTAAGTGAAGTAAGTTTCAGAATGAAGAGTCAACTCTCTACACCAAACACAACACGCATATCAAACGGTTTTATAGTTTTAAGCCACTTTACAAGCACCAAACACAAACAATTGCAAACAGCTACCCTTATTACAGTCAAAATAATTGTTACCCACTTAACATCAGATTCTGAAGGCTAAGCAAAGGTGTGGAAGTACCAGTCACCACTTGACTGGGATGCAGTGGAGTGCAATAAAAGAACACCATTAAATAGTAAAACCATGACATAGTAACCTCTCGATTAGTTCTTCGATAAAGTCGTGGAATGTCGTTGACGGACTTGAGATGTGTAATGCACTGTGCTGTGATTTCTGTTGTAAGGTAAGTTTCAAAATGCGACATATGAAGGAGAATGGATTCCTCGGCATCTTTCAGGCCATCTGCAATTTAAGCATTCAACCTTTCTTTACTTTTCCTATTATTTTATTTTTACTTATTTTTCACTACAAGTAAGGCTAATTGGAGGCATGGGTTAAGTATTTTACGGTATAAAACTACTGTTTGTAAATTTTTATTACCGGAGTACTTGAGAACTTTTATAAAAAAAGTGGCAATTGAGTTATTAACATTATTCTGCAAATATGCTATTTACCGAAGTCAAAGACATAAATAGCAAATATAGATAAGTCATTCTAGTAATATGATCTCATAATAATGCAAACTTGTTATAACATGAAACTTGATATGACACTCAAACTTGATATGACACTCATTGCTTAGACTGAGTCAAGCGTTCAAACTGGTTTCACAAATTACAAATTGCTTCAATGAAGCGATCAAAATTTAATTGAATGTACTTTTGGAACAGCAGGATCGTAAATGAATCACAGCACATGTAATCCATCAACTGGAACCAATTCCTCACAAGCAAAACATTTTCTCATGACATATTTAGGAACTTAAAGGCAGCACACAGCAGAAATTTCTCAGTCATGGTGGCAGCATGCTAAAGAAATATAAACAGCCATCAACAAATTGTGAATGACCTTCAGTTTGTAATAAGACATGAATTCACACCTTTCAAGAGAGATAAATTCTCGTTTCCAATCTCCTTCATTAATGGTGCCATAATCGAGTCGAAAAAATCAGGCATCTACAGTAAAAAACACATACTGTGAAAAATAAGAACCAAAGAAAGCACTGCTAATGTTTCACGAGTAAAAAAATGCAGAATTAAAAGAATATCTGAGATATAGAGTTTCTGGGTTTCGTGGATGGCCAAATTAGAAACCAAAATGGTTACCTCTAAAGAGTAAGACCACACGTTTCAGTTTTGTAAAACCAGTATTAGCATGCCAAAACTGTCGGAAGAGGCATGTGATATATTAGCAAAATGCCTTTTATCACAAAATTCGCAACTGGTGCCAGTTTGAACCTTCCTAAGTATCACATATTTTCAGCCACTGTTCTTTCTACAGCCACACAATTTGGGAATTTTTCTAAATGTTAATCTCTAGCTAAAACTCATTTCATTTCGTATATAAGCAATGCAGGAAGCAGTGTCGACTATTCATTGACTAAATTTGTTATCAGCTCATGTGTAAAGAACACACCTGAGTTCCATTATATCTAGTGGCTTAATTTATAGTAAGAGCACACATAATAATGCATAAAGCACCTATTGTAAGGGCAGAGAGTTTATCTCATGAATGTATTTATGGTGCTCAAACATTATAACGTAATAACTGCACGTCAGGCACACAAATACAGATCTCTGCACAAGCTACACTCCAGAAAAGTAATGCAGGTACCACACCATCCACAGGTGGAACACAGATCACACACAAAATACAAAAATGGAATACAGATCACAAACAATCCAAAAATGAAATACAGATCACAAACAATCCAAAAATGAAATACAGATCACACACAATCCAACAATGGAATACAGATCACACACAATTAAAAAATAAAATACAGATCACACACAATCCAAAAATAAAATACAGATCACACACAATCCAACAATGGAATACAGATCACACACAATTAAAAAATAAAATACAGATCACACACAATCCAAAAATAAAATACAGATCACACATACAATCCAAACATGGAAAAAAGATCACACACAATCGCAAAATGGAATTAAGGTCACACACACACAATCCGCTGATATGGACACACATCATCTGCTGACCTCAGTTGTCACTTTCTGTGCATCGGACACAAGCAGAACAATGTTGCTAATGGTGATCGCTGATGAACCAGATGGGTTTGTTGACATCACAGATGGCGCTGTTGTCGGCAGATTAGAATCGCCATTGGCCGTCTTTACCAGCTGTTGCAGATTAGCTGACGAATCCCTCTGTGGCAGGGGTCTGTTGGCCAGCTGAAAGTTTACCATCCTCAGACATTCATTTTGTGCACTTTAAGGAAGCTTTACAAGCTCAGTGGCTTGAAAACAAATGGACAACTTTACACAATACATTGACTGACTGATTCTATTGTCTGATTTGATTCAGATTCAAACACTCAATGCAAAGATAATGGCCACATCTCAGATTTCAAGCAAGACTTCTATACTAGATTATGACTTTTGAATACAATTTCACTTATATGTAACCATCGACTTACTGGAGACCAGACGCCATTGAATATTTTCGTCTTGACAGGCCTTTGCAGTTACCTTGTATGTATGTATATATATGGCCATTTATATAGCGCCTTACAAGAAACTCATGAAGGCGCAAACCAAAACCGCAAGACCTTGAAAATTAGCAGCTGGAGGTGCTTTGATCTACAATCAGCAGGTGACGAATACCTGTTCTACATGGACCCAGCAGCTCAAAGGATATATACGGACATGTGTCATCTTCACCAAATTATACAGCACATTTATCCTCAGCAGTCTATACATATATATTTACACAGACAGCAGTGTTATCGTCGCACATACTACTGTCATCTCTCCACACCAGTGGTTCTTAACCTTTTCAAGGGAGCCGAACCCCAAGAGAAATCCATGACCACTCACCGAACCCTCAAGTTTGAACAATAATTTTTTAACTAATGGGAACAAAAGGAAATAAAAAATTGTACCAAAATGTGATACGATATTAATACATTCAATACATGAACTACCAACAGTTAACTATTTTATTAAATAAAAGTCGGAAAATAAAAATAAAATAGCAAATGATTTTTCACTCACACTCACTGACCCTGAATTATTTATATATTTCAGAGGACCTCTGCCGAACCCCTGGCACTGGCTCACCGAACCCCAGGGGTTCGGTCGAACACTGGTTAAGAAACACTGCTCCACACCATCAACACAACTTGGTCCCAAGACTCTGGCCATGTTTTCTGTCAACTGGATTGGAATCTGCTGGTTGGGGGTCATGCGTGTGTGAGTGAGCCTGCTGCTGGTGACTCTCCTAATTTTCTCTTTAATGTTTTGCCTACTGAGGAAATTTAAGTTCTTAAGGACACGTTACTTTATTAAGGCTATTGCAGAGAGAGCATCTCTGATTACTGGAGATGTGCAATATAAACTCCCTTAACAAAATAAAAAAACTCCCTATCATGTTCAAGTCAACAGCTGTCAATCAGTGAAGCTATTAGAATAATGAACTTCTTTGGTCTTTAGAAGTTGCAGCATATACCGGTATGCTGCTTTAACGTATCATGGCTTTGTGTGTAAGGTGACTGTTTAGCTAACTTTGAATTACACCAAGTTCATATAACGACTCACGTGCAGCTTGGATGATTGATTTATCATCCAATGATGGAAAGATACTTGTTCTCAAATGAACTAAGTATCAGGGAGCTTCTTTGTCAAAGGTTTGACAACTCGAAACATTAGACAGATATCCTTATAAAATACAAACTACGATCAGACGGGTATGTTCCGACAAAAGACATACTGATCGGACACTTATTCTCTGACAAAACAAGGACCTCGTTTATGTAGATGACATTCAACTGACCTCTTCGTGAACCTCAGCTGTCCAGACTGCGTAGCGGGAGAGCAGCTGCAACGTAAGCTTCCAGAAACGATGACAGAGTGGTACTAGGTAAATGCTCTTGGACCAACACCGATGAAGACAATCCCACAGTACAGCAGAACACTGAAGATGGAATAGTGTCTTATCTAAAGAACAGAATAATAGCATCAGTTTAATCTGATACAACAATGACTATTGGAATTCATTCCTTGCAGGGTTACTGAAGTTTAGAATCTGTCAGCTTCAGTGCATCTTTCACTGTACTGCCCAACTACTAGACAAAATCTGCTAGTTTTCATATATATATCAGATTATATGCCCAGGGGACATGCTCCAGTGGCACCCCATTGAGAAGAGAATAAGGTTTAAGATCCTCCTGAGTTGGGCCTCATTGTTCAGCATCACTCTGACATATGTCAATGAGTACGGAGTCTGTGATTGTCAGGCTCAGCTGTTCTTGGAGAGGAACCAGATGCCGCGTTTCCGCACATCGATTCATGCCTTTTCATGACCTTCTTGGAACAGTCTTCCAGACATACTGTAGCAGACGACTTTGTTGAGGAAACATTTTCAAACTATCTTATAACGCACTGGTTTAGATCTGCTAGACAGTCATGCATGAAATGCCTTTTGGAGAAATACTTAAAATATGCTGTATATATATATATATATATATATGCAGCAAGACACTTAACATAGTTCCAATTAATTACCTCACAGAGGTGCTGCATGATCTAAACAAGTGCATTTTAAGAAAGTTTGAAAAGCTTCCTGTACGGAACCGAGTGCAACAATATTTAATGCAATAGAAGACCGTTCCAGCAGGATAACCTCAATGCATTGGAAGACACAATGGGTTCGACTTGAAGAGCGGCACCTATACATCTCCATGGCGAGCAGAGCACAACAATGTCGACCCAGTTGACTCGAGACTGGAACACAGAACTCCCTAATGTAGTGTAATTGTAATTGTAATCTAACAATTATATAGCACCGCTCAAAATCAGCAGCGCTCTCTCGACCCACGTCAGTGCCGGCGTCAGCAAGCAAGAAAGTCTTAAGGCGTCTCAGGAACTGAGAAGGTGAAAGGGCTGGTAACTCCAGACGAAGAGACTGGGGAAGAGAGTTCCAATCTGATGGGCCAACATGGGCAAAGTACCTAGAGTAGGCCATAGCAGTACTAACAATTGAAGCACGTAGGTGTCAGCAAGACGCGTGTATTGTGTCATAAATGTCCATTACACTGTTAATGTATAGATTGATCACAGACACACTTAAAATAGATTGTAATAATAGATTGCAAAAGAGAGGTCTAACCTAAGAACAGTTTGAACTGAAAGTTTTCAGTTTGAATTGCTCTCATGAAATTGATCATACAAAACTGATCCTTTACTTACCAGTTGATAGTGCAAAAGGAGAGAGCAGAGCATTTTCTAACGAACCAGCAATTTCTTGAAACCTACCAAAACAACAGAAATCTTGAGAGGTCACAAAAAATTTCCCAGTACTAAAACAAACCAGTTTTTCACAGGAAAAATCATCAGCAAGAAATCTTCGCTACAATATTCCAACATACTTCTCAAATATTATAAATATTGTCTCAGGCTACACAAAGGATAACTATTGTTTATAACTGTTTATGCTAGACTAAGGTAACTTATTCTTCTTTCACTATGTCTCACTCAGCTTTTTTCTTGCTTTCCTCTCTCTATCTTTCTCTCACTCTCCCTGTAACGCTTGCTCTCTCCAAGTCTTGCTCTCTCTTCAATCTCTCGGAGGTCAAACTCTTAAGACAAGCATAGTCACATGTAAGAAACAAATCCATGTGTTTATGTCCAGACCTCAGCACAGTTAAGCCCACAGCCATGTTTCTTGTTCTTTTTAACTATTCATTTAACAGTTTCTGAGAGCATTACTATACCTGATCTGAAAATAAACTGGGAGACTCCATTTGGACATAAACGTGTTGTAACTCGGATGAGTTCGGAGCCGTTTAACACTTGCCTGCGAACCACACTGCCGTTCAAAGCTCTCCACAAAGTTAATGCTTATTGTGTACTTCTGTAAAGTAAATAAAATCACAATCCTCATTACAGAGCAGCTAAAAAGATGCACAGTTTTTGTAAGGTGACACATTATCAAGTCATTAGCAAGTCACCATTTATGGTGTATAGATAAAATCACAGGCAACCATTCTATTTATGCTAAGGCAACTATTCTAATTATGCCACGGAGATGTTCTTATCCTTCTAAATTGATCTAATTCACAAATTGATATGATCCTCTATAATTACCAGATTTCAACAACTCCATGGTATTGTGTAATCCAGTATGGATTTGTCAACAGTAATAACAGTCACAAATTCATTTATAAAGTGCCATTTAAAGAGAAAATCACCAGAGGTGCTCCCAGCATGGCAATACAAAACCACGATCAAACACAATGGTTTTGAAGAAAAGAGAAAAAGAAGTCAAGATGGTCATGTTGCAGGCTGCAAGGCAGCTTATTCCACAAAGATGGGCCAACACCAACGCTTCTATGTAGGGCTGTCAAAATATTAGAAAAACGCGGCCCGGGCCCCCGACCTCAGTTTCAGCGGGGGCCCGTCGGCCCGTCACTTACAGAAAGCAAGAAATACTTGCGTTACCTTACAGTGTACACAGCACATAAAATGGCGGCTGATAGCTTGCTAGTCGCTAAAAGTTATAATTCGCTAAATTACATGTAACTGCTAGTCCGCTAGATAATTAATAACTGATGCCCACATTTTATTCCCAAAGTTTAAAAGTTACCTGCAGTCTGCACTGACGTGATTAGACAGTTAAATGCACAAAACAATGGAATGATTCTAATAAACTACTAAATCTTTATTTCAAACGAAAGCAACAGCAATGGCGGTTTGGCGGTAAACAACGAGATCTCGCGTTAAGATCTAGACATTCCAAGTAAGTCAGTAAGTAACCAATCTTAATGGTAGTATTATTAACAAATTGCGCTAGGGCTTAAATTAAAAGTTAGTCACTCGTCGGCTTGCGGGTCAGCTACGGGCGGTAGGGCTGACGAGTGACGATAGGAAGCATGTTTCCCAATTTCTGTTCATAAGCCGAATGCAATAACAGCCAGTGTGTCACCAGACTCATCACCAATTCCCGATATAGCGATCTTTCTTCTTTGATTGACAGGCCTAATGGTCGCCGGCGGTCTGTCGCCGATACAGGGTAGCCTATACTGCGAAGGCGATCCGATATAGCGATCTTTTTTCTTTGATTGACAGGCCTAATGGTCACTGGCGGTCTGTCGCCGATACAGGGTAGCCTATACTGCGAAGGCGGCAGATTTGAAGAGGGGCACAAGGCTCTAGCAGCACATCATCCACAGGTCTGGTAATAGCAGTAATACCTCAACGCGCTGCAACGCATGGCTGGTCTTAGTATAGCCAGCCGACAAGTAAACAGGTACGGGTGCCAAGTTGCCAACTACCCCCGCGCCGATGACTAATACACCACTGTAGCTGGCCAACACATCTTCAAATCCACAGCGTTTTAGGCGACAGAAAGTCTGTATTTAAGCTTTTAAAATTTACTTAAAATAATATGCTGATTCGGACGGGTTTTCGGGCCTTGATTTAAGGGCCCGGGCCGGGCCCTTCGAACGGGCCCCCGGGGGCCCGGGGGCCCGTTGACAGCCCTACTTCTATGCTGGACCATAGAAGTTTATTTATGCTGGCAGGACAACCAGGTCACCTGATACAACAGAATGAAGAAATGGAGATTTGCAGATATGCAGTCATGAACCATTTCTTGCTGCGTTATTACAAAAGCTTTGATACTACAGAAGTCCCCTAAAGAGCGAGACAACGAATGAACATCTGATATTCTAACTTGTAGTATACTGTAATGTAAAGCGATGTATGTTTAATTTTGGCAGCTTATCTAATTATATCAAACAATAATAATAAATAATATATAATCAATGCTTTCTGTTCATCACCAACCTCATGAAAGATGTTGGGGTTTCCAGGTGCAAAAATTGAGTTCATTCGAGCCTCGAGGTTTCCAACTACTTCTGGCCAAACCGAATTGACAACAAAGTCATATCCACTTATGATATCTTTAGACCTGTAGGCAGGTTTTAAAAAAATTATTCATTTCGATCTCAAGACAGATTTAAGATATCATCATTTAAAATAAGCAGAATTGTTCTCTTACTACACTGATAACACAAGAAGAAAATAAAAACTATGTAATATATCAAGTACTGACGACCAATATTATCAGTAGCATCCACAGAAATCCAGTTGGAAAGAGAATGAGGACAAAGCTTTCTTCAATGCCACTGATGAAGTCTAGCAGTGAGAGACGTGTGCAACAAAAGAGCAACTCACCGGACAGATATTCTCACACGGACTATTTTCAAGAATAATAATAATAATTCTTCCTTTATTGAAACAATCCGGTTGACACATCGCAACCGGTACAGTTTACAGTTATGCAATTGAAACAATTCACAAGAATGAAAATGACAGAAGACATAAATCTTAACTACAAACAGAACAGACAGCCTGCAAACACAAAGCACGTCCGCCTACGGGCTCGAACTCGGTACCTCTCGCTCTCTACGCCAGATGTTATCCAATGCGCTATCGAAGAGTGGCTTTGACTGGTGCTTTGTACATTGCACAACAGTCTAGTAGAAGTCATTACATTTCAGCGCTTGATATATTCATTATTTTTATAATGCAGGTGATTTTTGATGTAGTTTAACGCCAGGGATAGACGTTGGTATATTTCGACTTTTATGGTATGTTAGGTATCCCTACACCACAAAAGTGACTACTTTATAAACCAAAATGCGGTTAGCAATTGATATAATAAAGGATACACTTACTTACTTACTTATTAACAAAGAAATTTTCCAAAATGCGGTTAGCAATTGATATAATAAAGGATACACTTACTTACTTACTTATTTATTTATTAACACCGAAACTTAGTTTCAAAACAACCAGAAACATCAACTGCAGTTAGAACAATTGGTAAAACAGACCCCTGAGCAAAGCCCGTTGTTGTCAGCTCACAAAGTTTAGCACAGTGCCTTGGAAAGAAATCCAGAATGGCATTGTACAGACCCTCGAGACCCTGTGAATGACTGCGAAGATATTGTTCGTTGACGATCTATGAAACCAACAAACCAGATAAGTTGTTAAGTTTCCAAGTCAAAAAGTAATGAGTGAAAAACCAAAGCAGTTAAATGCCAACATTCTGACGACTACAAATGCATGAAAACACCAATAATTAAAATCGACGTTAATTAGAAGTGATGAGATCTAGATGTATGTGAACTTTCATCATACACACCAATTCCAGTTACTAAAGCAATTAAGAGGCTCTTAAAGGTGCCACATATATTATGCATACACACATCACACACACGATAGTGTTCGTTCGGTTTGGGTGTGATTGGCCAATGAATACAGATTAACGCTTTAATGACAAGCTGCATTGGTTTCCCAGTCACTTTTAGTACAATGTCGTCGATGAAGTGTCAAATATATTATATATTCCCTAACCCAGACAACAGGAAGAAGCCCTTTTGAGGAAGGTTGAAATGTCCTTCTGAGGAAAATGCCCTTTTGCTGCTCGCTCGTTAGCTACGGGCCCAAAACTCTCTGGATTTTTATAATTTTACCCCAGCATTCTGCTTCCTAAACAACCTTTTGTACTCATTTTATTTGCCAGAAAAGTAACTGCATTCAATGTGAAATACAATTGGAGTGGAAAACTCCAGATCAAACTTCTTTGTCAGAAGGGACAAACTGCCAAACTAACAAGCAGATGCTCTGCAGAAGTTAAAATATTCTCACCTCTTCCATGTATCCTTTCACGACAAAAGTTCTAAAAAGAGTTTCAGCGTCTCTCATTTTGTCAATAGTTGCATAAGTCCTTAGACAATCTCGAAGGATATCCGAGTTTCCGTTGTTCAGACCCTCTTTAAACGATCCTTCCAGGCTGAACTGTAGCATCATCGTTATGTTTGCAATTCGCTGAATGAAAAAACACAAGGGGCCGTAAGGTTAAACACAAAAATCCAATGCTACTGATCATTTTTAAAGATACTCAAAAGATAATGATATCTTAAAAATACTAAAAAAGTTATAATAAGCTGATAGATCCAAAATGAAGTTCCACTAAATGTAATCAACCGCTGAAAAAAGTAATTAATTCAAAGGTTATTGTTAAAGAGTAACATTAAACATATTGGAAGTACACTAAAAAAGCAGAATGAGGCTGTCATTCATCCAAGCCCAAGCCCAGAAAATGAACATGGGAAAGACCTTGACCTTCTTGTCCCACGAGCGAGGACTGCTATGCAGTAGTGTAGTCCTAAAAAATGAAGTGGGGGAACGCCTGGATATTGAAGTAAGCAAAAAGTGCCATCTTGCAAGAATTTTGCATAGTGTGAGAAAAAAAGTGGGGGAACGGCGTTCCCCCCCCCCCCACTACACCCCTGCTGCTATGGCTAAACCTTGAGCTTTTGCCTTCATTGGCCCTTCACTATGGAACCAACTCCCTACAACAACTCGTTCTTTGATATTATGCGGTGGTCCAGGTGCTTCCTTTCGCTGTCTTAAGATCACTCTTTTCGCTCGGAGTCTTTCGCACTAGGAGCACCTCTGATTGGTGTTCACTGTGAGGCGCTTTATAAATTTATAAATACAATACAATACAATACCTATGATGGCATGGATCGTCAACATTAAATTGTGAATTCAACTATCGTTTGACCAGTATAGAAGAAACAAGGCACAGCAACAAATGGAACCAAACATGTATGGGGGTAGTCAACACTCAACTCTAGGATGGTTAAAGACAAGACAATACTGGAAATTACACTAGAACCTCCCTATAATACTGGGACCACAAGTTAACCACCTTATTACAAGGTTGCATTACAATTAAGGTCAATTTCTAAAGCTGAATTACATTTGGAATCCATTTATAAGAAGGTTCCAAAGTACACTCTAATGAATATACATTTTTTAAAGCAAGTTGAGAGAAATTCTGAAATTACCGGTTTTATTTCCTCAACTAAAGGCATACCACGGCATTTGCCAACATAGAACTGGAGTTTGTTGAATTCTGTGGCCACTCGTTCAATTAACTGTCCATTCAACTCTCTGTTTGCAAACAAAAGGAAAACTCACAAATAACATTTAAATAAAATGGCAGAGACACAGGTGTGAAAAACTCAAGGTATGCAGAAAATACAGTAGCATAGTATAAAGTGTAATATATAAGTACTATGTGAAGTGTCTACATACTTACATATATACACAATAATAATAAGACACCGTGTATAGTGCCATATCACAGCTGAGGCTGAAGGAAAGGATGCTGTACATGAGTTAAGAAATCATGCATACATACATAAATACATGCATGCACACACCTACATACACAGTTTTACACACACATGCAAGCACACAAAGAGACATAGAGAAACATACAAAGACAGACATACGCACATAGATATAGAGATATTTTCCTGCTGTCAGCTTGAAACTGTCTAAACATATAAGCTTCAGTGATCAAGATGCAAACACTTTTGGTAAAATTACGAAGGCAGTAGGATAGATTTGGTAATGTAATGTCCAAAATAACATTCATATGGCTGTTTCCTACAAAGCACCATCACACTCAGGATGTGTATGAGAAACGGGTTACCTAAAGTGATTGGTCTGTGTTGAATCACTTGGCTGAATGCCAAGCAGCTTCTCCATCTTTTCCAGAGACTGAATGATACCCATAAGGGTCCTAAGGCACTCCTATCAACATACAAACAAATAACACAACATAAAACAAAAAGAGAAACCCCACCAATCATTCTGCATCATCGCACCCTAAATTACCATAATATCCAAGCAGTGAAATCAGCACGATTAAGGGACATAATAAATTTTGAGACTTTGCAGTATCAATAAAACATTTTTTACAGAGCAGCATAAAATCAGACATAGGAGCATTATGTCAATATGGCTAAAAAAGAGGAGAAATCATGCTAAACAAGAACTGTACCTCTTAATACTGGTACCTAAGTACATTAAGTAGATATTGACTTCAGATACTTTTAGTACCAACTTAAACCAACCTGTTTCGGTGTACCAATTCTACTTAGACCATTGTTCTCTCCCTTTCAATTTTTCCTTTGGAATTACCTTTACAGACTTGGTGTTCACCTGCTATTCAGTCAGGAGTTTATACTACTATAATGGTGATCTATAAGTTCTAGAAACAGATTACAGAATTCAAAGACAAATATTCAAAGACCTAATAATGACACAAATACTGAATCAGAATTAGTTTTGAGCCACGCCTCGGACTTAATGTGCCTTAGTTCGATTAAACCAATTAACACGATGGCTAGATCAATACAAAAGAGTTTAAAATAATACCTAGATCAATAGCAATGAAAGTTTCCTTCACTAAGTTCAAGGCCTGGTGGCTTAATTCTAGAATTTCTATTTTTGTGTTTCTTTAGGAAACACAAAATAAAATTCTCATCAATGCATCCGTAAAATACAATCCACAGAAACTTCATGAATTCACAGAAATGAAAAACAGTTGCAAAACTTAGGACTTTGAGGATGATTTAAAGCTCTTTGCTTCGTATCTGACCTTTTTGTCTCTAATTCTTATCTGCTGCTTCATTTTCTCGTCCACTGCCATGCTTGCTTCTACCATTGCATTCCTTACATTCTAAAATTACAGATATAGACAATGCATGAATTATACAACCAACAAAAATGATCAGTGTTGTCAAACGGACAACAGTGTGCTTCACATAACTTATTAACGTATTGTAATGTAATGAGGTGTTGACATAAAGCTCATCAATGAAGTTCATATTCTGATATATATATATATATATATAGTGTCGAGCAGTGACATTGTTGGGTTTAAGCCTTCTCTGAGATAGTCATTGTGTAAGAATCTAGAAGATACAGAAGAGTAAACCGAGGCAGCCACAGGTAGGAAGTGCTTAAGACTTCATTTCCTCAGCCTTAGCAGCATATGTGGGAGGATGGCCAATCCTTTCCTTCACTGTCTGAGCTTCCCACCAACAGTGTATGTTCAGTGTACTCATTATACCTGAATTCGTTAGGGCACACAGGTGGGGTAGAAATCTCACAAAAAATTTCTGACCTCTTGGCTAACTGTCCGGCATGCTAATCACTACACTATCACATATCCAAGGACTTCAAATGAGCAAATCCATGCTGCATTAGTGCACAGCAACACTGAGTGATGCTTCATCATGTGTGCTGCAAGCTGGTCTATAACTAAAGTTCTTAGTTTGTAATTCAGTGATTATATGTTGAGACTTGCTCAGTGGACTTCCTGCAATGACCCTGGGCATGTTGCTTGATCACACTTGTCAGCATCACTAAGCAGTAAGATTTCGTGATAAGCAAATGGTAAGTCCTGCTATGACACAATCTCTTGGACATGGTTACTACAGAAATATACTATAATAGTTGGGCACTTTTGCAAGACACCAGCACCATAAATCATGAAACTTGTATAGTTAGTTTAGTTATTCATGTGTCACTTTATAATCTGCTACTATTATAGTTATTTCAAAAATGTATGTAATCGCTGTAAATAACGTAATGCATGTAAAGGCTACTTACTTACTTACTTATACATATAATTATTTCAAACTGTGGTACTAGAAAATAAGCAAAAGTATTGTTTCCTAGGCCTCAGTATAGAAGGGCATTCTTCTGCTGGCCAACACAACACACATCCTCTTGTACATTCACTTCAACAGGTAAGTTAGCTGAAGCATCACTCAACTAGGAATGAACCCAACCCTTAAGAGCAGGTTGCAGTCAAGCATAGAAGCTGTCAGCCCACAGCACCATTTCTCCAAAGACATGCACACAGAGAATGGAAGAGTCACTCACAAGTATCTCGTGTTTAAGATGATTCAGTGGATTAAGAAGATTGTTAATAGCTTTGTCCATTCCAATCTACAAGGGATCAAACAGACAACATCGTCATTATACAGTTTCATACATGTTTACATAATTTCAGCACTTTGTAACATACTGGCATGTCCTCGTTATAAATGTAATTAAAAGTACTAGGACATTTGTATAACACAATTTGGAGGAAACTCCCCATTAGCACAGCACAAAACTAATCAAACATTGGACAGGTTTGCAGTGTTTCAATGCAACAAGTAATTTAAACTTAATAATAATCAGAAGAAGCAGAGCAGTCCCTTAAGCTATCCCTGAGGCAGCCATGGGTATGAAGTGTTGGCAACTTCATTTTTCTTAGCCTCAGCATATGAGGGTGGGTGGCCAGTCCTCTCCCTTGCCATCTCTTCTTCCCACCGACAGTGTACTATCAGTGTACTCATTACAGCTGAGTTGGCTAGGGGCACAGATGGAGAAGATCTTGAACCAAATTTCTCCCCAGGCAGAGATTTGAACCCCAACCTCTTGACTGACAGTTCAGCACCCTAACGACTACACTATCGAGCACCCACTAATAATAAAGCTGAATAAAAAAACACTCTCAAAGTTTGAACAACTGATATAAATTGTGTTGAGTTAACAAATCAAGAAGGTGATTAATATGTAAATTTTTCAGAAACCAAAATAATTAAAGTGCTGAGATGCTAAGAGTAGCCAAGTCACCAGTGTCAAAAACAGGATACTTACAAGATTGGTAGATAAATTGACGAAGTCCGCATAATCCTTGTTGATAAGTTCAATCATCGCACTCTGCAGAATCTTGAGGTAAACTTGAAGATCGCTACGTAGCATTTCAAGCGGAACCTTACGGCGACATTCCACCACAAAATGCTCCACGTTAAAGTCATCCTAAAAATACCAGAGTTGTGATTAAAGTCACTTATAAATAAATCTTCAATGAGTATCTATATATCTCCTCTTTATGAGAAACTCCTCATACACATTACACTCTGCCAGCACGGGATTAGTCAAGATCTGTGAGGCCCCAGAGACCTGAAGACATGGAATGATGTAAGTATGTATGTATGTATGAGCACTTGTTATAACGCCCCTTCAAGATTTCTACTCAGAGGCGCTCCCGACTACAGCGCGGACACTGAATCGGAGTTTCACGCCGAAGCGCATGAGCAATTGCGAGTGAAGGACTTGCCCAGGGTCCCTACGTGGCGGCTTGAGGTGGATTCGAACCCGCAACCCTTTAGCTGCAAGGCACCGAACATACCCCTACACCACCCGCCCATGATGTATAAACAATCCAACAGAAGAAATTTTAACCCAGACTGAAACAACATCACAGAACTTTCCGTGTAGAGAGAAACAGATCGTGGATTCTGCAGCCTAGAGTCAGTGACTAAGACAGTCTGAGAACAAAGTACCTCTGACTTACGGCACAATTAAAGTAAAAGCATCTGATGAGCAAGAGGAATATTTACAACACAAAGGGTGGGCAGATGTGAAAGATAAGTCGGCTGGCCAATATTATTACCTTACAAACTATGAGACATCCATGGTTTAAAGCTTCTGGCGTCTGTGTTCTATTGGAAGCCAAAGCAATTACCGCAATATTAGATTGTATATGAAAAATTAAGTGTTTTCGTCATGGCCATTAACAGAGTTCTAAGGCATCTGTAATTTGTGCAATTTCCTTTTGTGGCGCTGGTTAGAAGTGAGCCATAAACAATTAGGGCGTTAGCAAGTTAAACCAAGATATTCTGAAGCATATGAACTGAACCTCAGCTGCCCAGCAGTGAGAAAGGAGTCCCATCCAGTGCCGGCTTTATGTATAGGAGGCTGCCTAGAGCGGCACTTTTCAAGGGGTGGCAAATTCCAGCAAAATAAAGCAAGAATAGCATATTTGTCTTGAAATTAGCTATTAAATATGAAAAAATGGGCGGCATTTTTGTCCTTGCCTATAACACAAAACTGTCAAAGGCCGCTTCTGGTCCCATCATTGGCAGATACAACTATGCCAGAGTGCTGACGCCCGCCTCTTCGGGGCTGTTTGTGCAGATCCAGGACATGTTCTACATGACTTACTGCCCCAATTAAAACTGTAGTTTATGTGCTACATCCACGTAAACAGCAGAATTCTACCTGTTGCAGACAGTCTGGCACACAAAACATTTATTATTACCATTTACTCGAGATTATATACTTCATAATGTACACCAAAATAGAAATTGGTTCAATAAAAGATATACTTACTTACTGGCTTATTTTGTCTAGTGCTACGACAAATATCTGATCCATCCCACGAACTCACCAAAACCTCACCTCTTGCTATCTCTCAACTGGTCTTCCACTAAAAACTGAAAACACTGCTTTTTCACAAATCCTAGCCCGATTCCCCTCTTCTGCTCACAATCCACCTTAGCCGTCTGACTTTCTGCCCTGCCTGACTCTCTGGATCTTGACCCTCTGCATATCGATTTTGTTTTGATAAAGCGCCTGTGAATAAGCTGGTTCCCTCGACTGCGCTTTTGTGGGCGCTCTATAAATCTCGAGTTTACGATTACGATAGCCCTTGTAAACTGTCCCACAGCGTTTCGTAGCTTAACCTCTATTTAACTGGTTTTAATCTAAAAGCACCTTCATAAACTCTTCTTTGTTGAAACATAAAGTGGAAGGCGCACTAGGCAGCGGCTGTTTGGTTGTTTCTGGCATTTTAAAGTTTCATTGGGAAAAAGCATCAAAAATAAACAACCGCTTCTGCTCGCTATGCGTGGCCGGAAGTTACAGAAAAATAGTCTGGTGCACTGTTCTGAGGAAAAATAACTTTAGGTTGGTAAATAATTATTCCCCGTAGTTTAGGTTGGTAAATTATTCCCCATAGTTTAATTAGGTTGGTAAATTATTCCCCATAGTTTAGGTTGGTAAATTATTCCTCATAGTTTAGGTTGGTAAATTATTCCCCATAGTTTAGGTTGGTAAATTATTCCCCATAGTTTAGGTTGGTAAATTATTCCCCGTAGTTTAGGTTGGTAAATTATTCCCCGTAGTTTAGGCAAAGATGTTAGAGCCTACGGCTCTAACATCTTTGGTTTAGGTTGGTAAATTATTTCATACGGTCAATTTAATATGGAAGCTGGATTGCTGAAAAAAATTGTTAATGGAAGTGAGATCGTCTATGCTAGTCTCTTGCGCCGCCGCCATCCACCGCCGCCAGTAGCTAAGCCTTTTGCTTGTTCAGGTCCCAGAGAATGGAACAGCCTCCCAGTTACAATCAATCAATTTCATCTGCTACTCGATTTAAATCAAAATTAAAAACTCATCTATTCTCATTACACTATGGCTAAGACGGCAAGACCATAACTTAGAGCAACGCGCTCTCGAGCAAGACTTGTCGTGAACATGCGCGCTATAAATTTGTAATTGTATTGTGCAGCGCTATAGAAGGATGTGTACGCTGTAGTCTGTATTTATATTATTACTTATTATGAGGTCCTTGACTCCTTGGTATTACTGTTATTAATATGCAATTAATAATAATATTAATATTCAATAGGCATATTTAGGGTAATAGATAGCTCTGCAGTGCAGACGAGATGCGGCGCTTATTTTAAAATTGAAGAATCGAAATGCTGTGTTGAAAGATCTATGATGTGGCATTATTGGCCCTATAGTCGGCGTTTTCTTGCCTTGTAGTAATTAAACTGCTACCACTTAAGAAGTTGAATGGAGTGGGAATTAGTCGTGTCTATAAGTATTCAATGTGTGGTCACTGTGGCTATATATATGCTAATGCTGGTAGGGGTAAAATTCTTGTTCCAAAAGCCAAGAGGAAGCCTGCCTCCGAATTGCAAAGGGTTCGCAGCCCCAGGATGGAATCGAGTTGCTGAAGAGTTCAAGTGAGTAGTCTGTTAACATTCCTTGGTAAATTGAGATATTCTGTAACGCAAAGAAGAAATCTGTTGTAGTCTACATGATAGAGGCGCGTGAAGTCGCAGGATGAGCCTTTGTCGTCAGTTTGATATTAACACACACATTTGGATATTGGATTTTTGGTATAGAATGACGCAAGTCGATAGTTATTATAAAATTTTCGTATTGTCGACTCATAAGTCTTTTACAAAAACGCCAATAATCAACAGTTATTCACCCAGGCAATCGCCAGAAGTCTTAAACTGCTTGTGATTGGATAATGCAGTACCAAAAGAGCCCAAAAATAGATATATCTTTTTCATACATAAATTTTCTTCACTTTAAATATCAGGTGTCTAGTTCAACTAAGGTTTTTATGAAAGCATGAACACGTATGACAGCATTTATGAAAGCATGTAATTGCAGCATTAGGTGAAAATGAATGGGAAATGATTGACCCAGTTGATAAGACAAATGGAATATACTAGGTTCTGAGAAATGGATCCATTAATTATGATGCGGATTTTGGTATAAAGCACTGGCAAACTCAGATTAAAATTGTTTCATAATTATCTAGTTTAAACATCATTACATTTTGATTTGATACTTTGATATATTGGTCTCAAAGGTAGCATTATGAGATTGGTCTGTTGTGAATGTTTCTGCTTCCAACAGGAGACAGATCATGGGTAGACATTACGGAGGAGGTGGGTTTGCAGTGTACCACAAGGGCCAGCTGGTTGTGGAATTTGTTGGAGGATATGCTGATTATGAGCCTGAAATTTTGCCTTGGGACAAAACCACTCTGTCTTGTCTCTACGACTGCACCAGAGGCATTGCTGCTATTGTAATTGCAATTCTCGTTGACCGGTAAGTTGACTTGATCTTATGGTTGTAATTATAATCAAAAATTTATAAGACACCATTCAGAAGAGCCTATGGCACTCCCAACCCAGGCCATTGACATTGACAAACAGGAAAGTCTTCAGGCACAGGCTGAACTCAAGAGGAAAGAGACTAAAGAGCTCTAATTGCAGGGCCTGAGGAAGATTATTCTAGCTGGATGGGCGAACGGAGGGAAACTGGACTGGGCCATAGCGGTGTGCATACAGGGAATCACCAAGAGAACACAGCCAACCAAAGGGAAACCTGGCCAGGCAGAGAGGAGATCAGAGTGCAAAAGTTGTGAAATTGTGCGGAACAGAGCCGACATCTCCTCTTCAGTGAAAGTTGGCCTGTTTGTATCTATTGGAATTACTTTATAGTGGTGACTAAGTATGATTGAGCTTAACTGATTTGCTCCTGTGACCTCATTAATTAGTTAATTCATACAGTCAGTTAGGACCTCTGTCTAGCATCTTTTCAAAATGTCTACTCAGAAGCATTGCAGGCCAATCTTTCATGGAAGAGAGCAGAGTTTAACTCTAGACTGAAGCTATATTTAGCATCCCTTCACTTCATAACTCGAAGAAGACTGGCAGTGGCTGTTTCTTTTGGGCGCACATGTGTTGTCGCGCTTTCTCCATGGCTGGCAATTTATTGCTGAATATAATTTTATGGCCTTTATCTAGATTCCTGGATCTTCTCATGGAGCTCCACTGCAAGCACCTTTTACGAACACTTCATTTCATGTGATTACACTGCATTATATCTTTTATCAATGCTTCACATTAGGTGGCTACATGGCAATAATATTTACATTGCAGTCTAACGAGAGGCTAGCGAGGAGTGCCTTTTAGAGGTATATAGAAAATAGTATTAAATGTTCTGCCATAGTACATTGTCCTTGTTCTCTTAAGCATTCATTCCGGAGATATTACTTCATGCTGTACCAGTATTTAATCTTGTCATCTGTGTTTAGAGGTCTACTGGATTATTCTTCCGGAGTTGCAGATTTATTGGCCAGAGTTTGCGGCAAATGGAAAAGAGTCAATAACTGTTGAACAACTTCTGAGCCAGCAGGTGTGAAATTTTAAGAACAGGCTTTAGAGTGAGTTTCGTGGTCATTCAGTAATATGCATGCTTGATGCATTCACTAAATTTCAAAGCTTTGCTGCGCATTACCTGCTTCAGTGCATATTTTAAGTTCCTCAATGTTATTGAGGTATAATTTTTAAATTTGTCTGTTTCTACTTGCTTACCAACCAAAGCCTAACTTATGGTTTCTCTGAGCTATTGGATTTTGAGTGGGCTTCCCAAATGGATTGCAATTCAACAAGGGTGTTATCATTTGAGCAGGGTCCATCAATGATTAGGGTGCTGTCAAAGTCATTAGGCTAGATTAGATTATATTATTCTAAAGCAATATACCTTGGTTCAATGCTCATGTATGTAAGTTTTGTAGATCGGTACATGTATTCATTTGAATCCCAATGTGTCCTATGGTCCCTGTAGAAGCATGTAAACCAATATATTACCTTATCTGTAATACAGAGTCACAATACAGTTAGTTATTTAGCAGCTTTCATAAACCTGTCAGAAGTGCTTTGTGTGGTAATAAGCTTTTAGGATCCAGAGTCATAATGTATATAAAGTACTAGGTTCAAATTTAGATCTTTCCTTTTCTTAGATTTCTTGTTGGCACTTAACGGATTAATGCATATAACTTAGAGATAATGGTGCTACAAAAATGATTGTAGGCAGGCCTTATTGTTTTGGATGAGGTCTATTCCTTCTTCGACATAGTCAGACAACCAGACAAGATGTCGCATCTCTTGGCAACTGCCCGACCTCAGTGGGAGCCTGGTAAGTAAATATTGTGAATTAGTCATGGATAGAAATTTCAATTTTCTTAGTGGTCTGCTGTCATTTTATAAATGTATGTATGCATGTATGTATGTACGTGTACTGTATATGTAGGTAACTAAACACTTTATACAGAACCGTTTATGTAGCTCACAGAAGTGCTTCTTATGCTAACCTGGTGTTAGAGATCATTAAGCACCAAAGGTTTGTCAGTCAGCAATTAGTAATTAACTTGTTAAAAGTTAAATGATAACTACATGCATCACAACTGGCAGTTGTGTTTAAGCTTAAAATTGTTGGATCGCATTTTTGAGGAGTTCCAATAGAGGTATGTAAGCAGCTGGCCTGAGCGGCAGCCATGGGTAGGAGGTGTTGGCTACTTCATTTTGTTGGCCTTAGCCATTATAGACTACTTAAATTCCTGGACTGTAGGCGGTCATGCTCGGGTCTTGGAAACTGGAAACTTCCCCTTGCTGAAATTTGCTGATTTAGAAAATTGCCACAACGGCATACATTTTCCTACTACATGTACACTCCTGCCTGTAGAGTTTCGACCTCGTAGATTAAAGATATCTGTTGCATCGTTTATTGAGCCAAGGTTGGGTTCAAGGGCCAATGTGACCAGTTCTGTGCTCAGAGACAGTGGTCAAGGTTAGCTAGTCAGTGTGTGTGGTCACCGAAATCTGGAGAACATAGCTTCATTTTATGTGTTCAACAACAGTAGTTAGGGTTAACTGGCCACCTCAGTGCTGAGAGCTTAACCTCTTTTGATATGGGAAGACACTGTTTAGTTGGCCTCCAAACAAGGTTGAGTAGGGTAGGCCCAGATATTGAAAAGTGAAAATAGTGGATAATGACCAAAAAAGTTTTAGTGACTTTAAGCCATGAAACTGACGCCAAAATTCGTGATAGTTAAACAGATCTTAGTGAAATGGTTGAACCACGGACAGAGTGAGGACTGTTTTGTAAGTGCTTCGTCTTAATGAACTACTGTGTATGAATGGACCCTTACTTAATTCACTCTGCACCCATAGACGTTTTTCTTTGTGGACTGAATTCTCCAGTGCACAGACGTTTTACACCAGGTATGGGCAACTTCTTTCAACAGAGGGCCGCCCTAAGATCCTAAGTGCAGCTCAAGGGCCATATGCCAGTTGCGGGCTAATTTTAGCAGATACATTTGCCACAGAAAATAAGACAAAATTAATTTTATTCAAACTAAATATTGCAGAATAACCGTTTCAGTAAATGAATAAAAATTTTATGATGAAGGCTTAATTATCCTAATACCTACAGTCCTACACTACAATAAAAAAACAAATCTGTTTTAAGTTTATTCAGTTTTAAAAATACAATAAAAAAGATAAAAGCTTCCCAAGTGCCAGGTACAATTCTAATATAAAAGACATGTCAAGGGCCAGTTCATAGGTCCAGGGGCCGGCCCACGGGCCGTATGTTGCCCATCACTGTTTTACGCATGGTAAGAACTTTTCAAAGGTGATGCCTTGTGCACATAATGAGTGCAATGGTAGCAGGTTTCAATGTGTGTTCCTTTCACTTATGTGTGTGGGATTCAAATCCCGGTTTAGTACATGATAAAGATCTGCTCATTCCATCAGTTCTTTAACATCATTCAGGTCTAAACTTAAGACTCGTCTAACTGTTTTAGATCACTTATAGTGTTGACATCAGCTGTTTACAATTGCTGATTGTGGTTTCACCTAAAACCATCTATTGATGCCTTCAACATTGTGATACCATCTGCTTAGTAGTTATTGGTTAGATATGAATTACTTAGAGTACTGATAATTCATTGGTGCCCCATAAGCAAACATTGTTCAGTCATAGGATTGATGTACTGATATTTGCATATAATTTTATGCTAACAAATATACTTCAAACCCGAATTTCATACATCTGAGGAATACTGTCAATGTATAAATCAAAAGTTACGGTTTTGCATGAGCATCAAGACCCTACTACTCGAAAGCATTGATGGTCTAAAGTCTAAACAATAAGTGCCTTTTGTTTTCAAACCATGCTTTTCCTAACTTGGCCTTAGCCTACTGTAGCTTACTTTAATGTGGAAACTTAAATAATTCCCGTATAATATATTTAGGAAACAGTCGATGGTCTGTTACCTTATCTAAATATGTCTTTGCACAAGTCTTTTGAATTTGTCAGTGATTTTTTAATGCTTTTGTTTTCCTTGCTTTTAAGGTACAGCGCATGGTTCTCATAGCGTAACGATCGGTCTATACATGGACCAATTAGTCAGAAGAGTCGATCCTCAGCATCGCAGCTTAGATCAGTTCTTTGCGGAAGAAGTCTCTAAGAAATTCGGTAACTGTCGTGGAGACTGGAGAGGTTCAGAATCCCAACAAACCTTATCTTTCTCTCACAACTGGTGCATTTATTTGAAATACGAAAGCAATCTATTTACAAATGATGATGGGTCTGTATGCACGATGACGACATAACTACCAGTCACTAACTAACCCTGGCTTATGCATGACTAGCAAGTAAATTAGTATGCATGGGGAGTTGTGAACGCTACTTCTAGACTAATGCTAGTATACCTGGTACCACGCAGTTTTTGACGTCAAGTGTTTAATGTCCATCACAATCCTCTTGACTCCTCAACAGTAATTTTAACAATAAAATATCAAGTGTAAATACTTTTTTAAACTTAATATTGCTATATTTGAATTGATATCTTTCGTGTTTGCAAATGACTGCCGCATAGACATCGTGAATATTAATATAGGCACTATGAATTATTCAATGTTTTCTGAACAAAATACCTTTGTGCATGCAACTTTTTCAAAACCAAATTAATATTGGACAAACCAATGCGTGACATTTAGCTCGTTTCTTTCACTCTCTCTGGCAACTAGTCCTTAAACTATTTTTGTCAGCTTTGCGCAAACCGTTTTTGAAAGGCTGCTAATTCAGAGACTATCTAGTCCAGGTGTAGGTGCTACATAATATTATAGTTGGCTACTCGCTTAAGCCCTGCTCTTGCATGTAGGCCTTGATGCTCATTGCATACAAGCAGGCATGGGCAACTTCTTTTAACAGAGGGCTGCCCTAAGATCCTAAGTGCAGCTCAGGGCCATATGCCAATCGAGGGCTAATTTGTTCAGATTCATTTGCCTCAGAAATTGAGACAAAATTAATTTTATTCAAATTAAATATTGTTGAATAACCGTTAAAGTAAATGAAGATAATTTTTATGATGAAAACCTAATTAGCCACGATGTAGAACTGGCCCACCACTGCTCCAAGGAATGAAAAGTACTGCCAATGTTTCCCCAAATACCCAGATGCTTTCTTCAAGAAATGCCTTAAACTCGCTGTTTTTCGCTGGCTTTCAAACATTTCGATATCTGGCTGCATTTCAATTGACGAGCGACTGACTGAACACTGTTGAGATTTCATTTCTGTGTGACTTTGTGTGTAGCCTAGTGAAAGCTTCTTAATTATAATAATACAAATAATGATAATACTTTTATCAACAATAATAATAATGATAATAATAATATGTATTGATGTGTTGTTTGTAATGAAAGTCCCTATATCGACTTTGAGTACGTTATTTTATGCTTCCGTGTGTTCATTACTCTGTGCTAGGAATCGATTGTTTCATCGGACTGCCGATAGAACAGAATTATCGATGCGCTCGATTTCAAAGGGTTTTTTCTCTGAGCTTTCTTTTTCACTTCCTGATGACGCCAAAGAACTGGTTGTGCGTGAGAATGCTTATACCAGGCAGCAATGCGATGAAAATTTGTTTCAACAATTCTGATATGTATAAGGTATGCTGAGATTGTTTCTACTTATGAAAAGAAATTTCCGCAGTACATTTAGAAGCTCTTTGAAGAGGTATTGTATTGTATTGTATTTGTTTATTTGTTAATTTATATAGCGCCGCTCACAGCAGTGGCCATTCAGTGGCACTCCCAGTAGTTATTTACCTGACACTTAACATTGCTTGTAACATTAATTGTGTATTGTGTCTAGGCAATTCGTACTCACTAGTAAAAAAGCATGTTATAAATATGTGCGTAGTGGACTGGTGGTTATCCGAGGGGGCCTTTGGAAGGTAATCACTCTCATTATCACTGCACCTGGACCCGCACTAGCCTTAAGGCGGCCCTGCTCACGAGTCACCCTAAATGCAGATCCATCTTTTTCAAATTTTCCAGAAAATGTTTGATACGTTAACGAACCAATTTCAGAAGTTGAGAGTTATCAATTTCGAAAATGAGAAAGTGTGGGTCACCCTAGTATTCACAGATCGTTTATTACCCAAATATTCATCCTGAAACCTATCTGTTCCATGTCACTGCACTGCTCTGTTACAATTCCCTGAGTTTTCTTTTGTTCGATATTGGCGAGACTGATTTCAGTAACTGATTTATGTTTAAAGGATTTAGAGTTTTTTTCTTGTTCACCTGATTTCCGTTTAACTGATTTGAACTGACATGCAACAGCTGTTATTTACAATGCTTAAGTGGAAGTTCTGAATTTAGATTAGATCGTAATATGTTTACTAACAGTATGAAAATTATAATATTAGAGGTCATGAAGATATACGGATATGCCCCAGTTGCCCTTTTCCCTTGTTGTAAACTTTCAGATCTGCTAATGTAAAATAACAGAATATGAATCTCCCATTTCATTACAGATGTTAGTTTGGAAGATATTTGCTTTTGCTGTAGGTAAAAAAAACAACAGATGAAGGCACATTCAGTTGCCTTACATTGAGTCACTTGTCTTATACATGTTGTTTTAGCCTTTGCATAATGATCCTGCATTCCGTGAGATTCCGTGTGCCGCAACGAATGGCTTTGCAACTGTGGCTGGTCTAGCCAAGCTCTACGGCATTCTAGCTAATGGTGGTCGCCACGAAAACCAGGCGCTGCTGTCACCATCTGGTGTGGAAAAACTGAACGAACCATTAGTGAGTGGAATCGATTCCGTCGCCTTTGAGGACGCTACCTTTGGTCGAGGAACCATCATAATGAAGTCAGAAGATGTAAGTTTCCGCTGTGATTGCAGTGAAATTACCTTTTCAAAATGGCCACCATGCCACACAATATAGACCACCATTCCACACAGTTGATCATCGTGTCATACAATCGACCACCATGCCACAGGTGTTGCTTCAATACGATAATAATTACCTATTTTTTAGAGTTTTTGGAAATCACTGAGAGATAGAACTTTGGATCATTTGTTTTAAATGTGGCCATACGTTGGTTCCTCCATTCGGCTCTGGTTCTGCATCTGTCTTCTGTTTGTCTACTGTTCTTGTCTGCCTGCCTGTGTATGCCTGCCTTTGTCTTTCAGCCTGGTTAAGTCTCTAGAGAGTTTTTTTAACCTTGTAATGCCATTCATTTTACTGTATTTCTTTCCCTCAGACATTTGTTACTGGGAACATGTAAACTTGCATCACTGCAATCTTAGCCATTATTCTGTTATAATTTTCTTTCTTTCTGTTTCTTATAGGGCCACAACATCTTTGGCCACCCAGGTTTATGTGGACAGGCCGGATTCGCTGACCCAAAGCACAGGATTGGTTGGGCTTGCACCTCAAACTTTTTAATCTTCTTTGATCGGATTGATTGGAGATATCGTCAGCTGATAGAATTGGTGTATGAAACAGTGAGGGAACTGGAACAATAAGAGGATACTGACTGACTGACTGACTGACTGACTGACTGACTGAATGACTGATTGACTGACTGACTGACTGACTGACTGACTGACTGACTGACTGACTGACTGACTGACTGACTGACTGACTGACTGACTGATTTACTAACTGACTGACTGACTGACTGACTGACTGATTTACTGATTTACTAACTGACTGACTATCTGCGTGACCTGACTGACTGTCTGAGTGATCGTATTTTGTTGTCGACTGTTGAATTGCAATCGCTCCGTTTAATATTGATATTTCAGTATTATTTGTTTAAATTTTTTTAAATGTTATGACTCATGTTCCAAATGACTTGTCATATTCTTTTGAATGGAATCTTAAATACTAGTAAATACAATTGTTTTCTAAATTAATTAGGCGTACATGTATTAATTTTGTCCGAGCTTTTATTGTCCCCAAACTATTAATAATAATATTACCATTATTATTGAGAATATCCAGTTTGTTTATTATCCACCATATGACAGAAAGTAGGCCTAGTCAAAAGCGCCTTTTCCCGTCTTTGCGATCCTTCGATTTTATGCACTAGGACTGCTGTCCAGGAACGTAACCATGCAGACATAAATTCGAGAGGAGGCAACTTCACAGACCATTGGCAAAATCCTGGTCATTGGTCAATAGAAGTTCTAGTATATAAAAATGCAAGAGGAGGCAAATGCCTCCTCGTGCCTCAATGTAGCTACGCCTATGCTGCGGTCTGCTTTGGCCCAACCTCGGGCGTTTGCTGGATCAATGGTGGATCGAGTTCTTCGTTCAGCTGCTCGCCTCGTCTATTCCTGGTTGCATGTTCCTCCGATCGGCTGCACATGGTCTCGTTGTCTAGAGGCTAGGTAGTCCACTACCCGGAACAGGAGCTTTGCCATTGTTTGCCCTATATCCTGGAAGACTGGAAGTCTTACTTCCAAACTCAGGAGTGAGCAGGTTGTCAGCTTGTTCAGCTCGGTTTGATCATGGGTTTCCTTGCTGGTGAGTTTTTTGTTGAAGTTGCGCCTTAGAAGTTTCCACTTGTTATTGTTATGTTACAATTAAGAACGTCTCTTCAGGTGGACGAAACCGTTGCATATGACTCGTCTCGTGTAACACTCATCTTTTTCAGATAAACTTACTAGCCATAGGCTACTCGGTTTCAACCGTTATCTGATATGTGTATACGAGAATAGGCTATTACGGAAAACAGAGGGTTTGAAAATAGACGAGACTATCTCACACCTATGTAGGTCATATTCATATAGCCTAACATATTGCCCCTTTCGCTTAATCATCTTAAGCCTCAATTGTTCAAATTTATCTTAACGAGCAAATTTTAGCACTTGATTCGCTTATATGCGTCTCACATTACCTTATCTCACCGTATACGCAACCTAAGTTATATCTCACTTCATCTTTACTTATCCCAAGTCTGTGTGTCAGTCAGTGTACCCTATCATTACCTTAAGCTATCATGCCTTACTTTAACTTATATATGCCATACCTTCTCTAACGACTCGTGATCAGTACTTTACTGCATGTCATTAAAAGCGACTATAGACAATTGATACGCTGCTCGACATCTGTAAGAAAACAGAAGCATGCTTGCAAAGATTCTGTGGTAACAAATTATCAGTGCACGGCCACAGTAGGTCTGTTATTTTGTTTAACGCTTTAACGATGAGCTGCATTGGTTTCCCATTCACTTTTAGTAGGCGCTCCCCTCATTAAGGTGCTAAGCAAATTCACCTGCAGCTAAGACAACACTGCATGCAACAGTCTGCATCGATCAGTTCACAGGTTCTGTCAGAATCTTCACCTCTTTCATGATCAGTTGCATTCGCCTAAGCTCTTGCCTTTACTGCTAAACCATGTCCACGATAGCTCAATAGTAGCAGTCCACAATAGCTTGTTACCGTTGTGCCATAACCAGAGGCGAAAATCTGTACAAAACTTTGGGGGACAGATTTTGGGGCCGGAATTTTGCATTGGAGAGGGGCAAATAGGCCCTGTTAAAACTTTGGGAGCAGTCCCCCTCTGTTCCCCGTGATTTACGCCATTGGCCATAATGTCCGCTTGTCATATCCAACCCGAAAACGACATATAGGCCTATCTATCAGTTCACACACGGTTAACATCATGTACCGACCGATCTTCCAGGGGATCAGCGAATATCAGTGATTTCTTGGGGGTCTGATGGGTTTCGGCCTTAGTTCTTTCGAGGTAGTTTGACCAGGCCTTCTGGATGATGGTGGCAGCGTATATTTCTCGCTGCCGTTTGATCATCGAACTGACCGGGTGGTAGTTCTTCCTTTCGGGCCCTTTCTTAAGGTCGCCCAGTTCCCCCGCAGCGTCTCCAGTCGTTCCCAGAAACGCCTTCGCCAAGGCATCTAGGACGTCGACGCAATGAACCATGTCGTTCTCGCAGATCGGGATATCAAGCGTGACGAGTCGGTAGTAGTTCGGCGCCGGTAGTCGCAACGGTTCCTCCAGAGCGTCAACGAACTCGCAGAGCTTCTCCAACGGGATGTACTGCGTCGCCTTCTCGTCGTACCTCTCCCACAGTTCGTAATACATGTCGAAGTCATCCTGCGTCAGGCCGAGCTGGACGTCTTCCGTGGCCTGGCTGAAGTTCTCCAGGATGACGGCGATGTACATGTTGATGACGACGAGAAAGCTAATGACAAGGTACGTGACGAGGTACATGACACCGAGTCCGCTGTTGCCGCAGTCTCCGGTCGGCCGCTCGTCCGACCAGGTCCCGTTACAGTCGTCGTTCATGAGCCCGGCCAGGACGCCGTCCCACCCGGCTGAAGTGGAGATCTGGAAGAGGAGGATCATCGAACGGTGGAACGTCTCGAAGTTGAACATGTCGTCGATGCCTTCCGTGTGTTTGACGTGCATGAAGAAGTTCATGCCGAAGATGGCGTAGATGAACATGACGAGGAAGAGGAGCAGACCGATGTTGAAGAGCGCCGGAAGGGAGACGGCCAGCGAGAATAGCAGCGTCCGAATGCCCTTCGCTGACTTTACGAGACGAAGGATGCGACCGACGCGAAAGACACGCACGACCCGCAGCAGAGTGGGAGATACGAGGAGGTTGTCCATCAGTCTCGACATGGCCACGCCTACAGCAAAACAGTTCAAAACAGTCATTGCCATGTGACCCGTGGCCCATGTCTACAGCAAAACAGTTCAAAACAGTCATTGCCACGTCTACAGCAAAACAGTTCGAAAGTCATTGCCACGCCTACAGTAAAATACTGGTAGTTCAAAACAATCATGCACGCCTACAGCAAAGTAATTCAAAGCAGTCGTTGCCACGTCTACAGCAAAACAGTTCAAAACATTCATTGCCACGTCTACAGCAAAACAGTTCAAAACAGTCGTCCTTGTGCAGGAAGCTACAAAACACAGCTCTCCAATTACACAAACGCGCAAATGAAGAGTACTTACAATATAATACGCTGTTAGTTACTGTAGGATGTTGCTTATATTCGCAGAAATGACTGAACGTTTTCAGTCACTTCTTCTTTTGTCACAGGAGGATGGTTCAACGAACAGTTGAAAACTTACCTTTATGCCCAGGCTGCAGAGTTGGGAGAGCTTCTGAGTAGTCACCTTGAAGGATCGCCATATAAATTTTTGAATGAATGAATGAATGAATGAATGAATGAAAAGAAAGCAGCTTTATTTCTACGAAAAGCTCATTTTGGAAGCACTGCTAAGAAACTTCTGGGCGCTCCATGTTTCTGCTATATAGACATACGCATTTCACGCAAACAGACAAACTGACTGTCGGCCAACTGATCAGTGAGCGAGCCATCCAGTCAGTCGCTTGCTCGCTCACTCACTCATTCATCCACTCGGCTACACATTCATTCAGTAACTCAGTCAGCCAAAATCACACAAACAGAAAATATATTCTAATTGTAAAGGAAGGAGAAATATTAGGACCTAATATCGATAACAAAAACTATAAATAATTAAATAATATAATTTGCAAACAAATTAGGAGAAATATTGTGACCTAGTATCGATATGACGACAACACAGAAGTCGAAGATATTCCACGGCTGCTTGAAGTAGTGCCACCGGAGTCCGAGGATCTTCATGACGCACTCGACGCTGAAGATGACGATAAAGACCTGGTTGATGAAGTAGAGAACAATCGTCAGCAACGGAGATTGGTCGTAATGTTCCATGGCCATCGTCATCATGTTCAGCAGAATGACGATCATTATGGCGATGTCAAACTTCTGGTTCGTCGTCAGTTTGAAGAAGAAGAGCTGGCATTTAAACTATATAATTATGAAGAAACAAAGACAATGTGTTTCTTAAACGTCATAGCGCAAAGGTGTGTTTAGGTATGGGTCAGCTTCATAACCTACTGTAGCCGGACTTCTGGTTGTTCCGTAACCAATTAGTAGTAGTTTCAGTTTAACGACACTGTGTGATAACAGAGATCATTAGCGTCGCCCTCCTGCTTCATCCAGGCTTGGGAGCTGGCACTGCCAGAGTGCGAGCTGTGGCGCAGTTAATCAAATGGTTTTCGGTCCGTTTTATCCAATAAATTACGATGTTTGACTACGGTTCAAAAAGTCTTTGAGAGCTCCAACTTACAGGCGCTTTAGTATAACCTATAGGGCAGGCCTATGTAATGTACACATCTGGATAGTTATTTAGTACTTTGAGTTTAGATACACATACACATAGGCCTAATGGGAGTAGGGATTTTAACAAATCTGCCTGAAATTCCGACGGATAGCCTATATGATGTCGTATGGGGTCTATTATGTGTTTTCGAACATGGACGAACCTTAGGCTTTGGAATCGGTTTCTGCGGCTGCTTGGAGCCAAGCTTCTTCATCGCGTTGTAATATTTCTTCTGGTCTTCTGTCATAAAAAGTTCCAGCGAACCGCCTGCTTAAAAATGCCAGACATAACAAACGATCATTCATCCAACTTACAGTCAGTCAGTTAGCAAGTCAGTCAGCGAGTCAGTCAGTTCTTAATACTGTAATATATATAAATTGTTATGTTATATGTATTACAGTTATCAACCGACATGGGCCCAATATATGGTCACTCAGCCCATGTTTGTTAGTGCCCTGTAATAACAAGTAGGCCTAGGGTACATTTATCATATAATATGACAAACAATCGCAGGAGAAACTGACGCTGATTGGAACCACGTACCCTACCACAGCTGCCTGACCGATTCTGGTATTGTGACTGGCTGAAGAAATATCACGAGGAGTTACGTAAGTTTATAACTTCCCTCCAGAAATCGAAAGAGAAATTGTATTGTATTGTATTGTATTTGGCTATTTATAAAGCGCTTCTCACAGCAAAAGCCTTTCAGAAGCGCTCCCAGTGCGATTCTGTTATTGGGAAAAGGCAGAATTTTAGTTTAGAAAAGGATGAGGATAGACTACCAGAAAGGATGGCAGAGCGAACCGGTGGAAGAAGTCCATTCCACAGAGAAGGACCTATGCCCGTGAAACTACTTCCTGGAACTTAATATATCATGAAGGTGAAAACTAATTGCACTTACGGTCTACTATTATAGTGGTAGCTGAAAAAAATGAACGGATTTTCGTTTGTATTCACTAATTATATGTACCGCTAATGAACACTTATCTTTTTCTTTTGCATGTTAAAGTTGTCGATGATGACACCGATGAAGAGATTGAGGGTGAAGAACGAACCGAAGACGATGAAGAAGACGAAATAAAGATACATGAAGACTCGACCTTCGTACTCCGGTTGTTGTCCAGGCTTAAGTGGACAACAATGTGCAACAAACATAAGGCAACAAGAAGAATATCCAGTATATATATATATATATATATATAAACCCAAGTTTAGCGAAAAATTGCGCTAAAATTGGAGTTCTATAGGTTATCTACTTATCCAGAAATCCTGATATGTTGTTCTGTAAGATTTAAGAAGGCAAGAATGATCCAATTGAGAGTGATAGGGAGGATGAGATTTAAGGCGATGATAGAAGAGATGGAATGAGGGAGGAAGAGAAGAGGACAGACACAGAAGAACTAGACAAACACAAAGACGCACAGACACCGCTGGAATTAAAGGGTTTACTATCACAACCGCGCGCCCACAACCGCGCGGCTAATGGCGGCGCGCCCACAACCGCGCGGCTAATTACCGCGTGCTATTCATTATGTCGCCGATCAAAACCGTGCATCTAGTGGAGTTCTTTATCGTAAAACATTTTCGTAGGTAAAGACAATTATTCTTATGAAATTATAGTTCAAAGCTATTAGCCTATGTTCGAAATAGCTCATAACTTATATCTCCAAGCCTACATGTAGTTGATCCTTCATGTAGAACATGTTGAAGCTTCGCCATTTTTCCTAGTAGAACATTTTATAGAACCTGTAGGCCTACAGGTCTATTTTTCATTTAGAACATTTAAAACTTTGTCATTGTTCGTAGTGGAACATTTATTGAACGTTTATAATTCTAGTTTTCATTCGAAATGTTTAAATAAAAGAATTAACCTGGAAAAATATCGATTCCATTTTGTTATTTATATCGATTCCATTATTTAAAATTTTACTGTTATTCAACACTTGAAGGGCGGTTTTGATCGGCGACATAATGAATAGCACGCGGTAATTAGCCGCGCGGTTTTGTGTGCGCGGTAATTAGCCGCGCGGTTTTGTGTGCGCGGTAATTAGCCGCGCGGTTGTGGGCGCGCGGTTGTGATAGGATACCGAATTAAAGAGGTATACATGTTGGCGATCGACTACATCTTTAAACACGTCTTTGGCGGTTAAGCGTAAAGTCCATATTTAGCAAAGAACTTACTTCTTTGCTGTCAATGGCATTGTTCATTATCGGAGTCCAGCCTTTAAAAGTGGCCTGCAATAAAAATCAATTTAATGCTGTAAGTTGTATCTGTGTAAGGCTAATTAAATAGGGAGCTTTGTGAAGCCCACAAAGGCTAACTAAAGTTTTAACTTGTTTTCGCATGCAGCTGCGGATCAATGACAATTGGAGTTAAAGTATGAAGTGTTGCGTAATGACAAGAAGTTAGGAATAAACGTCAGTTTGTCAAATGTAAGAGGCGCACGCTAGTTAGCCCCCTAGATCTACAAATGGCTTATGCACATCGCTTCATACACACCAGATATCGTTGACTGATAGGGGGACCTATCTACCGTATTCAATGCCAAACGGTAATAGCAATTTTAGAATCGGAATACCGATTAGTCTGAATCGAAATTAGCTTCCGTTCACGTCGCCAACCTTCCGGGTTTTTTGACCTATCAGATTTCGACCTGGAATCTTCAACAAATTCACTTAAAGCGATCATCGATTGATATTTTGTGCAATAGGCCTATGCTCACAGCTACGCTTAAAGTCATTAGGTTGGATTAGGAACAGGCTGATAGTATCGGGAGCTGAAGGATTATAGTTCGTAAGTTTACTGGCGTCGTGAGGGTCGGTTAGGGTCAGGATTAGGGTGAGTGTCGTCATTAGAAAACCTGGTACCGTCCGGCGTCGGCGCAACATGCCCAAAGATACTGTATAATCCTTCAGAACCCGGTAGGCTACTACAAGTTTTCCGATTAGATTTTGAAATAATAATTCACCACTTGGAAGAGCGCCAGGTAAGCGGACAGAACGTTGTCGAAGTTGATCTTTGGATTCGTCCAGGTGAGATTGAGGTAAGACGTAAGGCAGTCGGTCTCATTGGGAGCCACCTGGACGCTCACTCTAACGCCATCGGAGTCGACGCACGATCTGAATCGACCGCCAAATAAATTCACTCCCATGATGCTGAAGACAAGCCAGAAGACAAGGCAGACGAGTAGGACGTTGAAGATGGCGGGTATTGCTTGGATCAACGCATTGACGACCACCTGTGAAGCAAACAAGGTTTTCATATTGTAAAATATAGGCCTAATTAGACAGATGGGCATTTAATCCCGAGCACTACAATAGTACGTTAGCCTAATTTTGGCAATCCCCATGCCCTCCCCACCCATGCAACCGCTCTCAAAACTATACTCATTCTTATTTTCTTCTTTTTCAGCGCTCGTGAATAAGCTGGTGCCCTGCGCTTGGCTTTCCAGTGGCGCTTTAGAAATTTGGAGATTCCGATTACGATTACCATTTTTTTCAATAGTTCATTATTTTATATTGTTCAATGCAACAGTTTGCGTTGTGTCAATCTGATGGAGACATAATAATACTAAACGAATGTAGGCCTATAATAATAAAGATATTCAGCACCTGTTGCGCCACTAACGCAGCCAAAGTTAACAACGCAAATCAAGCGGGAACGATATATAGAGGTAGAGATAATCCGTGCGAAGCCGGGCAAAAATGTCTAAGCCCTATATTATACATTATATATAAATTAGGGTTGGCAAAGACTTAGCCTAGGGGTGGCAGATTGTTTAATCCGCCCCTGTATATTGCAGTCTACTGCCTCATGAGGAGAAATACTAGCAAGAGAACTAATGAAATGTTAGGCAATGCTTGCCTTCATTCCTTCCCATCTTGAAACGGCTCTGAGAGGTCGTAAGGCACGTAGCGTTCGCAGCGCTCGAAAGGCTCCGATGTTGCCCATACCAAAGCCTTCAGCCCCGAGGCTGATCATCGATATCTAAGCAACACATACAGTTTACTTGTAATCTTAATCATATACTCCAATTTATACAGCGCCATTTGAAAGCTAAGCGCAGGGCACCAGCTTATTAACGAGCGTTGCGTCGAGTTTAGAGATATAAAGTGAGGATCCAACATTCAAAGTCCGGTTGCCAGAGAGACCAGAGAGAGAAGGAGGATGAGGACGAGGATAAGGATGAGGATGTGGTGGTGGTGGTGGTGGTGGTGGTGGTGGTGGTGGTGGTGGTGGTGGTGGTGGTGGTGGTTGTGGTGGTGGTGGTAGTGGGTTTCGTTTAGAACGAGAAAGATTGGAAGGCGGATGATAAGATGAGTAAGAGTAAGAATGGAAGAGAATTGTAAAGAATGTATTTTTGGTAGTAGATACTATATACTGTGTCTCGCATGCCAATATAGTATGCACTGGTCTCAGACAATGTCAAGGTGTCATCATGGCAATCTTCTTTCATACTATTGTACATTAATAAAACTCGGCCACTACCCGTAGTGCCAATTGTACCAGGCAATGCCAGTCCCAAGCCTGAAAAAGTCGGAGGTCGATGCTAACGGCCATGGCAGCGGTAAGATTTCTTAAACACTGTGAACTACTACTACTACGAACATTACCACATAGTTCGACTGAACTATGTGGTAATAATATCATAGACAGCAAGCCCATGATGCCATACTATACGATTAGTTGATTGCTCACTGTTTAACGACATCTCAAGGTTGCCAGGGCCGTTGGAGTCGACCTCCTCTTTTTCCCAGGCTTGGGACTGGCTCTACCTGATACTATTGGCATTGGCCGTACTTTACATTACACCTTTTCAATCGCTTACGTCTACCTTACCTTGCCTCAGATAAATGGATGGAATAAGGTTTAAGCAATTTTATGGATTCCAGTTTATTTCGATTCAGATTAATCGGTATCCATATCCTAAAATTACTTACTTATTTACTTACTATATGTTTGTTTTTGATATTCGTTATCATTTTTTATATATGACCGCGTAATTCCCTAGCCTGATGCGCAAAACATATATTGTTATTATGTAATATACTTTTTAAACTGTGTTTATTAGATGGCTGTACACCAAAGTGCGATCAGCAATTGGTTAATAAGAATATACTTACTTATTTATTTACTATTTGTTTGTTTTTGATATTCGTTATCATTTTTTATATATCTATTTAGACTATTTGTTGTTGGTTCGTTGTTTGAATGTCATAGGAGAGTCATTTAATCTTACTCCAACGATGATGAAATCGAGCCAGCACCATGCGTCGGTGAAGTACTTTTTGAAGCCATACGCTGTCTGTTTGACGACCATTTCAACGATGAAGACAACCGTAAACGCTCGATCCATGTACTTCAGAGTTATCTTCAGAGTCTTTCGACTCTCCAGATCGATGTCCTCAATTGCCTGCCACACACATTTCCTAACAGGCTTGTACTGCTGTTCTGTTAGTGTTACCACTGTATCATTGTTAAAGATGTCATTGTTATCATTGTTGTTACTGTTGTTAGTTTCATTGATGTTATTGTTGTCGTTATTATTGTTATACTTAATGTTAGAGCTAGTATCATTACAGTATCACAGTTTTAGGTCATCGATACAATTACAACTACCACTTACTTCCACGACCGCTATTACTACTACGACTACTACTAGTCATTATCATTGTTATTATTACTCTATTATCAGTTCTAATTATGAGGACCTAATTATTATTATAATTATTATTATTATTTATCATCATCACCATCATCATAATTTTTATCATCAGAATCATTACTGTTATTAATTATATTGTCACGATTAATGATCGTGTCAGCCATCTTCCTGATATTCATTTATTTTTACTATACTTAGCTTTAAGAGCATGCCGATCGAAGGCCATGATTACGTATTGAGCTCTGACCAGTGCAAGGCTGCTGGCGACGATCATCATGATGACAAACGTCTCGAAGAACTTGTGTTCAACCAGTTTATAGACGGAGCAGCGCATCACCCAGAACAGTTTTCCGATGACGGTGGAAGCCAGTCCATCGCAGCACCCGCACCGCTCCGTGCACCCATCGGGACAGCACTTATCCGGGTACTTGATGAAGATGACGTTCACTTCGTTGATTTCCGGAGCCTCCAGGGGCTTCATCTTGTCAATGCTCGCGGTCTCATCCTGCGATAGGGATATGATGCTGTCCTCCGAGTTGAGCATAGATGGACTTCCGGGAATGCTGCTGCTCGTACTTCGGCTGCTCTCGCTCGTCTCCGTCGAACGGGATTTGGACAGCGACGTTGACTGGTTGGCGCTATAGTAGCTGTCACGAGATGATATCTTGCTGAGTTTGCTGGTCGAGACGTCGTAACGAAGACCCATTTGGTTGTAGTTGCAAGCGTACGAGTCCTTTCGAAATACAGTGAAAGCAATGGTTAGAATGTTCCGATCGAAACGCAAACCTTTTTATCCGATTACTTCCGTTTTTACCCGGGGTAACTGGGTAACTAACAGTGGCCGTTTGGGTTTGGCACCTCTCAGCTGTGATGCCGCGATTTAATTCTCTCGCCTTTAGCAGCACTTTTTCCCAGCAACTTGACGAAGCTTCGCCAAACCAGGCATTAGCAATTCACCGGAGCCATTCTAAATTCCGATGGATCATTGGCCTATGTAGGACTACCTCGAATAAAAATGAAAATTTAGGCCCTATAGTTATAATTTTTCTTAATATAGGGGCCTATGAGCATTTTAGTCTCACGGCCCTTACAGGGCTGTCACGGCGGACCTTTCATCTCAGTCACATGGAAACTCTTAAAGGAATATAGTTGTTCAAAATTGATTGACCGCTTGTGATTCAGGAATCCAGGTGGTCGGCTCTTCCAGATGGATGGTACGACAACACTGAGACTTCTTGAGCTATAGCGTCACGTAACTCACGTTCTCGTGGTTGGAATAAGGAGATCGGCGTCAGTATAGCAACCTATAGATTTGTAATAACGTTTTAGAAATATGAAGTTTATGACTATGATTAGGCCTACTAGGCAGATATCATAATATAATTAAATAATTTTGCATTTCATGAAAATATGACAATAAAACATTTCTTTTATAATCGTAGTACTTTTGGGCGTCAGAAGGAAGGGTCAATTTAGTCTTAAGTCCAATATTAGTCACCTTTGTTTGCGTCTCTGTGTTCGAATCTACAATAGAAAATCAGAAATTTGCATCAGCAAAACAAAGTAAAACTATTTCCAAACAGAAGATCGATTAATTTTACTATTATTTGAAGCCAATTTTCGCAGAACATTAGGCTAATTGCAACTTTTAAGATTTTCAAGGAAGTCTTAGAGAGTTTCGCACCACAAGATCTCCCTCAGTACATAAATTTTATTGAAAACTATCAAAGTATTGCATATAACGTTGCAAATTAACACAATTAATAGACCTACTATACAATATTTATTGATCCGAGTCGAGGCGTTACTAAATTTATTTAAAACTGAGCATAATTGAGTCTTTGCGTTTTTAACTGAGCAGAATCAGAATGGTCCGATAGCACAAAATTAATATTTAAAGAGCACAATTTTCTAAAATTGAATGATATTACAAAATATCAAATTGGACTATTCATGTACTGTTATCATTATAGGCTTCTTCCATCACTGTTTGATAAATATTTCCTTAAAGGTGTAGCTATCCATGGACATGATACTAGAGCATCCTGTAAATATCGAACCCCAGGGGCACGAACCAGGACTAAGCAGTTCTCAATTAAATGCTCAGGTCCACCACTTTGGGATTCTCTTCCTCCAAATTTAATAAATATATTACACATGGCTCAATTTAAAGCTCAACTGAAACATTATCTATTGAACGCATAAAATGAATATGACTCGATAGATTGTACCTGTAGTTAAGATTGTTTAAGATGTACAACTGTGAACATTATAATCTGTTTTGTTTTTGATTTGTTTGTTTGTTTTAAATCTTGTACTGCAATGGTTTTTTTTTTTTTTTATTTAGTTGTTTGGCTATGATTTAGCCCTAACATTGTTATTTAAGTTGAATTTTCTATAAGTATATGATCATAAAAATCGTCTTGCCATCAGTAAATGTAATGTGGAAAAGGGGCAGCCCTGCAATAGCGGATTATTTTATCCTTTAGGGCTGTCCTGTTGACGGCATCAGCAGATTAACTTTTTTTTTTAAAATGACTGATTGTTAATTAATTGTGCTGTTGTTGATTCAATAAACGGCTGATTGATTGATTGAATCAGGTAGTAGACGTATACAAAAATGGCTGGAAGAAATACAATGTAAACATCTTCTTATAGGTAAAATGACTACCGAAGCGATACTAAATGCATTGAAAACTGAGCAGATTCTAGGCTGTACTCCACTTATTTGGCTGCTCTAAATTATATATTTGGGGTCGTCCATTAATTATGTCAACAAATTTTAGGCAGTTTTGACCCCCTCCCCTTGTCAACAACTGTCAAACATTTATGGACCCCCTAAAAATTATGTCAACAATCTCAGAACCCCCTCTACAAAAAGAAACACAATGGATCAATGCATGTAGAATCATTTTTAAATTATTTTACACTAAAAATGCAATCTCGAATTTCAATATATATGAGTTTAGTTTATTACCAGCTTTTAGTAGTATTAAACAGTAAGCACTTTATACATTTTAGCATTACTTAATGTTTTCACTACCATTTTGAAGGGTCTGTGTTGATTCATTGGGAAAAAAATTTTGACGTCAAATAGTACCGAACCCCCTCCCCCTTGTCAACAACTGTCAAACTTTTCCAAACCCCTTCCCCCCTATTTTGTTAACATAATTAATTTGTATGTATGTGGGTCTAAGCGTTCTTTCTGTAGCGACTCCTACTCAGATATCAATAGATTTAGTACAGCCAAATTTCTGCCCTGGCGGAGATTATACATGAAATAAAAATAGGAATGTTATCAATTTGATGGTGACGTACTGGAGCAGCATATCTGCCGTTGTTACGTACCGTAGGGAGAGATGGGGCAGTAGCCGACGTGGGACTTTAAGGCTCCTTTCACGTGACGAACGGCTCCAGAGTTGAAATCTTCTTCGTATAAACACATAACAATAGTAATAATAATATTCTTCTTTATTAATTCAAACTGACAAGTAGGTAGTAAGATTACATGACAGAGTAGTAACTGATGATAGCTAGTTTAACAGGAGTCGAATTTAGCTGTATGGCAGCTATGCCATAGGATCTGCCCTACTACTCATTTTGCCAACTCCATCTGGCCAATGGAACGCTCAGTCAACCTTACGGGGGTAGTGGGAATCGATCCGGCTTCCTACTTGATGTTCTGCTCTCCACGCCAGTGATGTTACCATTTATCTATCAACCCCAACCCCTCTTAAAAAGAAACGCCTAATCGACTCCATGTAAGTCCAATTCGAACCGATAATCCAATTTAATCTAATCCGCACATAATCTATACAGAGAGACATTACAAGTGTTACCTTCAATGGAATCTCGGAGTTCTAGGCTCGACTCAGATATGGATCCTCTGCAGTTGTTGAGCTGGGGCGCCCTGTAGTCGAGTCGGATCTTATGGTTTTCGGCAGCGGAGGCGGGAGCGGAGACACCGAACGCGTACTCAGATGACCTGACGTCGTTCTTGTCAAGGTCATCCGTTGTTCGATGGATCTTATAGACCAACTTAGACTTGATGTAAGCGACGAGGCGACTGATCCGGTCTATGGCCTCCTGGAGTTTGTTCGGTTCAGAGTCTTCCTGCGAATGCTTCAGACTCTCCGCTCCGAAGGAACTCAACAGCAAGGCCAGGAAGAGATTCAGCACCTGCAATCAATGTATTATATACAGCACCTAGGGAACGCGCAGTATCTTCCATAGGCACCACCGCTGGAAGGCAGGGAGCTTCGTCTCCAGACCCTTAGCAATAGTCCAGGTCTCTGCTTCTTATAGGAAGACGGACGGCAGTGTAGGCTATATATCCTAAACATTAACATAGTGCAAGGCATCGATCGAAGTGAAATCGTAATTGACGAAGTATTCGTTGGAAAAATCCGATCGGGAGTCAGTCAGTAAATCAAAATGAAACGAGACAAGTCTTAAAAGTTTATCTCACAGTATAGCTGAATGTTTGGGAACGGTATGGCCGATTGCTTAGAGCGTTCGACGCATAACGCGGGCAGCAGGACCTATGGGTTAGACTGTTAGAGCCTCTGAGGCGTCGGAGCCACTGAGACAGTTCCTGTGTCCTTGAACATGTCCTTCACTCACAATTGCTCAACACCAATTTCAGTTCTAAGGCCATCGTTAGAACTGAAATTGCTAAATTAAACTGGCAAGAGGATTTTCTTCCATGCACGCACATACAAATATCTAAAAGTCACCTTGGCTTCGCCTTTAAGTGGTCCTATAAGGTGCCATATTAATGTTTAATTACAATGCATATACACATGTGCTATATAATCGCAGCCTGATCTTACCACGAGATTCCCGATGATCATAGTAAGAAGGAAAAACGGAACGCAGTGGAAGCCGGAGCAGTGGATGCAGTCCCACATGGATTCGATCCACTCTCCGCACAGGACGCGGAAGACGATCATGAACGAGTGGAGGAAGTCGCAGAAGTTCCATCTCAACGGAGCTCCGTTGAACTTGGAAGGGACGTAGTTGGTGCCGAACAGCTGCATCCCCATCACTGCGAAGATGAAGATGATGATGGCGAGGACGAGACAGAGGTTACCGAGTGCACCCATCGTTCGTCCAATGATTCCGATCAACAGGTTCAGCGTCGGCCAAGACTTCGCCAACTTAAACACACGCAGCTACAACATCCAATACATCAGGTTATCGTAATCGTAAATTTCTAAAGCGTTACTCGAAAGCTAAGCGCAGGGCACCAGCTTATTCACGAGGACTGCGACGTGTCATTAGGGTTGTCCTGAGATGGTCAAGGGAAGGTCGGATTCAGGTTGCTAGGGAGAACAGAGAGAGGAGGCAGAGGAACTGCTAGGGAGGGTTTCATTGAGAATGAGAAAGCTTGGAAGGAGAACGGCTCTACTGTCTACATTTTTAGCACTATTCTATAGCTAAGCTCAGGGCAATAGCTTATTCACGAGCGCTGCGCCGTGTCAGAGGGGTTGTTTGGTGGTGGTGGTGGTGGTGATCATCGATGTGGCGGTGATGTTGATAGCCATGATGATGATGGTTGGGATTTTATGGTGAGCATCATCATCATCATTATGTGGTAGCAGCTGGTGCTGATAATGACGATGGTGATCATTGCATTGTAATGACGAGCATGGTAGTGGTGGTGGCGGTGGCGGCGGCGGCGGCGGGGATGATGATGATGATGATGATGATGATGATGATGATGATGATGATGATGATGATGATGATGATGATGATGATGATGATGATGATGATGATGATGATGATGATGATGATGATGATGATGATGATGATGATGATGATGATGATGATGATGATGATGATGATGATGATGATGATGATGATGATGATGATGATGATGATGATGATGATGATGATGATGATGATGATGATGATGATGATGATGATGATGATGATGATGATGATGATGATGATGATGATGATGATGATGATGATGTTGATGATGATGAAAAAGCCGTTTGTCTGGAGATATTTCGGATGAATTGTTGTCTCTCTTAACTGCTTGACCTGCCACTTGTTAACTCACCCTCATCGTCATCAATTCCTGATGCCAGCCATTTGGTGGCGATGGGTACGAATAAATGATCTCCATTGTCCTCGTTCATTTGTCAAGTCCATTGCTCCCCTTAGTGTTAGTTCAAGTGATGTTATGTCTTCATTTATATTATGTCTTAATGTACCTTACAGCAAGATTGTTTAGTCGATAATTAATTAATTTAAGACTTGATATACCAGTCGGAAGGATCTGAGGATGGACAGTCCTTTGACGTTTGCGAGGCCGAGTTCGACAAGGCTTAGCATGACGATGACTACGTCGAAACAACTCCACTTGTCCTGCAAGTATCTGTAGAGACCTAAGGCTAAGATCTTCAACACGGCCTCCGTCGTAAATATGGCCGTAAACACCTGAAAATGTAGTGAATCAATTAAACACATTTTGTTCATTAACATACAGATTCTGTATAATCATTAATCACACAGGGAAAATCTAGCCTTGAGGGTATACGTTGGGCAATCCAAAACAGAACGATCAGTTGCTCATGTAAGTGGGGGCCCTAACTCAAAAAGGAATTAATTATACGTCAATACACAAATATTCTAAATACAGACCCCGAAACTCCCAAAGAATGATTGAAATGGCAAGGACCCCAAAATGATCCCAGTCCGACTCTCATGCAATGACTGTTCACTATTGAACAGATATTATTATCACTGGCTTTTACTAGTCTTTGTTTGCATCGCTAAACCGTTCACAGTCAGTGTTTAATCTACTCCCCTTGCTATCGGGGGAATCTAGGGTTCTAGGGTTCTGGGGGTATCCAACATATCTGAAAAGTTGACGACCGGGCGGGGGGTAGTCACGAGTATTTTACCGATAATTTCCGAAGAATTTTCGAGGGGGTAGTAACGAGATTTTTCAACCTACAATTTTCCTTCACACGCGTGGGTAGACAATAAATCCTGGGGGGGAAATTACCCCTAAATTTCACAGTTTCTGTACAAAATTTAATCTCTTTAATTTTTCTGGGGGGAACTCGATCCTGGGGGGAACTTCATCCCCCAGAGACGTCTAGATTAAACACTGGTTCACAGTTGAACAATATTATTGTTCTGCCCTATACACAGACACCCTTCGCCTATCTAATTAAAATTTAATATGCACGGTTTTTGCATATGCAACACGTGTTCAGCCACCGTGGAGATCTCCTGGTCTATAATGGGAGGATATTGAGCAGAGTTTAAAAAGACAGTTCGAATGTCAAAGGGAAGATTGTTCCAAAAGGATAAACCAACGCACGAGTGCACGATGCAGCTCTCTTGTATGTATTGTGCTTATACTGCTTTACATTATCTTCCATAGACTTTGTTATTACATCTATACTACCATACATATATATTCTGTTTATTTTGTAAAGTACATGTACTTATACATTTAGCTTGCAAGAAAGCCTCTTCAGGCAACAGATCGAGGCAGTGGCTGACAATAAAAGAAAACATTGTCTCACCAAACCCGTTCTTATTTGATCTGGAATAACCTCCCGCTTAGGCTCCGCTCTTTACTTGTGAGCCATCCGACAGGGTTCTATAAGTCCCTCGAGTCTTTTTTCTTTAGTCGTGGCTTGGCCGGGAGCGCTCCTGAGTAGGTTCTTGAGGGGGCGCTATATAAATGCTCTGAATGAATGAATGAATAAATGAATGAATGAATGAATGAATGAATGAATACTCTATCTTGTTTTCTTTTTGTTGTTGTGCACACTTTACAGTGCATCCATCCGTTGTTAAAAATTACTGAATCTAAGACGAAATGGATTGAAAGCCCATGATTGTGCTTACATAGTTTCCAACCGTCAGAGTGCGTATCATCTGATCGCTCATTCCAGCGTGGTCCATTGCCATGAACAGGGTATTGATGACGATGCATAGCGTTATGAACAGATCTATGAAGGCATCCATTACGAACAGCTCGACGACACGTGCGAACTTGTACCAGCCGGGAAAGCACTCCCAGCCGAACAGGAGTGTCATGCACTTATCCTTTAAACAGCTGACTTTACCATCTTCAACATCCATAAACCCTAAATACACAGAAAAGTCGACATAACAAAACTACTCAATGCTCTAGTACAAAAAGAAAATTCTCCTGCGCCCCGCGAGGTGCTGCAGGGCTTGAAAAGGAATACATCGTGAGTTGGGAAAATGTGCTTGAAGTGCTAACTACTAGATGGAGCAAAGTGACTGAAGGAAAGAAATTGCAGAAGGTGCAAAAACACGATACGTGCAAACATTCAAAAATACACAGGAAATGCACAGGCGCAACGATCTTTTATAATTATTAGGCATCTTTGCAATAATGCAAACGCTACGCCTGGTTATAACCTATCAAATCACGGATAGATTTCATGTGTTAGACACATGCCAGAACGTATGAAACATTCAGCTTATTCATTGAAGTGAAGTTTGGCGAGTCTCAAGAGAGACGGGAGAACCCGAGGGCTGAACGTGCTTATGATAAGGTAACGTATACTAGGGGTCTGCGGGTATACCCGTACCCGCGGGTTTACCCGTACCCGACCCGTACCCGCGGATCGGGTACGGGTCGGGTACGCATGTTCACGGGTCGGGTCGGGTACGGGTAGGGTCCTCACGAGTACGGGTATACCCGGTTTTACCCGTTCCGACGTGAAATTTCGGGGTTACAATGTCACCGTCACATGTAATAGAGAATGTAGGCACACAATGGGCTCGACCGGGTCTGCAAAGTACTATTAACAGTTACTTAGTGTTCTAGGTGACAGTATATACCACGGAGATAAAATGTATAATGTAATTGAGAAAGCACAACAGTTGCATGTGACAGGTTCCATAAATTCACTGCCTATTATTATTGCTGCTACAATGACTGGTGATGCCGCTGCTGATGCTGCTACTATTACTACTACAACTACGGCTACTGCTGCTACTGCTACTATTATTATTACCACAACAACAACAACAGAAACTGCTGCTGCTGCTACTACGACTATCATCATCATCATCATCATCATCATCATCATCATCATCAGCCTAGTTATTATTATTACTACATGCTGAGTTTTAAGCCTATATGTCTGGTATGGGAAGGCGTGCTAATTACGTGACGGGTACTTTACGGGTACGGGTATACCCGCGGGTACGGGTAGGGTCGGGTAGTAATTTTGAGAACCGGTCGGGTACGGGTACGGGTAGTGGTTCTGTGTAACGGGTACGGGTCGGGTAGCAAAAATGCTTTACCCGCAGACCTCTAACGTATACGCGAGGACCACATAATTATGCTACAACTGCAAGATCGTAGTGCATATGATCGTGCGAGGCCACAGGACTATGAGAGGACCATGTAAAAACCACATAAGAGTGTTAGGACCATAGGACTATATGAGGGCTATAGGAGTATGTGAAGAACACAGGACCACATGGTCCTGTGTTCTTCACATACTCCTGTAGCCCTCATATAGTCCTGTGATCCTAACACTCTTATGTGGTTTTTACATGGACTTTGTGAGACCATAACAACACGTAAGGACCATAGGAACATGTGTTGGCCACAGAACCATGTAAAGAGCACAAGACAATGCGAGGACCAGAACAATGCATGGAACCATAACAGCCACGTTCACTGGAACTAAAATGGACCCACAGGTGGTCACCATCTGCATGGGACCAATGAATATGACATGTCTGGGAAAAAGTTCCAGTGACGTAGAGGCGTCTTAGTACTGTGATATGAATCCGCTATAGAGCCCATCATAACAAGAATATGCTTTTATTTGTAAGTGTTGTCAGAATAAAAGTTTACAAAGTAAAACTTAGACTTATAGTATGCCTAATGCAATACAAGGAACGGATGCGAGGAATAAGTCTTAAGATATAGCCTATAATTAGTATGCTGTGAGGACGAAATCTCTACAATTTGTTGCAAACCCTTTTCGCCATCGATGATTGTTGCGCCTGTGCAGAATGAAGTTGAAGAGTGAATCGTTCTAAGAAGCCGAAGAAAGATTAAAATGAAGATAGAGAATGAGGTGAAGAAAAGGCAGTTCCACTCTTCATTACAATTTCATTTTTCCTTCCTATCCCCAAATAATGATCTTCTGAGCTTTTAAAAGGCGCCCCAATTCTTCGATGAATGTCAATCCTGCTTCCATTAGGATCTGCCTTGATTTCACGCAAACACCCATACCATTACCGTCGACTTCTACACAGATCTGTGTTCAACCCGCTTTCGCTAAGATAAAGAACACCATCTTTCGTTAGTCAAAGTCAATGCCGGTTGCAGAAGCTGGTTGAGATGAAAATAATAACACAGCGGGTCAATCAGCTGTTATTTTCTTCTATTAATGAAGCCAATTCAAGACATTCACAGTGGTCCCTTGAATCAGGGATGCAGCGAGTTTCCCAGAATGAATAGTGTATCAAGTTCCTAACATCATGAAATATTCATTAAGGATTATAGTTTAGCATAAGCTTTGGATATGGTTTTGTTAATAACTACGCATCTTTTTACACGATCAAATCAGCAAAGCGTGTAAGCTAGACAAATTAGTAATACAGAAACTACCGCAAAGAGCTACATTCTAATGACATAACTGTTATCGTTGACCCAGCATTTGTGGTATTACTAAACATATTTTAATTTATAATCTATAACATCATCCAAAAAATGATATTAATGTGCAAAATATTCTTATCGAATTGCACAATTGGTACACTTTCATTGCAGTGAAACCAAACAGCTTATCGAATTGAAACATTTTAGTGCATAGACGTAGTGCCTAGTAGTATTTTTAACAGTCAACTGTTACCAGTTTTGCTGGGTCAACGTAAGGCTAGTAAACTAAAATCTGATATAGGTTGTATAGTGTTGACTAATTGCTAGGTTGACTTATATCGCAGTCATGAAAAGGCTTCCGATCCAATGGAATTTTGCCAAATGAATGGATTTTAGGTAGATCAACTAGATCAACGTTTCAAAATACATCTCCACTCACTAAAATTTGTAGATCGACCACCATCACCACCACTGACAATACCAAAGCCACCACCACCACCACCACCACCACCACCACCACCACTGCCAATATCACGACCATCAGCAGCAGCAGCAGTTAAAAATGCAGCATTAATAGTTTAGTCATAAAATAATTAAATCTCATTGCAGTACAATGTAATACATCAGCATTACACTAAGATGACCATTTGCACAGGAAGAGATCGATAAGGATTTATAGACCGATAGACAGACAGAAAGGCAGACATACAGACAGACAGATAGACGTGCAAAGATAGACCTACCTAATCACACGTAGGCCTACCTGAAAGCTGGCGACTTTTACTTCTGCTTGATGCATAAGTGAACAAGTCCTTTAGCACGAGAACATCTGAAAAGTTTAAGACTTTAGAAAGCGAACGTAAAACCAGAAACATCAAAGACAGGCAAAATCTAAAAACCTCTACAGCATCACTGTAATAATATTTTATACCAACCTATTTTATTCCGAAAATTTGCAAGGCTTTTTTAGTGTGCAGTTCTACGCACAAAAGGGCAGTTCTAAAAGAATGTGTGCAGCTGTAAAAGCATTTTGTGCAGTTAACAATATTTTAAAATGTACATAGTCATCCGATTTGGAATAATTTACCATGGCTGTTTAAAAGAGGAGAGAAGGGATTGTGCATTTATAAAATTTCCTTTAAAAAACCTGGAAATATCCCTTCTATTTAGAATAGAATATTTAACAGTTTTGTCCAAGGGTCGAAACTAATCTTGCAGCGCTTTTGTGAAGTACTTATAACGCGCAAGAATAAGTATCTTGATATAATAATAATAGGCTACATACGACTTCTATAACGCCGGTCTAATCATGCACAGGAAATAAAGTAATTGTCATGAAACATCAGATGGCTACAAAATTGTCCCCTCTATAATTGAGAGTAGCTCAGGAAGCACTGGTAAGCCTAATCTCCAACAGGAGAAGGGTTTAAAGGCAAATCCGACAAAATGAGACAACGGCTTCGAGAGAATCGTAGCATTAGTTGAATCGGACGATTCATCAACGACGCTTTTAGAGATGTCACCGAAAGCAGCAGCAGCAGCAGCAGCAGCAACCGAGCCGTCCTTCCTGTGAAGGATGCTGTGCTACACACGTCATTCATCACCACCGACCGCATCCCGGTGGCTTAGATTCAGCAGCAGCTGAGATGGCATCAGCAGAAACAGAGCAAGAGGCGCTAACAGGATTTAGAGGTAGACTACTTGCCGTTCATGTCGACAACGGTGGAGCTCGGCGTCGTACAGATAAAGGGATTATCGGGAAACATCTTCATCTTCATCGTGTCCCATTCCGTTACCACGGTACCTGCCGCAGCAACCGCGTCCTGAGGTAACAGAACAAAGGATGACCAATCAGGACAGGCATTAACCTAGATTCTGAGCATCGAAATGAAACCTATGCATAGTCTTTGATCCTATGCACAGACCCTATACATTGCTTATATCCTATGTAATTGTAATTGAACATTTGTATAGCGCCACTCAGAGACTCAGAGGCGCTCCCGACCCAGTCTATGCATAGGCCTACACCCTATGCATAGGCTTACATCCCATGCATAAACCTAAACACTATTCATAGGTCTACATCCATGCATAGGCTTAAACCCTATGCAAGGTCTACATCCTATATATGCATAGCCTCGAGTGACCCTAGATCATGTACATATTCCTTGATCCTATACATAGGTCTTACTTCCTACGCATTGGCCTATATAATAGTGCCCCTAGTTGCTATTCATATGCCTACATTCTAGTCTGGATCAAGTGCATTGGTCTATACCCCTTCAGTGCCTTCACAAGTCTACATCCTATGCATATCATGGGTCTTATGAATAGGTTTAGACCCACTCATAGGCCTACATCCTATGTATTGGTCAACATACCAAAATAGCAAAAATTCCAGAAAAACACCAATAAGGACAAATCAACAAAGACAGACAAAACCAGAGTTGACTACAAATAAAAGAAAAATAACCACAGATAAACAGCAATAAACAAATACAAACAGGAATAAAATTAACAGACATGAATTAAAACTTCGCCACTGCCCGTACACTAGTAGTGCCAGTCCCAGCCCAAGAAAGAGGAGGAGGGCGACGCAAATCATCCTTGTCAGGACACAGCGTCCTAAAGCATCAACTAACCAACCAACCGCCATCAATGAATTAGCGAAATCAGAACTGAACGCCCATAAACAAAGCCACGCCATCCGTCGCTTCTCCAGTCATGACGCACACAATTTCCAGATCGGATTCTTGCGCATCTCTCGCCAAACGAAGCGTAACGGACCGGAAGTAAGAGAATGCGGCGGCGGCGAATTGTTTGATTTGGTTGATTGACATTCTGGAAATTGACCGGAAATGAGAGAGCCGTCTGGTGGTCAGACGTTGCTCTTCGATCGCTTTTGTGATGTTAGCTAATCAGCTCAGATTTTTTAAAGCAACGTGGTACTTTTTTTTATTCATTCACAACATATATATAATTATAGCACATCTCGAAGATTACTACCCAGCGCTCGTGAATAAGCTGGTGCCCTGCGCTTGGCTTTCGAGTGGCGATTTAGAAGTTTGGAGATTACGATTACGATTACGATTACTCTGAGGTACTCCCAGCCAGTCTATCCCCGGCGGAAAAAGCAGTTTTAAAGTGTATATTGTTTAATGATACTCGGTCACAAATAGGATAGGGTATAGAAATACATGTCTGCACTGTTATGTTACGCATTAGGACTTACGCATTATTTGTATTAACTTATTCGATCATATTCATTTCATGCTGCTATCAATGATTCTAGTATCGTCATTGATGCTAAAATCAATATCGTATCTGCCTTTGGTATTTTTAGATCTATTTTATTTTTACCCCTACGTATAAATTGTTCCTCAATATTACAAAACTTAGAACAGTATATTTTTTTTCTGAAATGTATAATAATTGTTAATTATTTAAAATCTCTAGTTTGCCCGTTCCACGACGTAATTGCAATCGTAATTGAATAGTTACATGGCACCATTTGAAGAGCAAACTAATAAGGTGTGCTTAAGGTAAGCATTATTAGAAAAAAAATAGAACTATTGAACACATGTAATTATTCCACTAGGCTTAAGGTAAAGTCGACGTCACCAACACAGGAGGCCATAAGATGCCACGAGACACTTGATACTAAGCGCATGCACCTTGAACCGATAATTGCAAATTAATATAGCGCCACTTCAAGGAGACTCATAAGAAGCGTACATAGAGGAGCTATATAAACATCATATATATAATCATCATCATCATCATCATCATCATCAAATTCCTCTGAAATAAAACCTTCGTCACGTGACCTACACTGGCATCGAAGGCGTTGATGGTGACGTCATCCGGCGGTGGTTTGACCTTGACCGTGTTCCAGTGAAAGTGAGTCGGTTCGCACCTCTTCTCCCTCGTCCTCGACGAACTGAACGGCCGCGGAAGCATCTGGTTGAACGAGTTCAAGGTCACGTCCCTCGAGGGCGGCGGCGGCGACTGCGACGTACATCCGGCGGCCATGTCCTTCAGCGACTTCCGGAAGACAACCGGAACGCCCTCTGCCGCCGATCCGACATTGTTCTGTCTCCGACTGTTGTCATTCGCAACGGATATGACCCGACAGGTACCAACCGGAAGCAGATTGATGGCGTTCCGGAAGTGACATAGTTCGGTTGACGTCGGTGTCGACGTCAGTGAGTCGTCTGCGTAGGGCAGAAGGAGATTGTCGAGGCAGGGCGTCGTTACGACGGCCGTCCGACAGTCGGCAACTCGAGCGGACACGAAGTACCAGCGACGCCAACAGACACCACCGTTGGATGTAGGATCCCGTCGGCCACTCGTTGGGGAAACAGGGAGACTGGAGCTAGTCTGTCATCCCGAAACAAAACAAGCGATGTACCAAGTACTCCAGTACCTCAAAGGAAAGTACTTGGTACAAAATGTACTAAAGTACTCATGTACTCAAATACCTCAAAGAAAAGTACTTGGTACAAAATGTACTCAATTAACGTCAGTACTAAAGTACTCATGTACTCAAGTACGTCAAATGAAAGTACTTGGGACAAAATGTCCTAAAGCCTTTCAAGACACGTCATATAACGCCTTTTTTATTGTTTCATCAACATAGCTCTTTTGTTAGGAACATAAGAGTAAGTATGTAAGTAAGTATATTCTTTATTAACCAATAGCTAATCGCATTTTGATATACATATAAACACAGTTGAAAAGTATACAGCATTCTGACGATAAGCGTTTTTCGTATCAAGTAAGTTAGTAAGCAAGTAAGTGAGAATATCCCTTAATAAACCAATTGCCAACCGCACCTTGGTGTACAATCAATATAGTCCCGCATACATCTAAGAAAGACAGCCAATCTTGATCAGACGTTTTATATATTAAGACCTTATACATTAAGAGGCACTATAGAATCTGTAGGCCATTTCAAAGTTGAAATTTGCTTAGTGCAAATTCTTGCTTAAACTGAAACTATTGACATTCGAAGAGATGTGCGTCAAAGCTGACCGCGATCTATTGGCTGACCCTGGGCTCATCCGTGGCTTTTTTCCTCCAGTTCATCAATCACAATACTCTTTACGGCCTCGTCCTCACAACCGTGAAATTCCACGTTCCGACCTCCTCCTTAGAAAGGGATTCATTACCAGGATGCTTTACACTTATTAACATGTGTTATAACTTTACTATTCATTATTATTATTACTATACACAACTAGTACTTCCGTGTGTTATTTTACATTCTATTTCGATGTCCGATTGTGGTTTGCTACTGGAGTAATAAATACTATACTAACTCACTTATTTATTTATTTATTTCTTATGATCATATAATTAATTCGTATAATAAATTCTGTGCTTGTCCTGCAACATTCCGACTCCAGTCTGGGCCTCTGTAAGCGGAGGCCCCCATGCTCCATTGAGCATACTGGTTCATCTGGCCCTGAGAACAGTAGCTCTTGGCATATGTATCTGCATCCCATTATCATATAGATCGAATTTTATTTGCATAATCAAATGCTAACTAAATGCATCCTTCTACTGTTTTGTTGGTTTGTTGGCCAGTAGTAGAATCTAATATAATCTCATCATTCACCTACAGGCTGTTGTAGCGCACGAGGCATGAGGAGTCAATATTCGCTTTGAGTAAGTCTTCATTGTTTGTCGACTGGGGTACCTAGGTCGGATCTTGCGTTCTGCTGCCCGCCTTGTTGACCGTGTACCAAATTTGGCCATGTCTCTAGTTACATGCGTGACGTTCCCCACTGCTCCCCTTCTGAGCAGCGGACTGCGTAAAGGATAGCTGTCCTAGTCTGACGCTGCTTACTATATAGCTTCGCTCCTGCCTATCTTCGCGAGCTCTGTTGCCCTGTCCTCAGTGCTAGGGGCTCTCGATCCCTCCGCTCGTCTGAAGAGGGTCTCCTACCTGCCCTCTTTGCCCGTACCTCCACTAGGCAGAATCGCGCTTTCTCGGTGGTCGGCCCCTCGACCTGGAATGGCCTCCCTCTGGAGCTCCGCCTCCTTCCAAGGATCCTCTCTCCTACGTTCTTCTCTCACATTAAGACTGTTCTTTTAGCCGTGCTGGGTTCTGGAGCCCTTCCGAGTAGTTTTCTCAAAGAGGCGCTATATAAATGTTCGCTATGAATGAATGAATGAATGAATGAATGAATGAATGAATGAATGAATGAATGAATGAATGAATGAATGAATTAATGAATGAATTAATGAATGAATGAATGAATGAAAGAAAGAAAGAATGAATGAATGAATGAATGAATGAATGAATGAATGAATGAATGAATGAATGAATGAATGAATGAATGAATGAATGAATGAATGAATGGAGATGACTTCTGTAACATGCTTTCCACCAAAGACAAAGAGAGTAGGAGATCTGACGTCTGTGTAGGCCTACTTTTTGTCCTCTGTTGTTGATGAGGCTGAGCCTTCGTGCTCCATATGCCAGGCATTCGGACTTGATGCTGATGCATTCCTTGTCTTTCGTCGCAGCTGACGACATCTGCCGGCGAAGGATGAGACTTGCATCGGCGCTCACACTCGACACATCACCGGATGAACTTCTCTTGCCAGCAACAGATGCGGTGGTTGCAGCAGCTGCCTCCTCCATCGCCTGCAGCCTCGCTTCTTGCGCCTGGAACCATCGACAGATGAGACTGAGATGACACTTCACGAGTGTCGTAAGTACCACCGCCCGTGCGTGAATATAATTGCTAGTGAGCGACTTCTATTGAGCCCGTGTATAATGCACAATGTATGAACCGATGGTTGGTGATTAGTACTGATTACTGTGTAGTTTCTGATCCATTTAAGGAAAGGTGAGGAAATGTAATGCAGTGTAAGGCAGGGTAAAGGTACAAAGGGTAAGCGAAGGTAAAGGTCATGTAATGAAATGTAAAAATGATAAGCTGATAGAAAGATAAGGTGATATGGTGATAGAGAGGTATAGTGATGGAGAGGTATAGTGATGGAGAGGTTTAGTGATGGAGAGGTAGGGTGATGGAGAGGTGTGGTCATTGAAAGATCAGGTAGACAGACAGACGGACGGACGGAGGGACAAGGTGATAAGATAAGGTGACAAGATAAGGTGATAATTGATGGAGAGGTATAGTGATGGAGAGGTATGGTGATAAAGAGGTGTGTCATTGAAAGGTCAGTTAGACAGACAGACGGATGGACGGCCGGCCGGCCGGACGGACGGACAGAAACACACAGACAAAGGCACAGACACAGACACAGACACAGCCATACATACATACATACATACATACATACATACATACATACATATATACATACATACATACATACATACATACATACATACATACATACATACAATGTCATACATACATACATACATACATACATACATACATACATACATACATACATACATACATACATACATACATACATACATACATACATACATACATACATACATACATACATACATACATACATACAATGTCATACATACATACATACATACATACATACATACATACATACATACATACATACATACATACATACATACATACATACATACATACAATGTCATACATACATACATACATACATACATACATACATATATACATAGGCCTACATATATACATACATACATACATATAGACAGACACACGGGGACAGACAGACACATACACAGACAGACAGATAGGTGGATAGAGTGATAGAAGCATGAGCTGATGAACCTGTTGTTCCTCTTCCTCTGCCTCCTCCTTGTCCTGTTTCTGACAGTCGTCGTAAGACATTGCAACAATGGCCAGTATGAGGTTGACCAGATAGAATGACCCCATGAAGATGACCACTATGAAGAAGAGCATGTGCACTGGACCGTTTGCCCTGATTACCTAACAACAGCAATACATTTCATTTACTGACTTACAGGCGTAAAGTAATGACATGCGGATTACATTGTAAAGTAATACACTCAATTATTACATGACTCCATTATGAACTGAAACAGGAAAGGACAGCAGCGTGAGATGAAAAAAGAAAGAAAGCTCAAGGAAGCTGGAAAGAGAAACTGAAGAAAACGGATCAAACAGTAAACAGAAAATTAATAAGCTTACACAAAATGTCTGTTGCAGAAAATCTGTTAATTTACATAAAACGTCTATAAATGTTTTACAGAAAATCTGTTAATTTACATAAAACGTCTATAAATGTTTTACAGAAAATCTGTTAATTTACATAAAACGTCTATAAATATTTTACAGAATTTCTTTTAATTTACATAAAACATCTATAAATGTTTTCCAGAAAATCTGTTAATTTACATAAAACATCTATAAATGTTTTCCAGACAATGATTTCATGTAAAATGACAGAAAAATTATTGGCAACATTGCTGCCACGTAGTTTTTCAGTAATTTACTGATTTGTACACAGTGCAGAAGAAATCTGTCAAGGCATTTAAGTAACGTAGCCCTATTATACTTCCAGAAATGCGCTTTGCGAATCTCGGCTTCAATTGCAATCTGTACATTAAAGGTAGAGAACGTGAAAAGAAGGAGGGCATGCAGACCTGG